>OZ020248.1:501627-937357 GCA_963971285.1 Astropecten irregularis | reverse complement strand
CCATATTTTGACACCATACCACACTGAGGGGAAGCAGAATATTCCAAAGGTCACTTATTTGAAAAGAAAATTGAAAAATATTGCTCCTCTGCGAAATGGCAGGGGTTCGCATCTGGGGTGGCGGCCATGTTTTTTGTACAGTTGTATATGGGAAAACATATAGCTTATTAACATGCTAAGATTTTGAACGTGAGAATTCTCCATTCCACAACACCAAATCTGGTGTAAATCCTCTCTGTTACACAAATTTCTTGCTTCATGTGTTCATCTGGGATCATTTTGCAGTGGACATAGCCACTTTGGGGTCCCACTTTGGGGGTGGATAAAGGATGGAAGGGGGGGGGGGGGGGGCTTGTCAAAGATTTTGAGGACACACACTCATTTAATGCACAAAGTGATCTCTTTTAGACAGCCTAGTAGTGAAATACATGTATGAAGTAACACACCCTAGGTGTACTACAGTCCAAGATTATTTCCACCCACAGAAAATATCAAAACTACAGAAAAAACACACCATTTTCTGTGCATTACATACCATGTTTTGATTCCATCCAATTGCCTTACACATGTACCCTGTGTTTACTTTGTGCAGTCGTTGACACTTCTGACATAATGTTTACTCCACTGTGCTTTTTTTAAATAAAACACTGAAAACCCAGAGATACAACATGCCAAAAGCCTGTTTTTCATGTCATTTCCAGTTTTATGTCTTTTTGGAGCCTGTTATAGAGAGACAGCAGCAAAAAAAACACATGTTTACATATCACCATCCAAAACAAAATGGACGCCACCATTCTGCACTATAGGTTGCACCCAAGTAAATAAACTCCCATAGACAACAGTGATAAATCATCAAACTTCAAAAATCATTTAAAAATATACAGAACTCTCACAGCTGTTCAAGTTACACAGAAAAATGATGACCAACATGTCACCTTTCATTTTCTTTTCAATTTATGGTAGGGTGACCATTGAATTTTTGAGATATACTCATTCTCAGCTGAACACCCCTAAAACAAGGTGTGGATCACTCCAGTCAAAGAAGCCATTTTCAAAAAAACATCCCTCTGCAAAGCGGCTGAAATAGACCCACTTTCTCACCCAATTGCATCAAAAATGGTCACAAATGGAAGCCCAGAGTCCAGGCAGGAGGTCCAGTGCCATATTTCTTCAATCCTTCATTTTCATAGCTCTCACAACTCTCTTATTTAAAATATATTGAGTGCTTAACTTTTATTAATGAGCTCGGCGGACGGATTTTGGCCCTATTTACTTGGGTGCACCCTATAAGAGCAGATAGTGTCCATATTTTGACACCATACCACACTGAGGGGAAGCAGAATATTCCAAAGGTCACTTATTTGAAAAGAAAATTGAAAAATATTGCTCCTCTGCGAAATGGCAGGGGTTCGCATCTGGGGTGGCGGCCATGTTTTTTGTACAGTTGTATATGGGAAAACATATAGCTTATTAACATGCTAAGATTTTGAACGTGAGAATTCTCCATTCCACAACACCAAATCTGGTGTAAATCCTCTCTGTTACACAAATTTCTTGCTTCATGTGTTCATCTGGGATCATTTTGCAGTGGACATAGCCACTTTGGGGTCCCACTTTGGGGGTGGATAAAGGATGGAAGGGGGGGGGGGGGGCTTGTCAAAGATTTTGAGGACACACACTCATTTAATGCACAAAGTGATCTCTTTTAGACAGCCTAGTAGTGAAATACATGTATGAAGTAACACACCCTAGGTGTACTACAGTCCAAGATTATTTCCACCCACAGAAAATATCAAAACTACAGAAAAAACACACCATTTTCTGTGCATTACATACCATGTTTTGATTCCATCCAATTGCCTTACACATGTACCCTGTGTTTACTTTGTGCAGTCGTTGACACTTCTGACATAATGTTTACTCCACTGTGCTTTTTTTAAATAAAACACTGAAAACCCAGAGATACAACATGCCAAAAGCCTGTTTTTCATGTCATTTCCAGTTTTATGTCTTTTTGGAGCCTGTTATAGAGAGACAGCAGCAAAAAAAACACATGTTTACATATCACCATCCAAAACAAAATGGACGCCACCATTCTGCACTATAGGTTGCACCCAAGTAAATAAACTCCCATAGACAACAGTGATAAATCATCAAACTTCAAAAATCATTTAAAAATATACAGAACTCTCACAGCTGTTCAAGTTACACAGAAAAATGATGACCAACATGTCACCTTTCATTTTCTTTTCAATTTATGGTAGGGTGACCATTGAATTTTTGAGATATACTCATTCTCAGCTGAACACCCCTAAAACAAGGTGTGGATCACTCCAGTCAAAGAAGCCATTTTCAAAAAAACATCCCTCTGCAAAGCGGCTGAAATAGACCCACTTTCTCACCCAATTGCATCAAAAATGGTCACAAATGGAAGCCCAGAGTCCAGGCAGGAGGTCCAGTGCCATATTTCTTCAATCCTTCATTTTCATAGCTCTCACAACTCTCTTATTTAAAATATATTGAGTGCTTAACTTTTATTAATGAGCTCGGCGGACGGATTTTGGCCCTATTTACTTGGGTGCACCCTATAAGAGCAGATAGTGTCCATATTTTGACACCATACCACACTGAGGGGAAGCAGAATATTCCAAAGGTCACTTATTTGAAAAGAAAATTGAAAAATATTGCTCCTCTGCGAAATGGCAAGTTCGCATCTGGGGTGGCGGCCATGTTTTTTGTACAGTTGTATATGGGAAAACATATAGCTTATTAACATGCTAAGATTTTGAACGTGAGAATTCTCCATTCCACAACACCAAATCTGGTGTAAATCCTCTCTGTTACACAAATTTCTTGCTTCATGTGTTCATCTGGGATCATTTTGCAGTGGACATAGCCACTTTGGGGTCCCACTTTGGGGGTGGATAAAGGATGGAAGGGGGGGGGGGGGGGCTTGTCAAAGATTTTGAGGACACACACTCATTTAATGCACAAAGTGATCTCTTTTAGACAGCCTAGTAGTGAAATACATGTATGAAGTAACACACCCTAGGTGTACTACAGTCCAAGATTATTTCCACCCACAGAAAATATCAAAACTACAGAAAAAACACACCATTTTCTGTGCATTACATACCATGTTTTGATTCCATCCAATTGCCTTACACATGTACCCTGTGTTTACTTTGTGCAGTCGTTGACACTTCTGACATAATGTTTACTCCACTGTGCTTTTTTTAAATAAAACACTGAAAACCCAGAGATACAACATGCCAAAAGCCTGTTTTTCATGTCATTTCCAGTTTTATGTCTTTTTGGAGCCTGTTATAGAGAGACAGCAGCAAAAAAAACACATGTTTACATATCACCATCCAAAACAAAATGGACGCCACCATTCTGCACTATAGGTTGCACCCAAGTAAATAAACTCCCATAGACAACAGTGATAAATCATCAAACTTCAAAAATCATTTAAAAATATACAGAACTCTCACAGCTGTTCAAGTTACACAGAAAAATGATGACCAACATGTCACCTTTCATTTTCTTTTCAATTTATGGTAGGGTGACCATTGAATTTTTGAGATATACTCATTCTCAGCTGAACACCCCTAAAACAAGGTGTGGATCACTCCAGTCAAAGAAGCCATTTTCAAAAAAACATCCCTCTGCAAAGCGGCTGAAATAGACCCACTTTCTCACCCAATTGCATCAAAAATGGTCACAAATGGAAGCCCAGAGTCCAGGCAGGAGGTCCAGTGCCATATTTCTTCAATCCTTCATTTTCATAGCTCTCACAACTCTCTTATTTAAAATATATTGAGTGCTTAACTTTTATTAATGAGCTCGGCGGACGGATTTTGGCCCTATTTACTTGGGTGCACCCTATAAGAGCAGATAGTGTCCATATTTTGACACCATACCACACTGAGGGGAAGCAGAATATTCCAAAGGTCACTTATTTGAAAAGAAAATTGAAAAATATTGCTCCTCTGCGAAATGGCAGGGGTTCGCATCTGGGGTGGCGGCCATGTTTTTTGTACAGTTGTATATGGGAAAACATATAGCTTATTAACATGCTAAGATTTTGAACGTGAGAATTCTCCATTCCACAACACCAAATCTGGTGTAAATCCTCTCTGTTACACAAATTTCTTGCTTCATGTGTTCATCTGGGATCATTTTGCAGTGGACATAGCCACTTTGGGGTCCCACTTTGGGGGTGGATAAAGGATGGAAGGGGGGGGGGGGGGGGGGCTTGTCAAAGATTTTGAGGACACACACTCATTTAATGCACAAAGTGATCTCTTTTAGACAGCCTAGTAGTGAAATACATGTATGAAGTAACACACCCTAGGTGTACTACAGTCCAAGATTATTTCCACCCACAGAAAATATCAAAACTACAGAAAAAACACACCATTTTCTGTGCATTACATACCATGTTTTGATTCCATCCAATTGCCTTACACATGTACCCTGTGTTTACTTTGTGCAGTCGTTGACACTTCTGACATAATGTTTACTCCACTGTGCTTTTTTTAAATAAAACACTGAAAACCCAGAGATACAACATGCCAAAAGCCTGTTTTTCATGTCATTTCCAGTTTTATGTCTTTTTGGAGCCTGTTATAGAGAGACAGCAGCAAAAAAAACACATGTTTACATATCACCATCCAAAACAAAATGGACGCCACCATTCTGCACTATAGGTTGCACCCAAGTAAATAAACTCCCATAGACAACAGTGATAAATCATCAAACTTCAAAAATCATTTAAAAATATACAGAACTCTCACAGCTGTTCAAGTTACACAGAAAAATGATGACCAACATGTCACCTTTCATTTTCTTTTCAATTTATGGTAGGGTGACCATTGAATTTTTGAGATATACTCATTCTCAGCTGAACACCCCTAAAACAAGGTGTGGATCACTCCAGTCAAAGAAGCCATTTTCAAAAAAACATCCCTCTGCAAAGCGGCTGAAATAGACCCACTTTCTCACCCAATTGCATCAAAAATGGTCACAAATGGAAGCCCAGAGTCCAGGCAGGAGGTCCAGTGCCATATTTCTTCAATCCTTCATTTTCATAGCTCTCACAACTCTCTTATTTAAAATATATTGAGTGCTTAACTTTTATTAATGAGCTCGGCGGACGGATTTTGGCCCTATTTACTTGGGTGCACCCTATAAGAGCAGATAGTGTCCATATTTTGACACCATACCACACTGAGGGGAAGCAGAATATTCCAAAGGTCACTTATTTGAAAAGAAAATTGAAAAATATTGCTCCTCTGCGAAATGGCAGGGGTTCGCATCTGGGGTGGCGGCCATGTTTTTTGTACAGTTGTATATGGGAAAACATATAGCTTATTAACATGCTAAGATTTTGAACGTGAGAATTCTCCATTCCACAACACCAAATCTGGTGTAAATCCTCTCTGTTACACAAATTTCTTGCTTCATGTGTTCATCTGGGATCATTTTGCAGTGGACATAGCCACTTTGGGGTCCCACTTTGGGGGTGGATAAAGGATGGAAGGGGGGGGGGGGGGGCTTGTCAAAGATTTTGAGGACACACACTCATTTAATGCACAAAGTGATCTCTTTTAGACAGCCTAGTAGTGAAATACATGTATGAAGTAACACACCCTAGGTGTACTACAGTCCAAGATTATTTCCACCCACAGAAAATATCAAAACTACAGAAAAAACACACCATTTTCTGTGCATTACATACCATGTTTTGATTCCATCCAATTGCCTTACACATGTACCCTGTGTTTACTTTGTGCAGTCGTTGACACTTCTGACATAATGTTTACTCCACTGTGCTTTTTTTAAATAAAACACTGAAAACCCAGAGATACAACATGCCAAAAGCCTGTTTTTCATGTCATTTCCAGTTTTATGTCTTTTTGGAGCCTGTTATAGAGAGACAGCAGCAAAAAAAACACATGTTTACATATCACCATCCAAAACAAAATGGACGCCACCATTCTGCACTATAGGTTGCACCCAAGTAAATAAACTCCCATAGACAACAGTGATAAATCATCAAACTTCAAAAATCATTTAAAAATATACAGAACTCTCACAGCTGTTCAAGTTACACAGAAAAATGATGACCAACATGTCACCTTTCATTTTCTTTTCAATTTATGGTAGGGTGACCATTGAATTTTTGAGATATACTCATTCTCAGCTGAACACCCCTAAAACAAGGTGTGGATCACTCCAGTCAAAGAAGCCATTTTCAAAAAAACATCCCTCTGCAAAGCGGCTGAAATAGACCCACTTTCTCACCCAATTGCATCAAAAATGGTCACAAATGGAAGCCCAGAGTCCAGGCAGGAGGTCCAGTGCCATATTTCTTCAATCCTTCATTTTCATAGCTCTCACAACTCTCTTATTTAAAATATATTGAGTGCTTAACTTTTATTAATGAGCTCGGCGGACGGATTTTGGCCCTATTTACTTGGGTGCACCCTATAAGAGCAGATAGTGTCCATATTTTGACACCATACCACACTGAGGGGAAGCAGAATATTCCAAAGGTCACTTATTTGAAAAGAAAATTGAAAAATATTGCTCCTCTGCGAAATGGCAGGGGTTCGCATCTGGGGTGGCGGCCATGTTTTTTGTACAGTTGTATATGGGAAAACATATAGCTTATTAACATGCTAAGATTTTGAACGTGAGAATTCTCCATTCCACAACACCAAATCTGGTGTAAATCCTCTCTGTTACACAAATTTCTTGCTTCATGTGTTCATCTGGGATCATTTTGCAGTGGACATAGCCACTTTGGGGTCCCACTTTGGGGGTGGATAAAGGATGGAAGGGGGGGGGGGGGCTTGTCAAAGATTTTGAGGACACACACTCATTTAATGCACAAAGTGATCTCTTTTAGACAGCCTAGTAGTGAAATACATGTATGAAGTAACACACCCTAGGTGTACTACAGTCCAAGATTATTTCCACCCACAGAAAATATCAAAACTACAGAAAAAACACACCATTTTCTGTGCATTACATACCATGTTTTGATTCCATCCAATTGCCTTACACATGTACCCTGTGTTTACTTTGTGCAGTCGTTGACACTTCTGACATAATGTTTACTCCACTGTGCTTTTTTTAAATAAAACACTGAAAACCCAGAGATACAACATGCCAAAAGCCTGTTTTTCATGTCATTTCCAGTTTTATGTCTTTTTGGAGCCTGTTATAGAGAGACAGCAGCAAAAAAAACACATGTTTACATATCACCATCCAAAACAAAATGGACGCCACCATTCTGCACTATAGGTTGCACCCAAGTAAATAAACTCCCATAGACAACAGTGATAAATCATCAAACTTCAAAAATCATTTAAAAATATACAGAACTCTCACAGCTGTTCAAGTTACACAGAAAAATGATGACCAACATGTCACCTTTCATTTTCTTTTCAATTTATGGTAGGGTGACCATTGAATTTTTGAGATATACTCATTCTCAGCTGAACACCCCTAAAACAAGGTGTGGATCACTCCAGTCAAAGAAGCCATTTTCAAAAAAACATCCCTCTGCAAAGCGGCTGAAATAGACCCACTTTCTCACCCAATTGCATCAAAAATGGTCACAAATGGAAGCCCAGAGTCCAGGCAGGAGGTCCAGTGCCATATTTCTTCAATCCTTCATTTTCATAGCTCTCACAACTCTCTTATTTAAAATATATTGAGTGCTTAACTTTTATTAATGAGCTCGGCGGACGGATTTTGGCCCTATTTACTTGGGTGCACCCTATAAGAGCAGATAGTGTCCATATTTTGACACCATACCACACTGAGGGGAAGCAGAATATTCCAAAGGTCACTTATTTGAAAAGAAAATTGAAAAATATTGCTCCTCTGCGAAATGGCAAGTTCGCATCTGGGGTGGCGGCCATGTTTTTTGTACAGTTGTATATGGGAAAACATATAGCTTATTAACATGCTAAGATTTTGAACGTGAGAATTCTCCATTCCACAACACCAAATCTGGTGTAAATCCTCTCTGTTACACAAATTTCTTGCTTCATGTGTTCATCTGGGATCATTTTGCAGTGGACATAGCCACTTTGGGGTCCCACTTTGGGGGTGGATAAAGGATGGAAGGGGGGGGGGGGGGGGCTTGTCAAAGATTTTGAGGACACACACTCATTTAATGCACAAAGTGATCTCTTTTAGACAGCCTAGTAGTGAAATACATGTATGAAGTAACACACCCTAGGTGTACTACAGTCCAAGATTATTTCCACCCACAGAAAATATCAAAACTACAGAAAAAACACACCATTTTCTGTGCATTACATACCATGTTTTGATTCCATCCAATTGCCTTACACATGTACCCTGTGTTTACTTTGTGCAGTCGTTGACACTTCTGACATAATGTTTACTCCACTGTGCTTTTTTTAAATAAAACACTGAAAACCCAGAGATACAACATGCCAAAAGCCTGTTTTTCATGTCATTTCCAGTTTTATGTCTTTTTGGAGCCTGTTATAGAGAGACAGCAGCAAAAAAAACACATGTTTACATATCACCATCCAAAACAAAATGGACGCCACCATTCTGCACTATAGGTTGCACCCAAGTAAATAAACTCCCATAGACAACAGTGATAAATCATCAAACTTCAAAAATCATTTAAAAATATACAGAACTCTCACAGCTGTTCAAGTTACACAGAAAAATGATGACCAACATGTCACCTTTCATTTTCTTTTCAATTTATGGTAGGGTGACCATTGAATTTTTGAGATATACTCATTCTCAGCTGAACACCCCTAAAACAAGGTGTGGATCACTCCAGTCAAAGAAGCCATTTTCAAAAAAACATCCCTCTGCAAAGCGGCTGAAATAGACCCACTTTCTCACCCAATTGCATCAAAAATGGTCACAAATGGAAGCCCAGAGTCCAGGCAGGAGGTCCAGTGCCATATTTCTTCAATCCTTCATTTTCATAGCTCTCACAACTCTCTTATTTAAAATATATTGAGTGCTTAACTTTTATTAATGAGCTCGGCGGACGGATTTTGGCCCTATTTACTTGGGTGCACCCTATAAGAGCAGATAGTGTCCATATTTTGACACCATACCACACTGAGGGGAAGCAGAATATTCCAAAGGTCACTTATTTGAAAAGAAAATTGAAAAATATTGCTCCTCTGCGAAATGGCAGGGGTTCGCATCTGGGGTGGCGGCCATGTTTTTTGTACAGTTGTATATGGGAAAACATATAGCTTATTAACATGCTAAGATTTTGAACGTGAGAATTCTCCATTCCACAACACCAAATCTGGTGTAAATCCTCTCTGTTACACAAATTTCTTGCTTCATGTGTTCATCTGGGATCATTTTGCAGTGGACATAGCCACTTTGGGGTCCCACTTTGGGGGTGGATAAAGGATGGAAGGGGGGGGGGGGGGGGGGGCTTGTCAAAGATTTTGAGGACACACACTCATTTAATGCACAAAGTGATCTCTTTTAGACAGCCTAGTAGTGAAATACATGTATGAAGTAACACACCCTAGGTGTACTACAGTCCAAGATTATTTCCACCCACAGAAAATATCAAAACTACAGAAAAAACACACCATTTTCTGTGCATTACATACCATGTTTTGATTCCATCCAATTGCCTTACACATGTACCCTGTGTTTACTTTGTGCAGTCGTTGACACTTCTGACATAATGTTTACTCCACTGTGCTTTTTTTAAATAAAACACTGAAAACCCAGAGATACAACATGCCAAAAGCCTGTTTTTCATGTCATTTCCAGTTTTATGTCTTTTTGGAGCCTGTTATAGAGAGACAGCAGCAAAAAAAACACATGTTTACATATCACCATCCAAAACAAAATGGACGCCACCATTCTGCACTATAGGTTGCACCCAAGTAAATAAACTCCCATAGACAACAGTGATAAATCATCAAACTTCAAAAATCATTTAAAAATATACAGAACTCTCACAGCTGTTCAAGTTACACAGAAAAATGATGACCAACATGTCACCTTTCATTTTCTTTTCAATTTATGGTAGGGTGACCATTGAATTTTTGAGATATACTCATTCTCAGCTGAACACCCCTAAAACAAGGTGTGGATCACTCCAGTCAAAGAAGCCATTTTCAAAAAAACATCCCTCTGCAAAGCGGCTGAAATAGACCCACTTTCTCACCCAATTGCATCAAAAATGGTCACAAATGGAAGCCCAGAGTCCAGGCAGGAGGTCCAGTGCCATATTTCTTCAATCCTTCATTTTCATAGCTCTCACAACTCTCTTATTTAAAATATATTGAGTGCTTAACTTTTATTAATGAGCTCGGCGGACGGATTTTGGCCCTATTTACTTGGGTGCACCCTATAAGAGCAGATAGTGTCCATATTTTGACACCATACCACACTGAGGGGAAGCAGAATATTCCAAAGGTCACTTATTTGAAAAGAAAATTGAAAAATATTGCTCCTCTGCGAAATGGCAGGGGTTCGCATCTGGGGTGGCGGCCATGTTTTTTGTACAGTTGTATATGGGAAAACATATAGCTTATTAACATGCTAAGATTTTGAACGTGAGAATTCTCCATTCCACAACACCAAATCTGGTGTAAATCCTCTCTGTTACACAAATTTCTTGCTTCATGTGTTCATCTGGGATCATTTTGCAGTGGACATAGCCACTTTGGGGTCCCACTTTGGGGGTGGATAAAGGATGGAAGGGGGGGGGGGGGGGCTTGTCAAAGATTTTGAGGACACACACTCATTTAATGCACAAAGTGATCTCTTTTAGACAGCCTAGTAGTGAAATACATGTATGAAGTAACACACCCTAGGTGTACTACAGTCCAAGATTATTTCCACCCACAGAAAATATCAAAACTACAGAAAAAACACACCATTTTCTGTGCATTACATACCATGTTTTGATTCCATCCAATTGCCTTACACATGTACCCTGTGTTTACTTTGTGCAGTCGTTGACACTTCTGACATAATGTTTACTCCACTGTGCTTTTTTTAAATAAAACACTGAAAACCCAGAGATACAACATGCCAAAAGCCTGTTTTTCATGTCATTTCCAGTTTTATGTCTTTTTGGAGCCTGTTATAGAGAGACAGCAGCAAAAAAAACACATGTTTACATATCACCATCCAAAACAAAATGGACGCCACCATTCTGCACTATAGGTTGCACCCAAGTAAATAAACTCCCATAGACAACAGTGATAAATCATCAAACTTCAAAAATCATTTAAAAATATACAGAACTCTCACAGCTGTTCAAGTTACACAGAAAAATGATGACCAACATGTCACCTTTCATTTTCTTTTCAATTTATGGTAGGGTGACCATTGAATTTTTGAGATATACTCATTCTCAGCTGAACACCCCTAAAACAAGGTGTGGATCACTCCAGTCAAAGAAGCCATTTTCAAAAAAACATCCCTCTGCAAAGCGGCTGAAATAGACCCACTTTCTCACCCAATTGCATCAAAAATGGTCACAAATGGAAGCCCAGAGTCCAGGCAGGAGGTCCAGTGCCATATTTCTTCAATCCTTCATTTTCATAGCTCTCACAACTCTCTTATTTAAAATATATTGAGTGCTTAACTTTTATTAATGAGCTCGGCGGACGGATTTTGGCCCTATTTACTTGGGTGCACCCTATAAGAGCAGATAGTGTCCATATTTTGACACCATACCACACTGAGGGGAAGCAGAATATTCCAAAGGTCACTTATTTGAAAAGAAAATTGAAAAATATTGCTCCTCTGCGAAATGGCAGGGGTTCGCATCTGGGGTGGCGGCCATGTTTTTTGTACAGTTGTATATGGGAAAACATATAGCTTATTAACATGCTAAGATTTTGAACGTGAGAATTCTCCATTCCACAACACCAAATCTGGTGTAAATCCTCTCTGTTACACAAATTTCTTGCTTCATGTGTTCATCTGGGATCATTTTGCAGTGGACATAGCCACTTTGGGGTCCCACTTTGGGGGTGGATAAAGGATGGAAGGGGGGGGGGGGGCTTGTCAAAGATTTTGAGGACACACACTCATTTAATGCACAAAGTGATCTCTTTTAGACAGCCTAGTAGTGAAATACATGTATGAAGTAACACACCCTAGGTGTACTACAGTCCAAGATTATTTCCACCCACAGAAAATATCAAAACTACAGAAAAAACACACCATTTTCTGTGCATTACATACCATGTTTTGATTCCATCCAATTGCCTTACACATGTACCCTGTGTTTACTTTGTGCAGTCGTTGACACTTCTGACATAATGTTTACTCCACTGTGCTTTTTTTAAATAAAACACTGAAAACCCAGAGATACAACATGCCAAAAGCCTGTTTTTCATGTCATTTCCAGTTTTATGTCTTTTTGGAGCCTGTTATAGAGAGACAGCAGCAAAAAAAACACATGTTTACATATCACCATCCAAAACAAAATGGACGCCACCATTCTGCACTATAGGTTGCACCCAAGTAAATAAACTCCCATAGACAACAGTGATAAATCATCAAACTTCAAAAATCATTTAAAAATATACAGAACTCTCACAGCTGTTCAAGTTACACAGAAAAATGATGACCAACATGTCACCTTTCATTTTCTTTTCAATTTATGGTAGGGTGACCATTGAATTTTTGAGATATACTCATTCTCAGCTGAACACCCCTAAAACAAGGTGTGGATCACTCCAGTCAAAGAAGCCATTTTCAAAAAAACATCCCTCTGCAAAGCGGCTGAAATAGACCCACTTTCTCACCCAATTGCATCAAAAATGGTCACAAATGGAAGCCCAGAGTCCAGGCAGGAGGTCCAGTGCCATATTTCTTCAATCCTTCATTTTCATAGCTCTCACAACTCTCTTATTTAAAATATATTGAGTGCTTAACTTTTATTAATGAGCTCGGCGGACGGATTTTGGCCCTATTTACTTGGGTGCACCCTTCACCTTAGTAAAGAAAAGATGCAAGGCTCAGGGAGATTAAAGGAATTCGGATTGTTAATGTAGTGACACGACATTTTTAACGTTCATTTATAATGTTTAGTCCGTATTGTTAAGCACACCCATCGCCCGGAAACAAATGTGATTTGACATTATCATAAAGCACCTACTTGTGTGTGCTTGGGTTGTATACTTACAAGTCAGAAATTAGTTCCCAATAATTAGTTTAAAAGGTTTTAATTGTAATCTTTTGACATGGGCATTGCCGAGAAATATGGTCAAAAGTTTGAAATAACGATTATGTTTTCAAGCTCATTCTTAAAAACCTATAAGCGACGATTATTAATTGGGTGTATATTTTTTATGAATGGCGGAGTGATTATATTCTAGCCGATTCACCTATGCATGTACGACCTCTTTGAACTTGTAGCCGTTGCCAGGTGAGATTTTACCTCTCAAATGTGTCTAGTTTATGTAATTTCTCGTTGATGTCCTGTTAAATCCTCATGACAGGCATATGTAGTATTACCTTTAGATCATTTTGGTTGGGTTGGTGTGCACGAACGTGTGTAATTTCAGTGTGGAAACATCGACTACAAAATTCTCGAAACTTCTGTCCGATGGTCACACAGCGTAGTCGTGTGTATTGTTTAATGGCGGCCATGCAGTTGTCATGCATAATGCATACATGATATAGTGAAGCTTTCGCTCGCTGTGTACACAGTGAACTACATAGTACATGTATACGCGCTGTCTGTAGCGCGTGGGCTTTGGGTAGTTGAACACTAGGCTGTGCTAAATGTAGGCCTACATGAGCATGAACTAAACACGGATTGATGACTGTCTGAACACAACATAGGAATGAAATATTATTATGCTTTAGTGTTACTAGTATTCATTTATTATTTACACGAACCTATGCTGTTATTTTATTCTTGAATATCACAGACCTCAGCAGGCTCAGTGGCCATTCCTCACGATTCCTGCATAATAGGCTAAGCCTAAGGCTCTACTCCTGAAACAAGGCTACTACTACGTGTACAAGAAGAGTTACCACCACATAATGCAAGGGTAAGCTGGTGAATGTTGAATATCAATTTATTTTATTCATATTTTTATATTGCTTATTTGTATTTGACGGTGACAGTGACTATTTCGTGAATATAAATATCTTGGTGTGAGCAGCCAAGCAATACATATTTTTATCGCTTATTTTTTGCTCATGTTACACAAGGCAATTTTCCTAGAAACTCTGGAGCAATAAAAGTTGCTAGCAATCTTGTTGCCCCAGGATTGCTCTGTATGTCATACCATGCAATGGGCAGGCAACTCGACGGCAACACACGGGCAAACCCGAGGAAATACATATATTTCGAGTACAATGGGTTTCTACTTTGAGGCAACCTTTCGAGGCAACCACCAATCAGATTGTGTATAGTGGATGACGTCATACCTCAACACAGGCGAAAGTTTTTGTAGCAGTATAGGCATTTTGTTTTGTTTTGACTTTTGACGCGACAAAATCTCAACAAAAATGACGAATGGATTGAAAGTCCTATGGTTGAACGAAGTTGCACTGATTGAATTCGATCAGGGTACTTATAAGTTTCGGTGTCAATCGTAGGCATAGTAATTAGTGGGTCGTCACAAAACAGGGTTCGGAAAATTACCATTCGGGGCTTGGGTGAAAAGGCCTACTTCACGTATAGTCATAATGTTTGAAAATCACGACGTCTTATTGCAATAGGTATGGCACGCCAAAGTGAAATTTATTCAACATCACAAAAATATTTAGCAACTTCCAAAAAATCATTGCAACATTACAAAATATGTACCAACTTCCAAAAAAATATGGCAAAACTTTAAAAGGTGCCCAAACCATCCAAATATGCCAACATCGTAAAAAAATCCCTTTTATTTAAAAATAACTGTTAGCATTTCCGAGTATTAATCAAGATTCACGTGAACTAAAATAAACGTCACCATGAACGTAAAACACATGTCAACATAGACGTGTCCAAAAGACACTTCCCCTATTCCAGGTAGTAGCAGCTACTGATAGGAAGCTCCTGTTATAGTCCAGCAAGGTTTGCGCTCTACTAATGTGAGGAGGAAGAGGATACTGTAGGGAGTAGGGATGCACAGCGATGGAGGAACAAAGTATGTGGCGTTGGTTGTTGAGAATAACAGCTAGATGGCTCAGCACTTCAGATAGAAGAACTCTTGGAGGCAGCGGGCAAGAATCCAAGTGCATTTTATAAATGCAGGCTATACAACTTTGCCCAAACGTCGGTGATGAAGGCACTGAACATTATTTGCGGCTTCGTCACCTGGTACAACACCGATGATAGCCATTGCCTTCGCTTGGATGCGGTCGAAGATGCTAAGGTAGGAATCAGGAGCACTCATCAAGCAGAGGGGAGCATATTCCATCTTGCTACGTATGTAGGACTTGAAGAGAAGAACCTGATCCCGAGGTGACATAGCAAGATCACAGAGCACAGATCACAGCATGAATAACTTCTGGCGAGCAGCTTTGGCTATTAACTGAGTGTGTTTCTTCCAACTCGTGGAGGAAGAAAAAGTAGCCCCAAGAAGTTTGAGGTCATACCTCCTCAAGCGTATGGCCATCAAGAGAAGGGACGAAAGGTTTCGTGAATTTTCTTGGACATCATCATACACTGTGTCTTCAACTTCAACTCATGCCTTCCCCCAAGTAGCAGCAACTTCTACATCGAAGATAAGTTGTGTAGCTGCAATCTCATTTCTAGGCAACACTGAACCAAGTTGATTGTGCAGAGTGATGTTGCTATGTCTGATATAGTCAGTAATGTCGTTGATGTAAAAAAAATAAAAAATGGTGGGCCCGAAGATCCTTCCTTGTGGGACTCCGGCGTTGATGGGTTTCGGTCTTTTAGCTATGACCACACGCCGATCGAGCGTGCACTGAAATAAGATGATATCCACTCAAGCAGATTTTCGTTGAATTGATGCCATTAGACTTCAGCTTGGACAAGAGGTCAGCATCCCAAACTCGGCCAAAAGCACCCTTGATGTCAACAGAAGCAGTCTCTGGCCTTGGTGATGGGTTGAACGATTTCTCAATCGGGTCATGGTGTGACGCTGTTTCACCTTTCTAATTACACGTTGGGTCTCAGCACGGGCACTTCGATAGGCAGATCTGAGACGGTGGCGCGTTATTTATGTCCTTAATATTACGTGAAGCAGCGTGAGCTGCAATCCGCAGTTTTTGAAGCGCACGTTCACATCATTGTTTGTCCTGACAGTGAAGGAAGAATGGGGATCCTCTTCTTCATTGATTTGTACGATGGCTGCAGTCACATTGGTCCAAGCAGTCTCAGGGTCACCTGTGTTTAGGGCTGCCTTCCAAGTTCACCTTTCTTAAGGTCGTCGTTCACGCGATCCCAATCGGCCCTTTTGTAGTGCCACACGATGAGTCTCTCCATCAAGCAGTCAGAGATACTGAAGCAATGACTGTTTGACGGTCAGAAGTTCCTCATGTGGAAAAGATCTCCCACTTACTCCAAGTTGACGGGGAGTCCGTGTAAAGATTTGACGAGTGGTTTAGATCGTGACTTTCTGCAAACGCCTGAGTTCAGTAAACCAGCAGAGCATGTGGGTGATGAGGACACAATCCAATCGCGATTGTGTACATTAAAGTCCCCAAGCAAGATTGTGCGATGGGTCTGGACGAGAGTCAAGGTAGTCGATTAAGCTGGCATCTAAGCCGGGTAAAGATCAAGGGCGATAGAGAGCACCAATGAGCATCCTCCCGTTCTTCATCTTGACAGACAACCAGATGAGCTCGAAGTCATCTGGTTCTTCATCTTCTAAACGGATGGAATCTGCACCGTCTTGAACCACACGGTGATACCTCAATCATATCGGTTGCGATCACATCGGAATGGTTGTTGATATCTCTGAATAGCGATTAATTCATATGTACTTAAACTAGCCCTCCACAGTTTCGATGACATACCCGTACCAATGGTTTGGAATCAGAGTAACCGTCTTCTAGGCAGACTGCCAACCATGGCTTACGAGTTCTACCTACCCTGCTATTTAACCCATAACTCAACATGTACTATATACTGCTCTGGGCCAGAGCAGACCTCTGAGTGAGTGATGGTAGCATTTAACTCATGAACACCGGAACAGGGGTCTTACACCAGATGGAGTTTAATGTTATACCCAGGACTTCTTTAATTCTTCTGGTTTTCCGCATTGAGTTTCAGTATTTGTTTTAGTGCAACAATGATTTAAATAAAAGTTACGACGCGAAAGCTACGATTTCATTAACATAACGTACACTGAAACGACCACTGTAATTTAACAGACTACATACTTTTTGTATGTGAATTAAATGAAATGATCACTGACATATTACTTTGGTATAAACTTCAACAAAGCTATACCAGAGTCAACGTGACTCGGCACTAATTTATGATGAGAACGAAATATTTCAGACTCAATGGCTGAATGCAACTGGACTGTCGCTGAGTATGTTCAGTACGTCAAAGTTCATCTGCGCTTCCGCAGGGGCAACCATCTGGACTCCAAGCTAGCTCAGGGCTTTGCTTCTGCCCCAGTTAGATAGTGGCAGAATTCCTCCACGCTTATGTTTATTAGCTCTCATATAATGCAACCGGCTTTGCTAAGTCTGGTTCCCAGACCGCAAATTTGTTGATACATAGAGTGACATCATTAAGAGTATGGCCTTAGCTAGACTGGATCCTGACCCATCGGGTTACATCAGACGGAGACGTCAGGGCTCAGGAGAAAACGGAAGCAGCGGGAACCAGTCTAGTGTTCATCTTAAACGCGCACGACAAGTTAAAGACGTTATCTCTATACAATAGAAAACTTTGCTCATAATTTTATGCAGAGATTACACTGTAGGCTTAATTCACTGCTAGCTACATTTCCCTATATTTAATGTATTGGGACGGGAACAAGTCTAGTGTTTGATGTCCAACACTTTTTCTCATTATCCTTGCGCCGATTGGCTGATCACACACATCGCGGAAACCAATTGGTCCGTTGCTCAACACGAAAGCAAGCTGATTGGATTGTTATGTTGACTAGTCTTGAATACGGGTCACAGTACGGCTCATTTTCAGACATTCAAGTGGTTTTTCACCCCTGGCAATTGTTCAGTAACTTCAGTAACTATATTCTAAGCCCGGTCCAGAATGATTAAAAGAGTTATGAAGGTTCCATTTTTATTAGCAAATCTTTTATTGAATGAGTTGACAAGACATTGTGATACTAATGGCGAAAGGCTGCCTTCCTAATCTTTGTATCTTGAATATCACTAAAAGAGGTAATAAGTAAAAGACAAAACTATTTCTACGGGACTGTAAAATTGTAACATTTCTTCCGTTTGAAAATGGAAAAAAAAGTGACGCAACAAGCGAATTCTAATTTACTAACACATCTTTCGATGTAATGACAGTATGCATCTTAAAGAGGGGAAATTGGTGTTCATAAAAAGAATTAATATATGGATTATTCCATTAAATGATCATTACTTCATACAACCACTTCATACGATTTCGAAACTCGAAAACGATAACATTAACCAGAATGACAGAAAAGTCATTCACTTATTTTTGAAATGAGTCATATTTATATCTCTAATCTAAGACTTGTGTTATCATTATTAAGCCTACTATTTTCTACTTTGCTTTTTAGCAAACTTTCCGATCACATGATACATGCGACTCAAAAAAAAAAAAAATGAAAAGAAATCTCAGCAATTATATTTACTGAACTTTGAGTATGTACTTTAGATTCCATTACAATAGGCCGATGCATTGTACAGATGCTAAAAACCAAGAGGAGATAGCAAAAATGTACTTTTAATATTTATGATAAATACAAACTTATATAGTATTGAAAACCTTATTTATCCACTGAAATGTTAGCATTGTGGATGTTTGAACCCATGTTGAATCTGTGTATGAGCTTTGTTTTATAGCTCCATGGTATGAAGTATGTGCCATCACATTTCCAGTTCTGCAAATTCAAGCTGCATTTGAGAATTAATTTTGGGCTCAGTCAACGTGTAAATTTTCCAATAATATCTGATGATAAATTCACTATCATAGTGCTGATTCAAGAAATACTGTACTTTCATAATGCGCTGCTACTAAGTTACTACATGTTAAATTGATTTTGACTTCTTTCAAAACTAATTTACAAAAGTTTGATTGGACATTATGTAATCAGCAATGCTACGCCTCGGAAGAGATTGAGTCAACTACAACTCCACATGTTGTACAACTATTGCAACTTACTGCATGCATCTACATCTATGTTGGCGAAGAGCTTAAGTACTTAACTCTCACTGCCCCGAACTTTGTGTAATCTGCAATGCTATAAGCCTCGAAACAGATTGAGTCAACGTACGGGCTCAAAAGCAATCAGCAGTTCGTGCTGGGGTTTTAGAACCAGTGTCATCTTTGGTACTGGCTCAGGCTCCCCCTCCACCAAGCAAACACGGAATCGCCTCAGGATCCTGGCTGTGAAAACCTTCATCTCGTTCATGGCGAACTGCTGACCGATGCAGTTCCTCGACCCGGCAGAGAACGGCACGAAGGCAAAGGGATCCATCTTGGACATGTTCTCAGGCAAGAAACGGGAGGGTCTAAACTCCATGTGGTCGTCGCCCCACACCGTTGGGTTGTGGTGCAGCTGGTAGATGTTGATACCAACAGTGGTCCCAACAGGGAGAACGGCGCCCTCTACCGTCATGGGTGCGTGCAATGTACGCTCGGTGTACACGGCAGCGTTGCACATTCGCATGGACTCTTTTATTACCATTGCCATGTACTCCATCTGACGACAATCTTTCCTGTTTGATTAACCAAAAAAGCAAAAGATATTCAGCAACACGTCATTTTTTTACGCACGTCGCACAATAGGCCTTTTACTGGGATCATTTTGTGCTCGTTTTTGTTCAGCCACCTCAGACGGCGTTATGAAGACTTATTCCTGCCTGCTTGTTGTAACTTGGTAAAAAGGATGTGATATTATTTTGATATTGGGAATGCGTACAGCGTTTGCTGGGCGGCTGAGCCACTCACAAGCATTACATTGTCATCGAGCGAAGTTATGTTGGGAAGGACATTCATAGAAGCCAATGTCATTAAGAGAAGCCAAGAAGATCCCGTGTCCCCTTGTTCATTTTCAACCATCTCTACATTTTTACACGTATAAGACATGATGGGTGAAGGTCACAGAACAGCACTCGCACTTTGTTTGATCAAACATGTACATAAAAATCACATGTGAAGATTTTACCTTATAAAACATAAACAATGGTAGTGATCTTACCTCAAGATCACAACTATTTTTAATCTTTGTTTTACTAATTTCTTGATAAATATACCATTTCAGCAAAAAATATTTCAATGATATGATTCTACCAACACCATCTTCAAACCCTGAATGTTATACGTTAATACGTGAACATTTCAGTTTGTGCAATCCTGTACTGTACATTAATTTTTAAAAGCCATCCAATTGAACTTGATATATTTTGTGCAGTATCAAGAAACCGATAAATTGTGTCTGATTTCATTTTAATTAAAGACTAAACACAGGTTTTATTCTGCCGGTACACGGGTACAGGTTCTTACAGGTTGGATTTGAGACAGGGACTTAAACTTTTCTTGAATGAGTCTTACATGTCAATGATATCCGAGTCTCTACCAGCCAGAATCTCCTCCACCTCCTCCCGGATTTTGCTCTGATGTTCCGGATACTTGGCGAGGTAGTACAGCAGCCACGTCATGGATGTGGACGTGGTCTCGTGGCCAGCGAAGAGGAAAGTATTGACCTCGTCGATGATTTCCTTGCAAGTGAGACCGGTGCCATCGGCATCCCTGGCCATGAGCAGCGTGTCTAAGAAGTCACGTGGCTTGGTGATGGGGTAGCCGCTCTCCATCTGCAAGAGATGACAGTAAAACGTTTTATCGTAACCAGTAAGAAACTCGTAGCAGGAACGTCCAGATATACGAATGATTTCACCAGTATGTCCAGGTCGTGCACTGTCGCAGTTAAATATGGATTGTCTTTATTTCCTCCTGTTCGCACTACTACTGGAAATAGAAATTTGTAAATTTGTCAAATACTGTAAAAATGGGAAATAAATACCTTGTCTGCTAATTCTTTCTCGCGTTGATCTATCAGTTTCTGGCTGAATTTGCGGACGTACACGTGAGCTTCCGTGTACTGCGAATACAGAGAGCTCAGTCGGAAGATCCACGGTCGCATTAGTAGAGGTTTGTTGAACAGTCGTTCCTGGATGGTCCATGCCAACAAATCGTTTGCTGTAAACATATCCAAAGTGCCCTTCGGAGATGGACTTTTCAGCTGAAGAGAAAGTAAAGAATCGTGTTATTAGGATGATTGGCACTGAATAGGTGCAATGGGGCTAATCACTGGTATACTACACAATAATCATTACAAACCTTCCTTCCAAAAGATGTACCGTAATAGAATGTACAGTTGTCTTTGTATCACGATGTTGTTATTGTTCATGTACCTGGACATTAGACTTGTAAGAACAAGCAGTGCGGAGAATCACGTCAAAGGTGCAAAGGACGAGCTCGCGGTTGATGCTCATGGGTTTCCCCTCAGCTGCAAACTTGTCCATCTTCCCTAGAAGGACCTCCACACATTCGTTGTAAACGGGGATGTAGACCCTCAGGACGTCCAGGTGAAAGGAGTGGGTTAGGAGGCGGCGGTTCCTCTTCCACTTCGGCCCGTTTGAAGAGGCTAATCCTTCCCCCAGCAAGTCAACAAAGAAGGCTGTGAATTCCTGCGCCTTGATAGAAGGCACAATGTCCGACATGATTGGCTTTATGGTGTCCGGATGGACCAGGACGGGCACCGGAGTCAGTCCCAGCCGAATGGCATAGGCCCGGGGGTAGGCTTTGACGGTGTCTCGAAGCCACTGTAAGCCCGGGTCGAACGGACCAAGCTTCACGTGCCCCCAAAGCCAGTGCGCTCCTGGTGGGCTGGGAAGCTTGTTGATGGCATTCACTTTATCGATGAAGCTTTTTAAGGCTGCTAGCAACTTGAACAGGATGAGGGTTGCAAAGATGATGACTATCGTCTGCAAAATCATCGTGGAATTTTGGAATGTGATTCGAGGGAAATTCAGAAACGGTGGAGGAAAGAATGAAACGACTGGCACACTGTACGCACATTTCACAGAATGTAATAGACTACTACGACAAAAATGGCTTACAACTGTTAATTTGGTTGTGTGCACATGCACATAATGGAAATCTGATGTGTACAGATCGATCATAGTCCATGAAAGGGCAACGTTTTTGATAACAAAACAAATCTAAGTTTGCCCTTCACCGACGTAGATTCATCAAACATGACAACCGTGTCATTTTTGAACTCTTCCCAAGTTTTTTTGTCATGGAAAGTCGTTATCATTTTGTTGAATTGAAGGTCGTTGTAAAATGAGACTCAACCGATTGTTCAATTAATTTTAGTGATAAATCGTCATGATTAACAGACTACACCCTCTCTTGTTTAATTATTAGAAAGAAATGTTTTGATAACGGACGAATGTTTCCTCTGCATATTGGTTCATGACGGTATAAATTATTAGAAAGAAATGTTTTGATAACGGACGAATGTTTCCTCTGCATATTGGTTCATGACGGTATAAATTATTAGAAAGAAATGTTTTGATAACGGACGAATGTTTCCTCTGCATATTGGTTCATGACGGTATAATGTATATTGATATACCTTAAGTTAAAGTTAAGTTATCAAATAGACTCCTTTAACAAAAATTGCCGATCTGTTTTATTCAACATGTAATCATAATAATTTCAATTTCAGTAAGCTTCATGTTGCTTTCCATCTTTTCCTGCATTGCGTTTTGCTATTTAATGTAATGATGATTAAAATACAACGCCAAAGCCACTATGTCATTAAAATAACCTACACTGAAATGTTCACTGTATTGTTATTGAATACCTGTTTGTATGTGAACGAAAGAAAATAAATATTCATTGTCATGTTTACTTTTGTATGAACTTTAACAAAGCTACATCCGAGTCACCATGACTTTGCACTTCACGACAACAGCTGAATACAAACACTTGATTCCGGTATCGCATCTCTCGTACTACGTGGGTACCGATTGAGTACGCCAAAGTTCATCTGCGCTTTCAGGGGCACCCATCTGGATTTCAGGTTAGCTCAGGGTTTTGCTTCTACCCCAGTTAAAGGTACTATCGTACTTTGGTAGCATAGCGAAACAGAAATCTCCACAAATGTATATTTAACTTACAGGGTATAAAGATATGGTGATGGTACAAACATACCTTTAAAATGTTTCTGCCTGAAATGCTTTATTTATCCAGAAAATAGTAAAAAACTAATTCGATCTTATAGGAATAAGAAATAACAGTGACAGCTGCTGTATCTTTCTTGATATTTTTGTCCATGAATTTGAATTTCTTTGACCCCAAACCAAAGTATGAAATTGCCTTTAAATAGTAAACCTGAATGTTTACCACGAAGATAGAAAAATAGGAAGGTTCATTTCTTTTTCGCAAATGCTTTTATTGAATGAATTGGCTGGACATCATGATGCAAATAGGGGAAGGCCTATGGCTGGGCTATCACTTGAAAATCACACATGACAATTGTTAGACTTTTGGAGGGTCGGTCTTCAGTCAACAGCGCACGCGCAAACTATGCTTGCGCAATTGTGAGCATGCGCGCGTTGTATTGCGCGTGCGTGCGCTTGCGGTGTTGACTCAAGACCGACTCTCCAAAAGTCTCCCATTGGTAATAAAACAATAAAAGACCAAACTATGTATACGTGTCTACAACATGTTTTCCTTTGGAAAACGGAATAACATTGACAAACCAAAATGGATTCTATCCGAGTCGCACACATCGTTTGATGTAATAACAGTATGCATATTAAGACGGGACATTAGTGTCCATACTTGTATTCAACGATCATTACTTCTAACAACCATTTCGGTAAAGACGAAAACGATTTCATAAAAAAATCAAAGATTAACCAGAATGAAGGGAACGTCGTTTGAAATAGTTACCCAGTTTAGTTATGATATGTTTCCATTAATATTTTGTTACGCAATGTCAACATCACTAATCTAAGATTTTGGTTATCATTTCTACAATCTGTTTCTACTGTACAATTAATTAGGAAACTTTCCGTTTAAAATGATATGTACGACTATTCAATGTAAAGAAAAGCAAGTTCAGAAAATTTACTATTGATTTTAGTGCGAATTTGTTTTATATTTGGGTCCAACTTCCATAAGGTAATGCATGCATGAACACATGCCAAAAAAGTAAGAGGACATAGTGAAAAGAGGACTGCTATGAAATTTCAAATTTAAGGTAAATACAAACTCCTATACTGACTACCTTTTTAATACGCTGACATTTCAGCTTTTGTGACTATTTTTAATCCAATGTTGGATCTGTGTATGAGGCCTGCCCCATTAAATTTCCAGCTCAGCAAATTCAAGCTTCATTTGAGATCCAATTCTGGGCCCAGTCAACCTGTAAATTTGCTAATAATATCTGATGATAAATTCACTATTATAGGTGCAAGAAATACTGTGATTACATATTCCTACTGCTACTGCAGCAACTTACTAAAATGTATGATGCATTTTGACTTCCCGACAAACAGTTAACTAATTTACTACCTATAAATGTCACTGAACATTGTCTGATCAGCAAGGTTGTGCCTTGGAAGACATTGGGTCAACGTATGGGCTTAAAGGTAAGCAACAGTTCGTGCTGGGGTTTTAGAAACAGCGTCATTTTTGGTACTGGCTCTGGCTCCCCCTCCACCAAGCAAACACGGAATCGCCTCAGGATCCTGGCTATGAAAACCTTCATCTCGTTCATGGCGAACTGCTGACCGATGCAGTTCCTCGACCCGGCAGAGAACGGCACGAAGGCAAAGGGATCCATCTTGGACATGTTCTCAGGCAGGAAACGGGAGGGTCTAAACTCCATGTGGTCGTCGCCCCACACCGTTGGGTTGTGGTGCAGCTGGTAGATGTTAATACCAACAGTGGTCCCAGCAGGGAGAACGGCACCCTCTACTGTCATGGGTGCGTGCAATGTACGCTCGGTGTATACGAGAGCGTTGCACATTCTCATCGACTCTTTGATGACCAATGTCATGTACTCCATCTGACGACAATCTTTCCTGTTTGATTAACCAAAAAAGCAAAAGATATTCAGCAACACGTCAATTTCTTACGCACGTCGCACAATAGGCCTATGGGAGACTTTGGAGAATCGGTCTTCAAGTCAACAGCGCACGCGCACGCAATTGTGAGCAGGCGCGCGTCGTTTTGCGCGTGCGCGCGCATGCGCTGTTGTGCGTGCGAATGCACTGTTGACTTGAAGACCGATTCTCCAAAGTCTCCCATTACTGTGATCATTTGCGCTCGTTTTTGTTCAGCCTTCTCAGACGGCGTTATGAAGACTTATTCCTGCCTGCTTGTTGTAACTTGGTATAAAGGATGTAATATTATTTTGATATTGGGAATGCGTACAGCGTTTGCTGGGCGGCTGAGCCACTCACAAGCATTACATTGTCATCGAGCGAAGTTATGTTGGGAAGGACATTCAGAGAAGCCAATGTCATTAAGAGAAGACAAGAAGATCCCGTGTCCCCTTGTTCATTTTCAAGCATCTCTACATTTTTACACGTAGGCCTATAAGACATGATGGGTGAAGGTCACAGAACAGCACTCGCACTTTAAGTCTAATCAAACATGTACATAAGAATCACACCTGTGAAGATTTTAGCCCAATCACACATATGAGTCACGAGTAAAATAATAGCGAAAACTCGACTCAATTTTTCTTATAAAACATAAACAATGGTAGTGATCTTACCTCAAGATCACAACTATTTCTAATCTTTGTTTTACTAATTCTTGGATAAATACACCATTTCAGCAGAATATATTTTAACTGTATGTCTCTACCAACACCATCTTCAAACCCTGAATGTTATAATAAATACGTGAACATTTCAGTTTATGCAATCCTGTACTGTACCTTTTAAAAGAAATCCAATTGAACTTATTTTAATATATTTTGTACAGTATCAGGAAACCGATAAATTGTATCCCTTTGTTCAAGTTATTTCTCTGTTGCACTGATTTCGTTTTAACTAAAGACTAAACACATATTTTGTTCTGCCGGTACATGCTCTTGCACGTAAACATGTCTTGATTGAGTCTTACATTTCAACGCTATCCGAGTCTCTACCGGCCAGAATCTCCTCCACCTCCTCCCGGATTTTGCTCTGATGTTCCGGATACTTGGCGAGGTAGTACAGCAGCCACGTCATGGATGTAGACGTGGTCTCGTGGCCAGCGAAGAGGAAAGTATTGACCTCGTCGATGATTTCCTGGGAAGTGAGACCGGTGCCATCGGCATCCCTGGCCATGAGCAGCGTGTCTAAGAAGTCACGTGGCTTGGTGATGGGGTCGCCCCTCTCCATCTGCAAGAGATGATAGTAAAATGTTTTATCGTTTGCATCTGTACATGTTCATGTCGTGCATCTCGTGTCCACACTACTACTGGAAATTAGACTATTGTAAATGTTTCAAATACTGTAAAAATGGGAAATAAATACCTTGTCTGTTAATTCTTTCTCGCGTTGATCTATGAGTTTCTTGGTGAATTCGCGGACAAACACGTGAGCATCCGTGTACTGCGAGTACAGAGAGCTCAGTCTGAAGATCCACGGTCGCAACAGTAGAGGTTTGTTGATGAGTCGTTCCTGGATGATCCATGTTAAATAATCAGTCGCTGTAAACATATCCAAAGTGCCCTTCGGAGATGGACTTTTCAGCTGAAGAGAAAGTAAAGAATCGTGTTATTAGGATGATGAGCACTGAATAGGTGCAATGGGGCTAATCACTGGTATACTATCAAATATCATTACAAACCTTCCTTCCAAAAGATGTACCGTAATAGAATGTACAGTTGTCTTTGTGTCACGATATTGTTCATGTAGGATCCGTACCTGGAAATTAGACTTGTATGAACAAGCAGTGCGGAGAATCACGTCAAAGGTGCAAAGGACGAGCTCGCGGTTGATGCTCATGGGTTTCCCCTCAGCTGCAAGCTTGTCCGTCTTCCCTAGAAGGACCTCCACACATTCGTTGTAAACGGGGATGTAGGCCCTCAGGACGTCCAGGTGAAAGGAGTGGGTTAGGAGGCGGCGGTTCCTCTTCCACTTCGGCCCGTTTGAGATGACCAGCCCCTCGCCGAGCCAGTCCTTGGACAAGTCATTGGCGGACTCCGTCTTGAAAGAAGGCACAGAGTCTGCCAAGACAGGTTTAATGGTGTCCGGATGGACCAGGACGGGCACCGGAGTCAGTCCAAGCCGCAGGGTATAGACCCGGGGGTAGGCTTTGACGGTGTCTCGAAGCCACTGTAAGCCCGGGTCGAACGGACCCAGCGGCACGTGTCCCCAAAGCCAGTGCGCCCCTGGTGGGCTGGGAAGCTTGTTGATGGCATTCACTTTATCGATGAAGCTTTTTAAGGCTGCTAGCAACTTGAACAGGATGAGGGTTGCAAAGATGATGACAATCGTCTGCAAAATCATTGTGGAATTTGTGAATCGGATTCGAGAGAAATTCAGAAACGGTGGAGGAAAGAATGAAACGACCCGCACACTGTACGCACACTTCACAGAATGTAATATAAGGCCTAGCGTCTTACATGTCTAACGTGAGTGTGGTTGTGTGTACAATCATGGTATTATTGTGTACATGGTTCACATATATTCCACGAAAGGGTACCAGCCGTTTTCGATAATACAAAACATTTAGGTCAAAGGCGTATAATTAAGTAAACACTTGGTTGCTGTGTCTGTCTCGTGATAGACTTGGCTCAAGTCGTGTCTGGGATTAATAAGTCGAGTTCAAAATTGTGAAAGTTTGTAATTTGGCTCAATGAACAGGAATATCCATCAAGTTAATAGATACAAGTTTTCTGTTCATCTTCTGATTTCTTCTATGATTGTATTTATTGATGTACCATTCAGTTTTTATGTTCCTTGTATTTCCTATTAAGAGGACACTTGGAGGCCTTTAACAAAATTTGCCGATCTTTTTTATTTCAACATAAATCATCATTTTGGAATAATAAACATATTATATTTTCAGTTTTATTTAGCTTCATGTTGGTTTTTCAATTCGTCTGGTTTCCTGCATTGAATTGTGCTATTTTAGTTTAATTTCCACTGTAGTGTTACTATTATAGAATAATTGTTTGAATGTCAACCAAACGAAAAGACCACTGACATGTTTACTTTATTGATATGAACTTCATCAAAGCTATACAGAATCACCATGACTCTGCACATAATGGAACAAATTATGTCATGGCTGGTTGCAAGCAATACTTGTTCCCGTATTGAGACTCTCGCCTGCCCGTGGGTACGGTATGAGTTGAGTACGTCAAAGTTCATGCACTTCCAGGGACACCCATCTGGACTCCAACCTAGCTCAGGGTTTTGCTTCTGCCCTAGTTAAATAGTAAAACTGAATGGTTCCCACAACGGCGACTACAGAATGAATGAATGGGCCACTTAAGTCACTATCTTATAATGCATGGGGCAAGCCGCTAGAGCTTGCTGGGACCAGACGTGCCCTCTTTTCTTCGGCTATCACTAAAGTCTTTTTTACCTATCTTTTCTCTCGTCTGACTTGACTAAGATAACCACAAGGGAATCTGATAGATTCTGTCATTTTCCCTTGTGGTTATTTGATGCCCCATGTACTGTTTCTCGGGTCGCAGCATTGCTAACGCTGCGTGTATCTTTAGTGGTCCTTGGAATATAGCAGTATGTGTGTTTTTATATGGCTACTGACTGCCAAACGAACAAAGATAATTGACTATTATAGGGATATCACCAACATATATATGGCTGGATAGCTAAGTTGGTAAGAGTACGGTACGCTGTTCCGGAGGCCGCTGGTTGTAATCCCGCGGCCGCGCCAGTCATTTTTTCTTCGTTCACTTTTCAAAGATTGAATTAGTTTGTCTTTATTCAAATAGATTGAATAAGGTCCCTACAACTGATATTTGGAATTAGGCCTATCTCAAAAAGGAGGAATTTCCAAGGTGCCTATCAGGCGCAAAGAGAAGTATTTTATTATTAGGGACGTTCGGTAGAAATTTCAACCCAGGAAAGTGATTCTGGTTCAAATGGGAGTGATTTCAATTCTGCTCTTCAGAGAGTGTTAATTTAGTACACAAGAACAAAGCCATGTCTCCACAAGGATACAAATTATGTGGTGATCCTCCTTTATTTGTTCCTCTAATTTCTCTCAGGTTTGAATACCATAAAAAATCACCACCAGCCATATACTTCACTGATCCCACTCCACCCACACTCAACCCACCTCACACCCATCCGCACACCCATCCGCACCCCTGTGTACTAACGCCTGGTTATCGTAGTATTCTTAGTAATAATTATTGAATTTATAAAGCGCAGATTCTATAAAAAAAAAAACAATATTCAAATGCGCTGTACAATGAGGATTTAACAATGTTTAAAGCAGCTATCACATTAGAACATATAAAACAGTAAGATCAAAGCAAAACATATACATGTAACAAAAATAAGAATGTGATATGCAGAATTGATTACAATTATAAATTACAGAATTGATAATAGATTAGAATAATTGGGTTAATTAAGCTACTATTAGATAAAAAGTACTGTTCCTCTTTTGAGTAGAGTTTTTAATCAAAAACATTTTGGCAGCAGCTCCATTAGTTTTGTACATGCATGCTTTCCCACTGACCTTTTCCCAATCGTGGACCCATTATTGTCCCTTTTGTTATTTTAGTTCACGATTTGAATGCACTACAAACTCACCCCAAAACCCCCTCTACCGGCACCCCACGGGTACAGACCGAGTGCACAACGCGACGGGGCTTCACACAATCATGTATACGCCTACCACGATCAGTATCGTCTTTCTATTATTAGCTACACTCTGAAAACACAGAAAAAATAAGAATTATGTCCCCACAAGTTTGTATATCGGTCAGTTTCACATAGAAAAGCTTGAACATTTATAATAATACATTATATCTTAATACAGCAATAACTGCAGCAGACACTGACAATTCTATTACATTACATTACACTGTGTATGAGGTATATGTATAGTGAGTACAACCACGGAGCAAGCTCTACGGGTGCACCACACTAAATAGCTAACCAATGCACCGAGCTGATTATCATATTCTGTGTACCCTGAAATGTTTTTAAAATATGCAATTTGGGGGGTCGTGCAATTAATATACTGTGTAATTATGACGGGTTATCACAACCTGGGGGTTCAGTACTTCAGCCTGTTGTGGAGACTTAAAAAATGTTGGCTTAAAATGTACTGTGGCCATACATTGTTTTGAACGTGTAGGGTTGCTTCATGAAAACTGGTAGCAAGTTGGTTTGGTGATGTTTATTTCTTGGGGCAATTAGCAAGAATTCTGATTGGATACCTAACCAAAAATTGAAAAGAATCATGTAGATGAGGGTCCAAACTACGTTTTGCATTATTGCACCAAACACTGAGAGACTTCTGGATGAGATATTTTGAACTGTGAAGTTGAGGTATTTTACACTAAAGTCAATGGGACACTAGTGTGGTGCTCCCCTACGGTACAACAGTCTCATGCCCCACAGAAACGCCACCAATATTCGCGTATCCTCATCACATACACGGCACATAGAGAAACCGCATCATCATCAACCGATCAAACCATGTAATATTGTAGTGCAAGGACTGTCATTATACCGTGCATAGTCAGTACGGTAAGAATTAAGCTCAAATCCACGGTTTTTAGTACGGGTAGTGCCCGTTTCCGCGGCCATCCTCTCCCCATAAGAAACACGCAGTAGGCAAGTTTCTCACCGGGTTCATTCCACGGTTATTTCCCGTTAAATGGAAACGCTATTTGCCCCGTTTTTATTGTAATGGGAGACGAAATTTGGGACGCGAACCTCACTGCTTTATGAACGACGGCCATGCAATTTGCATCATCCTAGGAAACGCAGAAATGAGCGATTATGTTGTCGAGGGGGCGCTATTCGTTTTGTGTAGTCGCGCTAGTGAAATAATCTACGAAAGTTAACGGGCTTGAAATGAGGCTTGATGAGGCAACAACATACTATTAGCTTTGAAGAACATTTCCAGTTCTTCAAAGTGAAACTTCATTTGAGAATTAATTCTGGGCCCAGTCATACCTGTGAATTTGCCAATAATATCTGCCTTTAGAAGGGTTACTTCTAGGTACAAGAAATACTGTAATATCATATTCCTACTGCTACTGCAACTAATACTTAATGATGCATTTTGACTTTAGCTACTTAAAACTCTCACTGAACATAGTGTATTCAGCAATGTTGCAGCTTGGAAGACACTGAGTCAACGTATGGGCTCAAACGTAAGCAGCAATTCGTGCTTGGGTTTCAGAACCAGTGTCATCTTTGGTACTGGCTCAGGCTCCCCCTCCACCAAGCAAACACGGAATCGCCTCAGGATCCTGGCTATGAAAACCTTCATCTCGTTCATGGCGAACTGCTGACCGATGCAGTTCCTCGACCCGGCAGAGAACGGCACGAAGGCGAAGGGATCCATCTTGGACATGTTCTCAGGCAGGAAACGGGAGGGTCTGAACTCCATGTGGTCGTCGCCCCACACCGTTGGGTTGTGGTGCAGCTGGTAGATGTTAATACCAACAGTGGTCCCAGTAGGGAGAACGGCACCCTCTACCGTCATGGGTGCGTGCAATGTACGCTCGGTGTACACGGCAGCGTTGCACATTCGCATGGACTCTTTTATTACCATTGTCACGTACTCCATCTGACGACAATCTTTCCTGTTTGATTAACCAAAAAAAGCAAAAGATATTCCCAGCAACACGTCATTTTTTACGCACGTCGCACAATAGGCCTTTTACTGGGATCAAATTTTGGGCTCGTTTTTGTTCAGCCACCTCAGACGGCGTTATGAAAACTTATTCCTGCCTGCTTGTTGTAACTTGGTATAAAGGATGTAATATTATTTTGATATTGGGAATGCGTACAGCGTTTGCTGGGCGGCTGAGCCACTCACGAGCATTACGTTGTCATCGAGCGAAGTTTTGTTGGGAAGGACATTCAGAGAAGCCAATGTCATTAAGAGAAGACAAGAAGATCCCGTGTCCCCTTGTTCATTTTCAACCATCTTTACCTTCTTACACGTATAAGACATGATGGGTGAAGGTCACAGAACAACACTCGCACTTTGTTTGATCAAACATGTACATAAAGATCAGTGAGATAATGTGTAGATTTTAGCTTATAAAACATAAACAATGGTAGTGATCTTACCTCAAGATCACAACTATTTTAATCTTTGTTTTACTAATTTCTTGATAAATACACCATTTCAGCAAAAAATATTTCAATGATATGATTCTACCAACACCATCTTCAAACCCTGAATGTTATACGTTAATACGTAAACTTTTCAGTTTGTGCAATCCTGTACTGTACATTAATTTTTAAAAGCCATCCAATTGAACTTTATATATTTTGTGCAGTATCAAGAAACAGATAAATTGTGTCCCTTGGTACAAATCATTTTCTGTTGCACTGATTTCATTTTTTAAAGACTAAACACAGCTTTTATTCTGCCGGTACACGGGTACAGGTTCTTACAGGTTGGATTTGAGACAGGTTCTTACACTTAAACTTTTCTTGAAATGGACTTACATGTCGATGCTATCCGAGTCCCTACCGGCTAGAATCTCCTCCACCTCCTCCCGGATTTTGCGCTGATGTTCCGGATACTTGGCGAGGTAGTACAGCAGCCACGTCATGGATGTAGACGTGGTCTCGTGGCCAGCGAAGAGGAAAGTATTGACCTCGTCGATGATTTCCTTGCAAGTGAGACCGGTACCATCGGCATCCCTGGCCATGAGCAGCGTGTCTAAGAAGTCACGTGGCTTGGTGATGGGGTCGCCCCTCTCCATCTGCAAGAGATGATAGTACAACCAGTAAGAAACTCGTAGCAGGAACGTCGAGACACAAATGATTTCACCAGTATGTCCAGGTCGTGCACTGTCGCAATTAAATACGAATTGGCTTTATTTCCTCCTGTTCGCACTACTACTGGAAATAGAAATTTGTAAATTTGTCAAATACTGTAAAAATGGGAAATCAATACCTTGTCTGCTAATTCTTTCTGGCGTTGATCTATCAGTTTCTTTGTGAATTCATGGACGAACACGTGAGCATCCGTGTACTGCGAGTACAGAGAGCTCAGTCTGAAGATCCACGGTCGCCTAAGTAGAGGTTTGTTGAAGAGTCGTTCCTGGATGGTCCATGCCAACAAATCGTTTGCTGTAAACATATCCAAAGTGCCCTTCGGAGATGGACTTTTCAGCTGAAGAGAAAGTAAAGAATCGTGTTATTAGGATGATTGGCACTGAAAAGGTGCAATGGGGCTAATCACTGGTATACTACCAAATATCATTACAAACCTTCCTTCCAAAAGATGTACCGTAATAGATCTAGAATGTACAGTTGTCTTTGTATCACGATATTGTTCATGTAGGACCCGTACCTGTACATTAGACTTGCATGAACAAGCAGTGCGGAGAATCACGTCAAATGTGCAAAGGACGAGCTCGCGGTTGATGCTCATGGGTTTCCGCTCAGCTGCAAGCTTGTCCATCTTCCCTAGAAGGACCTCCACACATTCGTTGTAAACGGGGATGTAGACCCTCAGGACGTCCAGGTGAAAGGAGTGGGTTAGGAGGCGGCGGTTCCTCTTCCACTTCGGCCCGTTCGAGAGGGGCAGCCCCTCGCCGAGCCAGTCCTTGGACAAGTCATTGGCGGTCTCCGTCTTGAAAGAAGGCACATAGTCTGCCAAGACAGGTTTTATGGTGTCCGGATGGACCAGCACGGGCGCCGGAGTCAGTCCCAGCCGGAGGGTATAGACCCGGGGGTAGGCTTTGACGGTGTCTCGAAGCCACTGTAAGCCCGGGTTGAACGGACCTAGCTTCACGTGCCCCCAAAGCCAGTGCGCTCCCGGTGGGCTGGGAAACTTATTGATGGCATTCACTTTATCGATGAAGCTTTTTAAGGCCGCTAGCATCTTGAACAGGATGAGGGTTGCAAAGATGATGACAATCGTCTGCAAAATCATCGTGGAATTTTGGAATGTGATTCGAGAGAAATTCAGAAACGGTGGAGGAAAGAATGAAACGACTGGCACTGAATGTACGCACACTCTACAGAATGTAATAGACTACTAAGACAAAATTGGCTTATGACTGTTTCCTAATTTGGTTGTGTGTACATGCACGTAATGGAAATCTGATGTGTACAGATCATAGTCCATGAAAGGGCAACGTTTTTGATAACAAATTAAATCTAAGTTTGCCCTTCACCGACGTAGATTCATCAAACATGGCAACCTTGTGATTTTTGTACTCTTCCAATGTTTTTTTTGTCAAGGAAAGTTTTTTTTTTTATTTTGTTGAATTGAAGGTCGTTGTAAAATGAGACTTAAACGATTTTAAAATTTATTTTAGTGATGAATCGTCCTCATTAAAAGACTACTCACTCACTCTCTTGTATAAATTATTAAAAAATAAATCTTTTTCAAATAATACATCAATGTTTCCTCTGCTTTTTGGTTTTTATTATGACCATTATAATGTAATTGAATAATGATAATAATAACAGGTATTTATAAAGCGCCTTTACAAGGAGATCAAAGCGCTGTACAGAAAGTATAGACAAACATCAAGGCGGGGACCGGGGTTATGGGAACCAATAAGATTTATTAAGTCCTTTCCTAAAAACAGTGACAGAGGGAGAATTCCTGTTGTTGATGGGGACAGAGTTCTACAGTTTGGGACCAGCTATAGAAAATGATCTATCTCTGAAAGATCTTGACCGAGTATACTAGGAAAAGACAGAAGAAGTTTATCATCAGAAGATCGGAGTCCCGGTCTGCCTGGTTGATACAAAGTGATAAACCTGAAGTAAGTATTAAGCTATAAACTAGACTCCTTTACAAAAAAATTGGCGATCTGTTTTATTCATTCAAATGCATGTAATCATAATAATTTGAATTTCAGTAAGCTTCATGTTGCTTTCCATCTTTTCCTGCATTGCGTTTTGCTATTTAATGTAATGATGATTAAAATACAACGCAAAAGCCACTATGTCATTAAAATAACCTACACTGAAATGTTCACTGTATTGTTTTTGAATACCTGTTTGTATATGTGAACGAAAGAAAATAAATGTTCATTGTCATGTTTACTTTGGTATGAACTTTAACAAAGCTACACCAGACTCACCATGACTTTGCACTTCACGACAACAGCTGAATACAAACACTTGCTTCCGGTATCACATCTCTCGTAATACGTGACCGGTTGAGTACGCCAAAGTTCATCTGCGCTTTCAGGGGATCCATCTGGATTTCAGGTTAGCTCAGGGTTTTGCGTCTACCCCAGTTAAAGGTACTATCGTACTTTGATAGCATACCGAAACAGAAATCTCCACAAATGTATATTTAACTTACAGGGTATAAAGATATGGTGATGCTACAAACATACCTTTAAAATGTTTCTGCCTGAAATGTTTTATTCATCCAGAAAATAGTAAAAAACTAATTCGATCTTATAGGAATAAGAAATAACAGTGACAGCTGCTGTATATTTCTTGATATTTTTGTCCATGAATTTGAATTTCTTTGACCCCAAACCAAAGTATGAAATTGCCTTTAAATAGTAAACCTGAATATTTACCACGAAGATAGAAAAATAGGAAGGTTCATTTCTTTTTCGCAAATGTTTTTATTGAATGAATTGGCTGGACATCATGATGCAAATAGGGGAAGGCCTATGGCTGGGCTATCACTTGAAAATCACTCATGACAATAGACCGATCCAGTAAGCCCCGCCCTATTTCGCATTGACCAATCACAGCCGCGAAAATCTGATCACCAATTGCAGCAGCCATTTTGGTGATCTAATGCTGGAGATATTGGTATTGATTACTGCGGTGTTTACGTTTACGAACTGGAAAAACAATAAATACCGTCCTCTGTAAGTGCAGCACAACTTCACAAGTACGGTATCTTTCTGCTACAAATTGATGGTGTTTATATTTCCATTGTAATTCTAACTCTCGATGGCCTGGTAGGAGACGAAACGTACATTTGTGACTTTTTCCAAAACCAGAGTCCCATAGAGATAAGTGCTTTCGGTGATGAGCGTGAAACGCGTGTTGGCGATCGTGACACGTTACGCGCGCGCGTGTGCGTCGTTGTTTGGCCGTTGCTATGGTGGGCGTGGCCTACTGGATCGGTCTATTGTTAGACTTTTGGAGGGTCGGTTTTCAGTCAACAGCGCACGCGCAAACCATGCTTGCGCAATTGTGAGCATGCGCGCGTTGTATTGCGCGTGCGTGCGCGTGCGGTGTTGACTCAAGACCGACTCTCCAAAAGTCTCCAATTGGTAATAAAACAATAAAAGACCAAACTATGTATACGTGTCTACAACATGTTTTTCTTTGGAAAACGGAATACCATTGACAAACCAAATGGATTCCATCCGAGTCGCACACACATCGTTTGATGTAATGACAGTATGCATCTTAAGACGGGACGTAATAAAAATCAATATTTAGATCATTCTATTCAACGATCATTACTTCTAACAATCACTTCAGTAAAGAGGAAAACGATTTTATAAAAAAATCAAAGATTAACCAGAATGAAGGGAACGTCGTTTGAAATAGTTACTCAGTTTAGTTATGATATGTTTCCATTTGTTACGCAATGCCAACATCACTAATCTAAGATTTTTGTTATCATTTCTACAATCTGTTTCTACTGTACAATTAATTAGGAAACTTTCCGTTTAAAATGATATGTACGACTATTCAATGTAAAGAAAAAAAAAGTTCAGAAAATTTACTATTGATTTTAGTGCGAATTTGTTTTATATTTGGGTCCAACTTCCATAAGGTAATGCATGCATGAACACATGCCAAAAAAGTAAGAGGACATAGTGAAAAGAGGACTGCTATAATATTTCAAATTTAAGGTAAATACAAACTCCTATACTGACTACCTTTTTAATACGCTGAAATTTCAGTTTTTGTGACTATTTTTAATCCAATGTTGGATCTGTGTATGAGGTCTGCCCCATTAAATTTCCAGCTCAGCAAATTCAAGCTTCATTTGAGAACCAATTATGGGCCCAGTCAACCTGTAAATTTGCTAATAATATCTGATGATAAATTCACTATTATAGGTGCAAGAAATACTGTGATTACATATTCCTATTCCTACTATTCCTATGATGCATTTTGACTTCACGAAAAACAGTTAACTAATTTACTACCTATAAATGGCACTGAACATTGTCTGATAAGCAAGGTTTTGTCTTGGAAGACATTGGGTCAACGTATGGGCTCAAAAGTAAGCAGCAATTCGTGCTGGGGTTTCAGAACCAGTGTCATCTTTGGTACTGGCTCGGGCTCCCCGTCCACCAAGCAAACACGGAATCGCCTCAGGATCCTGGCTATGAAAACCTTCATCTCGTTCATGGCGAACTGCTGACCGATGCAGTTCCTCGACCCGGCAGAGAACGGCACGAAGGCGAAGGGATCCATCTTGGACATGCTCTCAGGCAGGAAACGGGAGGGTCTAAACTCCATGTGGTCGTCGCCCCACACCGTAGGGTTGTGGTGCAGCTGGTAGATGTTCAGAGCGACAACGCTCCCAGAAGGAATAACGACGCCTTCTACCGTCAAGGGGGCTTTCAGTGAACGTGCGATCTGAACAACGGCGTTACTCATCCGCAACGACTCTTTTATGACGAGTGTCATATATTCCATCTGACGAAAATCTTTCCTGTATGATGGAAGAGAACAAGAGACAATGAACTGGTGAAGTAATTGCAGCTGTCACTTAAATCGTGCACCTAATCGTGTACTCACCAAATTCCGAGCAATATCGTGCCTGAAGATACCCAGAAACATTTAGTGTATAGGACATACCTATCAATGATCGACATAAATGGTCATTGATTGAACTCAACCGCAACTACTCTCTCAATCACAAAGAACCTCCCAAAACTGCTTTCCATTTACATTAGTTTGTTTGAACGATTACAAGTCAACTCGCCCCCTAGCCGACTCGCCCCTTACCGACTCGCCCCTTACCAACTCGCCCCCTGACCGACTCGCCCCCTGACCGACTCGCCCCTTACCAACTCGCCTCCTAGCCGACTCGCCCCCTGGCCGACTCGCCCCCTGCCCGACTCGCCCCCTGGCCAACTCGCCCCCTAATTTATTCAGAAATGAGATGCAAAATGCGAAGTTAATTAGGCATCATAATTAATAACCAAATGCTTCTCACCCTTTTGTAGGGCCTACTATGTGTTTATGTCAAACATTTAATGATTAAGAATGAAAAATGCACAAAGTCCACACACAAACTCCTGCATGGTTCGATTGCAGTTCAAGCAATTTAATTAATATTTCCTTTGCAGAACCAAAAACATCAAAAATTCAAAAACGCAACTTAAAAACAAGAAAAACAAGTGAACAACAACACTTAAAACAAACCATAGAACAAGACATATCGTCATAATAAAAAAAAGGTCTACAAAAAATGTCAACAATAACACTTAAAGTTAAAGCAAGACATTTTAAAACAAAATGATAACAAAATATGATAAGAAAGAACATCGAATAATAAAACAAAAAAATTGACATTTTATCTCAAAGAGTCACAAAAACTCAAACACATCGTCATAAGGACAAAAACACAAAATTCGGCCAGGGGGCGAGTCGGCTAGGGGGCGAGTCGGCCAGGGGGCGAGTCGGCCAGGAGGCGAGTTGGTAAGGGGCGAGTCGGTCAGGGGGCGAGTCGGTCAGGGGGGCGAGTCGGTAAGGGGCGAGTCGGCTAGGGGGCGAGTTGACCTATTACCGTTTGAACTATGGCTTGCACCAAACGTCACCAAAACAGTGAACATGTACCTATCGGCAGGTACACGCAATGCGAAATGTCTTAAAATGGACTTACATGTCAATGTTGTCCGAGTCTCTACCGGCTAGAATCTCCTCCACCTCCTCCCGGATTTTGCTCTGATGTTCCGGATACTTGGCTAGGTAGTACAGCAGCCACGTCATGGATGTAGACGTGGTCTCGTGACCAGCGAAGAGGAAAGTATTGACCTCGTCGATGATTTCCTTGCAAGTGAGACCGGTGCCATCGGCATCCCTGGCCATGAGCAGCGTGTCTAAGAAGTCACGTGGCTTGGTGATGGGGTCGCCCCTGTCCATCTGCAATAGATGATAGTAAAATATGTATAGCAGGAAACCCGAGATATTATACAAATGAATTCTAAAAGTCACACTCTCTTTTCTCCACGGCAATTTTTATTACGTACATGCTATGTCGTGTATGTTTGCGGGTAGTGCTGAGTTAGCTTAATAATTTCCTCGAGTCCACACTACTACTGGAAATAGAGTATTGTAAATACTGTAAAAATGGGAAATAAATACCTTGTCTGCTAATTCTTTCTGGCGTTGATCTATTAGTTTCTGGGTGAATTCGTGGATGTACACGTGAGCATCCGTGCACTGCGAGTACAAAGAGCTCAGTCGGAAGATCCACGGTCGCCTTAGTAGAGGTTTGTTGAACATTCGTTCCTGGATGGTCCGTGCCAACAAATCGTTTGCTGTAAACATGTCCAAAGTGCCCTTCGGAGATGGACCTTTCAGCTGAAACGAAAATTAACCATCATGAAAGTAACGTGCATGGGCCAACTGGTAATATTACCAAATATCATTACAAGCCTTCGTTCCGAAAGATAGAACCGTGAAGGGACTCAGGGTTCCACAATGTTGTCTTTGTATCACGATGTTGTTATAAATTGTTCATGGAGGGCGTACCTGGACATTAGACTTGTAGGAACAAGCAGTGCGAAGAATCACGTCAAAGGTGCATAGGACGAGCTCGCGGTTGATGCTCATGGGTTTCCCCTCAGCTGCAAGCTTGTCCATCTTCCCTAGAAGGACCTCCACACATTCGTTGTAGACGGGGATGTATGCCCTCAGGACGTCCAGGTGAAAGGAGTGGGTTAGGAGGCGGCGGTTCCTCTTCCACTTCGGCCCGTTTGAGATGACCAGCCCTTCGCCGAGCCAGTCCTTGGACATGTCATTGGCGGACTCCGTCTTGAAAGAAGGCACAGAGTCTGCCAAGACAGGTTTTATGGTGTCCGGATGGACCAGGACGGGCACCGGAGTCAGTCCCAGCCGCAGGGTATAAACCCGGGGGTAGGCTTTGACGGTGTCTCGAAGCCACTGTAAGCCCGGGTTGAACGGACCTAGCTTCACGTGCCCCCAAAGCCAGTGCGCTCCTGGTGGGCTGGGAAGCTTGTTGATGGCATTCACTTTATCGATGAAGCTTTTTAAGGCTGCTAGCAACTTGAACAGGATGAGGGTTGCAAAGATGATGACAATCGTCTGCAAAATCATTGTGGAATTTGGGAATCGGATTCGAGAGAAATTCAGAAATGGTGGAGGAAAGAATGAAACGACCCGCACACTGTACGCCCCCTTTAGAGAATGTAATACTAAGGCCTGGCGTCTTACATGTCTAACGTGAGTGAGTGAGTGAGTGTGGTTGTGTGTACAATCATGGTATTATATATATTCCACGAAAGGGTACCAGCCGTTTTCGATAATACAAAACATCTAGGTCAAAGGCGTATAATTAAGTAAACACTTGGTTGCTGTGTCTGTCTCGTGATAGACTTGGCTCAAGTCGTGTCTGGGATTAATAAGTCGAGTTCAAAATTGTGAAAGTTTGTAATTTGGCTCAATGAACAGGAATATCCATCAAGTTAATAGATACAAGTTTTCTGTTCATCTTCTGATTTCTTCTATGATTGTATTTATTGATGTACCATTCAGTTTTTATGTTCCTTGTATTTCCTATTAAGAGGACACTTGGAGGCCTTTAACAAAATTTGCCGATCTTTTTTATTTCAACATAAATCATCATTTTGGAATAATAAACATATTATATTTTCAGTTTCATTTAGCTTCATGTTGGTTTTTCAATTCGTCTGGTTTCCTGCATTGAATTGTGCTATTTTAGTTTAATTTCCACTGTAGTGTTACTATTATAGAATAACTGATTGTATGTCAACTAAACGAAACGACCACTGACATGTTTACTTTATTGATATGAACGTCAACAAAGCTATACAGAGTCACCATGACTCTGCACTTCATAATGGAAAAAATTATGTCATGTCTGGTTGGAAGCAATACTTGTTCCCGTATTGAGGCTCTCCCCTGCCCGTGGGTACGGTATGAGTTGAGTGCGTCAAAGTTCATGCACTTCCAGGGACACCCATCTGAACTCCAACCTAGCTCAGGGTTTTGCTTCTGCCCGAGTTAAATAGTAAAACTGAATGGTTCCCACAACGACGACTACAGAATGAATGAATGAATGAATGGACCTCTTGTCACTATCTTATAATGCATGGGGCAACCCGCTAAAGCTTGCATCCAGCAACGCAGTCTAGATGTAGTTATAATTGAATGATTATAGGGACATCACCAACATATATGGCTGGATAGCTAAGTTGGTTAGAGTACGGTACGCTGCTCCGGAGGTAGTCTAGATTGCTAGACGTAGTTATCGTACCCGCCACCACGAGAGGGCGTATCATGACAATCCGCTAGCGACGCACGAGTGCACGACTACTAACTTGGACTTCGATAACTACGTCTAGACGAACTGCTATTATTTACCGTAAGCGCGCGCACTTACCGTGCCTAATTATATGACGTATGCATAATATATCATGCATAATTAGGTCAATCAATGCATATTCATATGTCTAGTCCCCTGACTTACCTCGCACCGTCTATAATGCACTGCATGTAATGTACTGTACAGTACTAGTAGTATTACTTAATTATACACATGTACATGTACACTGTACATACCATGGAGGTATACAGGTATATTGTACTTCACGAAGTTTTGTAAAACCGTGAAAGAATTTCCATGGTAAAACCATGTAGGAAAACTGTATTTAGGCCTACACGAAATAATGATCATGGCTCGATATGATCGGTAGGCACAAACCACAAACCCATGCTGCGGGTGCATTACCAAGTCCCTGGCCCACGCGCTATGTCTGCACCGGTGGTAAATTACCACCGGTGCAGACATAGCGCGTATTTACCACCGGTGCAGACATAGCGCGTGGGCCGGGGGCTTGCGACGCATTCAGCCCGAGGCATGGGCCCGTGATAACCAGTGCGGTCCATCCACGCACGGATGTTCGTGTAGTATTTTTTATGCGAGACCGCACGGCCTGCAAGTTGACTGAGTCAGTCTACCGGTCTCCGTTGTATTTGTTTGGGGGAGGGGGGATTTTCGAGCGGAGCGGGAAAGCCTATAGAGACAATTTCTTGTCATACATGAAAATCATTTCATGGCCTCAAAATATTTTTGTGTCATCAAAATTATATTTTGTGTATTCATGTGGAAATCTTTTCGGTCCCTCAAAACATAAAGCTAGGAACAGATCGAAATTGTTTCATCATGCCCCCGAATTCCTTTTGTCAAAAACAATGCGTCAACTCGCAAACATTGTGTCAACTCGCAAACATTACGTCAACTCGCAACATTACGTCAACTCGCAAATATTGCGTCAACTTGCAAACATTGCCTCAACTCGCAAACATTAATTGCCTCAACTCGCAAACATTTCCTCAACTCGCAAACATTGCCTCAACTCGCAAACATTGCGTCAACTCGCAGACATTGCCTCAACTCGCAAACGTTTCGTCAACTCGCAAACATTGCGACAACTCGCAAACATTACGTCAACTCAAAAACATTGCGTCAACTCGCAAACATTGCTTCAACTCAAAAACATTTTGTGAATAATTCTGAAAAGCCTTGTTTTCAACATGCATAACCCAAGTACGTGTAAAAAAATTGCCGGGGAAGAATTTCACCGACGACCATAATTATTCAATTTATTGTGCACAAGTATTAATGGGACTTGACTGACACATGTGGGCCATGTTTTCTCCGAAGGCAAAGATAATGCCCGGCCGCCGTCCCGGTCCGTAGCTCCCCGCCTCACCGTACGCGTAGGCCTACGAGTACGAGGCGAGCCCGGTTACGTACACACTACCAATCCTCCAGCCTACAGGCCCAGGAACTTAGTGGAAGAACAAGTGAGCTACCTGGCTATTGTGCATTATCGTGATGTGTGTACGCGTGCGCGAAGCGCAAATTATTCAACAATATCGCGCACACGCACTAGTTTCCCCCCGTTTTCGGGGGGAAATAATAGCAGTTCGTCTAGACGTAGTTATCGAAGTCCAAGTTAGTAGTCGTGCACTCGTGCGTCGCTAGCGGATTGTCATGATACGCCCTCTCGTGGTGGCGGGTACGATAACTACGTCTAGCAATCTAGACTATTCCGGAGGCCGCTGGTTGTAATTCCGCGGCCGCGCCAGTTACTTTTTTCTTCGTTCACTTTTCAAAGATTTAATTAGTTTGTCTTTATTCAAATAGATTGAATAAGGTCCCTACAACTGATATTTGGAATTAAGCCTATCTCAAAAAGGAGGAATGTCCAAGGTGCCTATCAGGCGCAAAGAGAAGTATTTTATTTTTAGGGACGTTCGGTAGAAATTTCAACCCAGGAAAGTGATTCTGGTTCAAATGGGAGTGATTTCAATTCTGCTCTTCAGAGAGTGTTCATAAGTACACAAGAACAAAGCCATGTCTCCACAAGGATACAAATATAATTCTGCGGGTGATCCTCCTTTATTTGTTCCTCTTATTTCTCTCAGGTGTGAATACCATACAAAATCACCACCAGCCATATACTTTACTGATCCCACTCCACCCACACTCAACCCACCTCACACCCGACCACACCCAACCGCACACCCATCCGCACCCCTGTGTACTAACGCCTGGTAATCGTAGTATTGTTAATAATAGTAATAATTATTGAATTTATAAAGCGCAGATTCTATAAAAAACAATATTCAAATGCGCTGTACAATGAGGATTTAACAATGTTTAAAGCAGCTATCACATTAGAACATATAAAACAGTAAGATCAAAGCAAAACATATACATGTAACAAAAATAAGAATGTGATATGCAGAATTGATTACAATGATAAATTACAGAATTGATAATAGATTACAATAATTGGGTTAATTATGCAACTATTAGATAAAAACTACTGTTCCTCTTTTGAGTAGTGTTCGTAATCAAAATCATTTTGGCAGCAGCTCCATTAGTTTTGTACATGCATGCTTTCCCAATGACCTTTTCCCAATCGTGGACCCATTATTGTCCCTTTTGTTATTTTAGTCCACGATTTGAATGCACTACAAACTCACCCCAAAACCCTCTATACCGTATAGTCTTTCTATATAGCTACACTCTGGAAACGCAGAATAAAAAAATAAAAAATAAATGTCCCCACAAAATTGTATAACGGTCAGTTTCACATAGAAAAACCATGAACATTTGTAATAATACATTATATCTTAATACAGCAATAACTGCAGCAGACACTGACAATTCTATTACATTACATTACCAGTGGCGTCGCCAAGGGGGGGCCAGGGGGGGCACGTGCCCCCCCTGGAAAACCTCGTGCCCCCCCGCGTGCCCCCCCATTTGAGATTTGGGTTGGTGAAAAAAATAATAATATATATTATTGTAGTGCCCCCCCCCCAACAATTGCTAGTGCCCCCCTTGTGCCCCCCCAGACTCAAAAGTCTGGTGACGCCACTGTACATTACACTGTGTATGAGGTATATGTATAGTGAGTACAACCACGGAGCAAGCTCTACGGGTGCACCACACTAAATAGCTAACCAATGCACCGAGCTGATTATCATATTCTGTGTACCCTGGGGCCGATTTCACTAACGTTTTGCGATCATCGCTAGGCCCAAATCCATCGCTAAACGGAAAATTCCTACACAAAGTAGCGATCGATTTTCCGTTTAGCGATGGATTTGGGCTTAGCGATGATCGCAAAGCGTTAGTGAAATCGGCCCCTGAAATGTTTTTAAAATATGCAATTGGGGGTCGTGCAATGAATATACTGTGCAATTATGACGGGTTATCACAACCTGGGGGTTCAGTGCTTCAGCCTGTTGTGGAGACTTGAGAAATGTTGGCTTAAAATGTGACCATACATTGTTTTGAACGTGGAGGGTTGCTTCATGAAACCGGCTGCAAGTTGGTTTGGGGGTGTTTATTTCTTGGGGCAATTAGCAAAAATTCTGATCGGTTACCTAACCAAAACTTGAAAAGAATCATGTAGATGAGGGTCCAAACTACGTTTTGCATTATTGCACCAAACACTGAGAGACTTCTGGATGAGATATTTTGAACTGTGAAGTTGAGGTATTTTACACTAAAGTCAACGGGACATTAGTGTGGTGCACCCCTACGGTACAACAGTCTCATATCCCACAGAAACGCCACCAATATTCGCGTGTCCTCATCACATACACGGCACATAGAGAAACCGCATCAACATCAACCGACCAAACCATGTAATATTGTAGTACAAGGACTGTCATTATACCGTTCATAGTCAGTACGGTAAGAATCAAGCTCAAATCCACGGTTTTTAGTACGGGTAGTGCCCGTTTCCGCGGCCATCCTCTCCCGAAAAGAAACACGCAGTAGGCAAGTTTCTCACTGGGTTCATTCCACGGTTATTTCCCGTTAAATGGAAACGGTATTTTACCCGTTTTTATTGTAATGGGAGCCGAAATTTGCGACGCGAACCTCACTGCTTATGAACGACGGCCATGAAATTTGCATCATCGTGGGAAACGCAGAAATGAGCGATTATGTTGTCGAGGGGGCGCTTTTCATTTTGTGTTGTCGCGCTAGTGAAATAATCTACGATAGTCAACGGGCTTGAAAATGAGGCTTGATGAGGAAACAACATACTATTAGCTTTGAAGAACATTTCCAGTTCTTCAAAGTGAAACTTCATTAGAGAATTAATTCTGGGCCAAGTCATACCTGTGAATTTGCCAGAAATATCTGCCTTTAGAGGGGTTACTTCTAGGTACAAGAAATACTGTAATATCATATTCCTACTGCTACTGCAACTAATACTTAATGATGCATTTTGACTTTAGCTACTTAATTCTCACTGAACATAGTGTATTCAGCAATGTTGCAGCTTGGAAGACACTGAGTCAACGTATGGGCTCAAAAGTAAGCAACAGTTCGTGCTGGGGTTTCAAAACCATGGTCATCTTTGGTACTGGCTCGGGCTCCCCCTCTACCAAGCAAACACGGAATCGCCTCAAGATCCTGGCTATGAAAACCTTCATCTCGTTCATGGCAAACTGCTGACCGATGCAGTTCCTCGACCCGGCAGAGAACGGCACGAAGGCGAAGGGATCCATCTTGGACATGTTCTCAGGCAGGAAACGGGAGGGTCTAAACTCCATGTGGTCGTCGCCCCACACCGTTGGGTTGTGGTGCAGCTGGTAGATTCCCAGAACGACAATGCTCCCGGGTGGAATAACGGCGCCCTCTACCGTCAAGGGGGCTTTCAGTGAACGTGCAATCTGAACGACGGCGTTCCTCATTCGCAACGACTCTTTAATGACGAGGGTCATATATTCCATCTCACGAAAATCTTTCCTGTATGATGAAAGAGAACACGAGACAATGAACTGGTGAATTCATTGCAGCCGCCGCTTAAATGATTAAAATCGTGCACGTAATCGGGTACTCACCAAATCCCGAGCAATATCGTGCCTGCAGATACCCAGAAACATTTTGTGTATAGGCCATACCCATCAATGATCGACATAAATGGTCGCTGATTGAACTCATCACAAACTATACTCACTCATTCATGAGTAACCGCCAAATTTACTTTCCATTAGTTTCCACTACTTGCATAAGTTTGTTTGAACCATGGCTTGCACCAAACTTCATCGAAATAGTGTACCTGTGGGGCAGGTACACGCAATGCGAAATGTATGGAAATGGACTTACATGTCAATGCTCTCCGAGTCTCTACCGGCTAGAATCTCCTCCGCCTCCTCCCGGATTTTGCTCTGATGTTCCGGATACTTGGCGAGGTAGTACAGCAGCCACGTCATGGATGTAGACGTGGTCTCGTGGCCAGCGAAGAGGAAAGTATTGACCTCGTCGATGATTTCCTTGCAAGTGAGACCGGTGCCATCGGCATCCCTGGCCATGAGCAGCGTGTCTAAGAAGTCACGTGGCTTGGTGATGGGGTCGCCGCTCTCCATCTGTAAGAGATGATAGTAAAAATATGTATAGCAGGAAACTCGAGATATTATACAAATGAATTATAAAAGTCACACTCTGTTTTCTCCACGGCAATTTTATTTAAGTGCATGTCTATGCCGTGCATGTTTCCGGGTAGTGCTGAGTGGGTTTAATATTTCCTCGTGTCCACACTACTACTGGGAAAAGAGTATTGTACATTTTTCAAATACTGTAAAAATGGGAAATAAATACCTTGTCTGCTAATTCTTTCTCGCGCTGATCTATCAGTTTCTGGGTGAATTCGCGGATGTACACGTGAGCATCCGTGTACTGCGAGTACAGAGAGCTCAGTCGGAAGATCCACGGTCGCATTAGTAGAGGTTTGTTGAACAGTCGTTCCTGGATGGTCCATAACAAAATATCAGTCGCTGTTAACATGTCCAAAGTGCCCTTCGGAGATGGACCTTTCAGCTGAAAAGAAAATTAACCATCATGAAAGTAACGTGCATGGGGTAACTGGTAATATTACCAAATATCAATGCAATTCTTCGTTCCGATAGAACTGTGAAGGGACTCTGGGTAGCACAATGTTGTCTTTGTATCACGATGTTGTTATTGTTCATGGAGGACGTACCTGGACATTAGACTTGTAGGAACAAGCAGTGCGGAGAATCACGTCAAAGGTGCAAAGGGCGAGCTCGCGGTTGATGCTCATGGGTTTCCCCTCAGCTGCAAGCTTGTCCATTTTCCCAAGAAGGACCTCCACACATTCGTTGTAAACGGGGATGTAGGCCCTCAGGACGTCCAGGTGAAAGGAGTGGGTTAGGAGGCGACGGTTTCTCTTCCACTTCGGCCCGTTTGAGATTACCAACCCTTCGCCGAGCCAGTCCTTTGACAAGTCACTGGCGGTCTCCGTCTTAAAAGAAGGCACAGAGTCTGACAAGACAGGTTTTATGGTGTCCGGATGGACCAGGACAGGCGCCGGAGTCAGTCCCAGCCGAATGGCATAGGCCCGGGGGTAGGCTTTGACGGTGTCTCGAAGCCACTGTAAGCCCGGGTCAAACGGACCCAGCTTCACGTGCCCCCAAAGCCAGTGCGCTCCTGGTGGGCTGGGAAGCTTGTTGATGGCTTTCACTTTATCGATGAAGCTTTTTAAGGCCGGTAGCAACTTGAACAGGATGAGAGTTGCAAAGATGATGACTATCGTCTGCAAAATCATCGTGGAATTTGACTGTGATTCGACAGAAATTCAGAAATTGTGGAGGAAAGAATAAAACGACCCGCACACTGTACGCACACTTCACAGAATATAATGCCGAGGCCCAGCGTTTTAATACACGTATAATGTAAGTGTGGCTGTGTGTACAATTATGGAATACTTCAGTGGTCGGGTCATTGTCCATGAAAGGCTACCGGCCGTTTTCGACAGGACAATACAAAACATCTAGGTCAAAGTAGTCTTGGTCCAAGACTGTAAAGCTCGATAACGGACCCCATCGTGCCATTGCGCCCTCTCGTGACTTAATTTGACCCAGCTGCTCGCATTACGAGCATAAAGGCGCCTTTCCATATGCGCGTTTTTTCATCCGCTGCGTATACGTTGCGTGTCCGTAGCGTTGCAAAAAAATCGATCATTATAAAAAAACAAGCGACCCTTTCCATGTGTGCGCGTGCGTTTGAAAAGGTCGCGTGCGTCTTATTAATGGGCAATTTTAACGCACACGCAACGTACACGTAGCGTATACGCAGCGGATGAAAAAACGCACTTATGGAAAGGCGCCTTAATGCGAGTAGCTGGGTCAAATGAACTCACGAGTGGGCGCAATGGCACGATAGGGTCCTTTATCGAGCTTTACAGTCTTGGACCAAGACTAAGGTCAAAGGCGTTCGGATAAACACCTGGTTAAAAGGAAGGTACCATGCATAGCTTCAAGTCTTTACTTAAACACCTGGTTGCTGTGTCTGTCTCGTGATAGACTTGGCTCAAGTCGTGTCTGGAATTAATAAATCGAGTCCAACCTTGTGAAAGTTTGTAATTTGGCTCAATGAACAGGAATATCCATCAAGTTAATAGATACAACTTTTCTGTTCATCTTCTGATTTCTTCTATTGATTGTATTTATTGATGTACCATTCAGTTTTTATGTTCCTTGTATTTCCTATTAAGAGGACACTTGGAGGCCTTTAACAAAATTTGCCGATCATTTTTATTTCAACATAAATCATCATTTTTGAAAAATTAACATATTATTATTTTCAGTTTCAGTTACCTCCATGTTGGTTTTTCAATTCGTCTGGTTTTCCTGCATTGCATTTTGCTATTAAGTGTAATGGTGATTTATACATACAAGGTGAAAGCTAGGATTTCATTTACATTACGTACACTTCGACATGTCCACTGTAGTGTTACTGTTATATAATACCTGTTTGTTTGTGAATCAAACGAAACGATCACTGACATGTTTACTTGTTATGAACTTTAACAAAGCTTTACCAGAGTCACCATGACCCTACACTTGACGAGAAACAAATATGTCATGGCTGGTTCCAGACAATACTTGAATCCGGTATTGCGGCTCTCGCACTGCGCGTGGCTAACTCAGGGTTTTGCTTCTGCCCCAGTTAAAAGAGTAAACGTGAATGTTTCCCGCGAAAGACGATAGGGGATGAATGAATGGACCAGTCGTCCACTTGCCACTCACTATCTTATAATGCATGGGACAATCTGCTAAACCTTGTCCCTCCAGCAACACACTGTACAAGTAAAGTTGATTGATTATGTCGTTCGCTGTTGATTAGACTGGTTCTTAATTAACCGTTGTCTCCTGACGGCTACATATCTTTTCTCTCGTCTAGGAGGGATGACTCGACTAATAACCACAACGAAATCTGATTGATTGTTATTTTCCCTTGTGGTTATTTTTGATGCCCTATTTACTGTTTCTCGGGTCGCAGCATTGCTAACGCTGCGTGTATCTTCAGTGGTCCTTGGAATATAGCAGTACATGTATGTGTGTTTTTATATGGCTACTGACTGCCAAACGAACAAAGATAATTGACTATTAAAGGGACACCACCAACATAGTTCTGAATAGCTCAGTTGGTAAGAGCACAGGTACGCTGTTCCGGAGGCCACTGTTTCGAATCCCGCGGCCGCGCCAGTCAACTTTTATTTTGTATCTTTTAAAAGATTGAATTGGAGAGGGAGGTATGTCATGGAATCACTCGTGTAAGGATGCACCACACTAAATAGCTCAAAAATCAATGCGCCGAGCTGATTATCATAATGTGTGTACCCTCAAATGTTTTTTAAATATGCAATTTGGGGGGTCGTGCAATTAATATATTGTGTAATTTTGACTGGTTATGACAACCTGGGGGTTCAGTGCTTCAGCCTAATGTAGAGACTTGAGATATATTGGTTTACAATCCGGTCTTACATTGTCTTGAACGTGGAGGGTTGCTTCATGAAAACTCGTAGCAAGTCGGTTACGGAAGAAGGACATTTCGGGGGTGTTTTTTTCTTGGGGCAATTAGAAAAAAATCCAATCGGTTACCCAACCAAAAATTTAAAAGAATTGGGTAGATGAGAGTTCACACGATCATTTACACTATTGCACCAACAACTGAGAAACTTCTGGATGGGTTTTTTTGAACTGTGAAGTTGAGGGATTTTACACTAAGGTCAACGGGAGTTTATTTAGTGTGGTGCACCCGTAACCCCCATTCAGGCTATATGAGTCGATGTGATTATACGCACTCGCCATACAGCGAGCGTTCGTACGTAGTTCAGTGGTACGTAGCAGAACAGGTAATACTCAGACTACATTCAGGCCCCAACCAAACCAAATTCCTTAAACCCTTCCCGCACCACCCACCCCAGTCACCCCATCCCTCACCCACTCATCCATCCTGCCCAACCCACAACCAGCCATATCACTCTGCCAGCCATCCCAACCCACAACCAGCCATCACGCAGCCAGCCAGCCCAACCCACAACCAGCCATCACCCAGCCAGCCAGCCCAACCCACAACCAGCCATCATTCAGCCAGCCTGCCCAACCGACAATCAGCCATCACTCTGCCAGCCAGCCCAACCCACAACCAACCATCACTCAACCAGCCTGCCCAACCCGCAACCAGCCATCACTCAACAGGCCAGCCCAACCCACAACCAGCCATCACCCAGCTAGCCTGCCCAACCCACAACCAGCCATCACTCAGCCAGCCTGCCCAACCAACAACCAGCCAGCCAGCCCAACCCACAACCAGCCATCACCCAGCTAGCCTGCCCAACCCACAACCAGCCGTATCACTCTGCCAGCCATCCCAACCCACAACCAGCCATCACGCAGCTACCCAGCCCAACCCACAACCAGCCACCACTCAGCCAGCCATCCCAACCCACAACCAGCCCAACCCACAACCCGCCATCACTCAGCCACCCAGCCCAACCCACAACCAACCATCACCCAGCTAGCCTGCCCAACCCACAACCAGCCGTATCACTCTGCCAGCCATCCCAACCCACAACCAGCCATCACGCAGCTACCCAGCCCAACCCACAACCAGCCATCACTCAGCCAGCCAGACCAACCCACAACCAGACCAACCCACAACCAGCCCAACCCACAACCCGCCGTCACTCAGCCACCCAGCCCAACCCACAACCAGCCATCACCCAGCTAGCCTGCACAACCCACAACCAGCCTTCACTCAGCCAGCCAGCCCAACCCACAACCAGCCATCACCCAGCCAGCCTGCCCAACCCACAACCAGCCATCACTCAGCCAGCCAGCCCAACCCACAACCAGCCATCACTCAGCTAGCCTGCCCAACCCGCAACCAGCCATCACTCAGCAGGCCAGCCCAACCCACAACCAGTCATCACTCGGCCAGCCAGCCCAACCCACAACCAGCCGTCACCCAGCTAGCGTGCCCAACCCACAACCAGCCATCACTCAGCCAGCCAGCCCAACCCACAACCAGCCATCACCCAGCTAGCCTGCCAAACCCACAACCAGCCATCACTCAGCCAGCCAGCCCAACCCATAACCAGCCATCACTCAGCCAACCTGCCCAACCCACAACCAGCCATCACTCAGCCAGCCTGCCCAACCCGCAACCAGCCATCACTCAGCCAGCCTGCCCAACCCACAACCAGCCATTATCCACCCAGGTGTGTAAAGTAATGCCCTCAAACGCAGATCTGGTGCTTTGTTGAGACCGAGCACAACAGATTGAATAATTATGGTCTCCACAACTGATATTTGGAATCATCTCAAAAAGGAGGAATTTCCAAGATATAATTAGGGCCTTTCAAAAAAGGCAAAGAGAATTATTTTATTATTAGGGACGTTCGGTAGAAATTCCAACCAAGGAAAGTGATTCTAGTTCAAATGGGAGTGATTCAAAGAGTGTTCATTAGTATTCAAGAACAAAGCGATATCTCCACAAGGATACAAATTCCGTGGCGGTCTTCCTTTATTTATTCCATCTCATTTGTTGGATTTAAACATTTCGGCATAGCTCCATTTCTTTTGTACATACTCATAACTGTGGACCTATCGATCCTCAATATTGACCAAAAGCTTTTTTGTCATAAGCCCTCTGGTTTGAATGCCATACAAAATCACCACCAGCCATACTTCACATTATCACAACCGTGGAACCCCTGTTCTTCTTTTGAGTTTTGTTTTGACAAAACATTTTGGCAGCAGGTCCCGTTGGTTTTGTATTTGGACCTTTCCAAATCGTGGGCCAGTATTGTCCTTTTTGTTTGTTTTAGTCCACGATTTGAATACACTACAAACTCACCCCCATCCCAACCCTCTCTACCGGCACCCCACGGGTACAGACCGCTTGCACAATGGTGCTCCCTCCACACAATCATGTATGCGCCACAGTATCGTCTTTATATTATTAGCTACACACTCAAAACACAGAATAAAAATTAATTTAAAATATAAATGTCGTCACAAGTTGTATAACTGCCAGTTTCATATAAAAAACCATGAACATTTATTATAATACATATATATCTTAATACAGCAATAACTGCAGCCGACACTGACAATTCTATTGCACTGTCTTTGTACAGGGTGTCAAAAAAAACGCAACACTTGTGTCCAGCACTATATATTATATAAAAATTAAACTGTTTTTCGCGTCAAGATTCAGATATGTGATAAAACTATGTCTTGGCTATCATCATGTAGAATTTGAGCAAAATTGGACTAAAATTGAGTGAAAAAACTAAGACTGAACTACCCAACCTCAAAACCCGATTTTAATCTTTCTTTCATACACATTATGTGTGTGTTGATCACTATGCGTGTTATCCTTGCAAATTTGTTTTTAAGGAGTACTCTTTCAATTGGTCATATTTTCGCCAATTTCAGCCCCAATATGCTTAAATTCTACATGGTGATAGCCAATACATGGCTGTAGGCCTATCACTTGATAAACATTTTAATGTTAGCATAATGGGTCCCGACACAGTATTGCGTTTTTTCTGGGACACCCTGTATATGTGTAGTGCGTACAATCACGGAGCAAGCTCTACAGTACATACAACATAGTCTCAAAACACACAGAAACGCCATCAATATCCCCGTGTCCTCATCACATACACGGCACATAGAGAAACCGCATCATCATCAACCAATCAAACCATGTAATATTGTAGTGCAAGGACTGTCATTGTAACGTGCATAGTATGTATGGTAAGAATCAAGCTCAAATCCACGGTTTTTAGTACGGGTAGTGTCCGTTTCCGCGGCCATCCTCTCCCCATAAGAAACACGCAGTAGGCAAGTTTCTCACCGAGTTCATTCCACGGTTATTTCCCGTTAAATGGAAACGCTATTTTACCCGTTTTTTATTTTAATGGGAGACGGAGTTTTGCGACGCGAACCTCGCTGCTTATGAACGATGGCCATTCAATTTGCATCATCCTGGGAAACGTAGAAATGAGAGATTCTGTTGTCGAGGGGGCGCTATTCGTTTTGTGTAGGCCTAGTCTCACTAGTAAAAACAAATCTATGAAAGTCAAAGGACCTTTACGAAATGATGCTTGGTGAGGCAATGACAACTAGCTAGCCTGGCTTGGGATTTATTTTGCTGTCGCCATTTTATGTCCTAAATGAAATGGGCAACGGTTGATTTTAATACGTGCCGCGAAGCTGTATGTAGCCTTTCATCGACGTCGTCGTGTCATGATGTGGCCCAATCCCTTCATTTCGTTTGGGTCTCAAATCACGGGCAGCGAAACAAATCCCAAGCCCTAGCCTCAAACCTGGGGCAAATTTCATGGCCCTGCGTAGCACAAAGATTTACTAACCATAAAATTGCTGTCTTAATAAAAACGGTTAACAAACAACCAAATTTCCACATGTTGTGTATCGCTTGTAATTGTTCTTTGGCTGTTCACTGACCACGAATATCAAATGAAATTCATGGTGGTTTGTTTGATTGAGCAATACATTTTGTGCCAAGCGATTTTTGGTGATGGACAGCTCCATGAAATTGGCCCCTGGTTTCGTAAAGGCCCGTATAGCGGGGAAAAAAAACTCGATTTGATGTAGACTGGTTCCCGTTCCTTCTGTTGTCTCCTGACGTCACTCGAACGAAGACTATAATATATTGATTATTTGGACGGAAACCAGCCTAGTCATTGATGATACGATATCTCGAGAACTACACAAATAATAAGAACCATAATAAATACAAACATCACTGTAATATAACGGGTGAAAGGGGTCTGAGGTCATGAAAGTTCTGACCAATGGGAGACTTTTGCGCGCACGCAATTGTGAGCACGTGCGCGTGCGCTGTTGACTTGAAAACCGATTCTCAAAAGTCTCCCATTCACTAATTCCCGCCATATTTGCATCTGACCAAGCACGAAAAAGTTTTTAAGAACAAAACCCAATTAATACAACAATCGATTAACTATTATTGTTAACAATTATGTTCTCTCGAAGGACTCCTTAATTGTCTACAAATCACGAAGAATTTTGGATGGTGATTGGAATCGAGTTGTGAGGATCAATAAGCAAAATATGCCTCTTGACATTCATGTCATTTTTCGCTGACTAATTTCATTTTGTAAGACTCGTTCATAAATACAATCCGAGTTGTAGTAGATTTTCAGTTGATGTCCTTTTCCTACGTACGATCTACTTGCATACAATGATACTATTTACTGCTATATGCTATAAACAAAGAAAATTTCATGAGTCCATGAAAACAATTTTGCCACTAAGGTCATGCACGAGAAATTTTTATTCTCTATATTATTTGACTATGAAAAGATTGTGTGAAGAAAGACAAAATCAGATTCATGAGCCAAGGCTAATTTTCTTAGAGCTACTGCACCGTATAAAAACAATTCTCATCAATATATTTCACGATACAACATCAATAACAACAACCAAAGCGCTAAACAACCAATCACAATTAAGCAAGCAGTTTCATAATAAACACCTGTACTCCTTAATGGAGTCACAAGATTTAACTTACATTCTATATTCCTTGCTTAGAGTTAGGAGGGCCTGACGCGTTTCGATCCTAGCAGGATCTTTCCCAAAGGCTAGAATTATTCTTGTTAAGAACTTTACATACATTATGTTTTCATGTTTTTTCGAGAAAAACAAATCATTTCAAATCAGAAAAAAATTTGTCTCCGGTTTTATTATGAAATAATATGTCGATAATTTTGTATATGCGATATTGATATTGATATCGATCACACATATATAGCTTATATCTGGGGCAACGTGTGAACAGTCCGGTTGATAGGTTGAAGAAATGATGCTGAATAATTTCTTTGTGTGTGTGTCTGTCCCCATCTGCCTCTGTGTCGTAGTGATGCATTCCGAGGTATATTGCAATCAGTTCTTGATAAATACGTGCCTAAATCCGGTCCTGCAGTGAGATAAACAAAACAAACAAACAAATAAGAGATCGGATCGATTCACATTATAAAAAGGAAAGTGGGATCTTCCAACATATCTTACATTATTTGATTAATGATTATGTTCAGAATTCGCAATTGTGCAAAGCAGGAGGAGAAGGCCTTTTGGCTACCTGCAAAATATTCGTCTATATGCCATGAAAAGATGGGATACTACATGAATGTAGCGTAGAACTCTAGCGTATAGACGTTGGAGATAATTGTAACATTAAAGCAAGCATGATATTGGGTAAGGGGAAAGTAGCACAGCTAGGCCTTCGCTTTACACACTACTCGCCAATTTAATTTTTAATTCTGTCGAGGAAATTCTGTTTGGACATGATTGATGAGGTAAATTATACTCACAACTCGCCAAGTTTGATCCAGTTTCCACTGCTAGCATTGTAGCAAGACATGACCTGTATATTATAGTCGTCTCTGGTTATGTTGAAGTAGACTGATAGGCTGACGTTGACATTCACTGAACTACCGCAGGTCTCAGGTGGGACACCCCAATCGTCTGTATTTATTGGGCAAACGCCCTCTACCAACACACCTGAAGAACAAATAACATGATTGGGATAAATTTCTTTTAGCCAAATGCGAACATTTACAGAGAATGCCGTCAGTGAAACCCTTTTGTAACATTTCTCATGAAAGAGAAAAAGTAGCAAGCCTTGCGAGTTTTTTTTAGCATCGTGTGAAGAGGCCTTTAGCCTTCATGTATGCCTGTAATTGGACTTTTACAACAGGGCATCTGCGGTGCACCACTATGACATCTATGTAACATCATGGAGTCCCTTGACCTTCCTAGCTTCATGGTAACACTAACTGCAGACGATACTGCGGATTACTATGGACGTGAAGTGCCCATGCGTTACGCAGGATCCCAAGACGCTATGTGGACTCGCACGCGTCCACACAGTGCTTTCATGGAAAAGAAAGGTCATGCAAAAGGCCTAATGTATCACTCTGTCGCAAATTATCATTCAAGGGATATTAGGTCAAAATTCCATTCTGAAATTATGGGTACAGTTTAAAATACCAATGGTTTGAAGTTGTCCATTTGGTCAGTGACTGAGATTAAAGGAAAGTCCACATAGGTATATAAAACAAACAGTATAGTGTGCTTGTGTGGGTGTGAGGTGGGTTGGGTGTGAGGTGGGTTGGGTGTGAGGTGGGTTGGGTGTGACATAATACGAGAGGACAGCATCGCAAATCTTAATGTTGGTGGAATTCTTCTCGGATTGACTTAAGGGCTAAAACAATGATCAAATGTTTTGCCAAACAGCATGCAGAGATTTACCGATTGTTTAATTTCTTCTCAAAGTATATGCATAGGCATTATAGGCTTACCTTCATTGCCGCGTGACACTTTGGGATTACTTGGTGGCTTCCGGCAGGCCACAACGTCATTGAAGAAGTCAGGGTCCGGTACACCGAGGGAGCTGCACAGGTCATCATGCAGGTGCCACAATGGACCCACCCACCTCTTGCTAACACTGATAGAGAACCCCGTTACACGTGATTCTTGACATAAAATCGTCTTATGGAACAATCGCTTGCACTCCCCGGGAATTGCACGGTACACCCTGAAAAACACACACAAACAAATCAATGGTCATTCATCGTGTTAATTAATTCATTAATAAACGCACAATATGTAATTCAAATTTCAAATCAATATTTAAAGTAGCTGATAACCTATATCTAATGTGGCAGTACAGATTTAACATCACGTAAAAGCATTATGGTATTTGGAAACGGTCCTCGTGGTCGAGTTGGGACATCGCATTATTGTAACAATGATCAATTGTTAAAATCATCAGCAGAGATTGTTAGGACAATAAAGTGAACCAGTCTAAATGGTGCATTCTAATACCTCAATACGTGGCCAGTGCTGACCGAGGGAAAATGACAGTTTCTCCGTCGTTCCTAGATGGCTTTATTTTCTCTTCACATCAACACATGTTTTGAAATCATTTATTTTACGTGACAACATTTCTTTTTCAGCCAAACGAACGAAGATAATTGACTAGGGACACCACCAACATAGGGCTGGATGGCTCAGTTGGTAGAGCGCCTGTACGGTATTCAGGAGGTCGCTTATTCGAATCCCGCTCCAGTCAATTTGTCTTTGTTCACCTTTCAATGACTTTAAATTTAGTTAGTTTCCCTTGTGATTATATGAAGGTAATTTTCAGTTTGTGTTATTTAGTATGTTCTTTATTCCTTTTTTCTTTTCTTTTTCCGGAGGGAGGAAGTGAGAAAGACATACCGTCATAATCTGCTCATGAAAAGAGACAGGCACGCAACTATGGTTATTTTGAAATTATTAATTATAATATGAAACTTACTCACCAAGCCCAGCCACTAGCTTCTTTGCCCACGATGCAGTCTGAACAAAATTAAATGAAAGATTCAATGAACATGGACAGGCAAGTTGTATCAAATTCACCTCATCAAAGTTATTATTCGGGTGGGTCTGATCGGGTCTGGTCTGGTCTGGTCTGGTCTGGTCTGGTCTGGTCTGGTCTGGTCTGGTCGGTCTGGTCTGGTCTGGTCTGGTCTGCCAACGTTATTTTGGTCTACGTTATATTGCATTATTATTCCTGTTTTTCTAATGTCAATTGCATTCATAACTTCATATAATAATTTTTTTTTTCTAATTCGCTAAGCTGTCAATCACTTCGCGTTAATATACAAATAATGATTGGTGAGGGTTGTACGTACAGACTGCTACTGGATCAGTAGAGGGATCACACGCTGGGTTGATATAATGATTCCCAACCCCCAAGTACGTCCCAGCGTTGACGATCGCTTGGCAGGACTCTGCATAATTACAACGAAAAATGACCATAATATTGTTAATGGGCAAATTAAAATCGATAACAACATGTTTTTACTCAGGCTGCCCTCCACAATGTTATGCTGCTGATCAGTAATGCTTCTGGAACTGACAAACTACGGAAAATAAAGAAATGGTCGAAATGGAAGATGGCCACGGCATAATGTCCAAACCCCTAATCATCGCCAATATTTGAAAGCCTTTAGTGATTTCAGTGCCACTCAATTAAATGCGTGTTCTAGGTGTCAGTTTGTAATCCATTGACATGTATTCCTTTCACGATATCTGCATACATCCACTGCATTAGTAGAAATAAAATGAACGTTGTTCATTACCGTGATATTCACATGAGTAGGTTGTACCATTTCCAGGATGACATGTACCTCCACGTAGGCAAGGGTTAATAGGCTTGCATGGACCTGTCATAAACACAATAGGATAATTGGATTGCAAAATTTGTCAAGAAAGTTTATGGTGATAATGTTGAGGGCGCACTATTGTTGTGAATCGCCTGTATTGGAGAGTCGCGCATGCGCAGCTTGATTAAGAAATCGTATCGGTACGATTTGGGTCAAGATTTGTTCGGCCTGTGTACGGTGGACACGGCAGAAAATAATCACATCGTACTATTGTATGTGAACGTGCCTACTCTTATCATTATTTTGATGATTGCAAATCAAGTTAAAAGTATAAAAATGCATCATAACTTTGGGAGTTACGTTTTGTAAAGATATTTAATGCTTCAATATTCCCAGACATGCGTGAACACGAAGCTTTGACTCTTTGGCGTAGTTTTTTTCAAGCCGCTGTTTTAGTTCTTAAACAGACGGGTTTATTGCTAGGATGGGTCGTAAAGTGGAGCTTAGTTGTGTCACATTCTTCTCCCACGAGAGAAAAATTGAATCATTCAAACAAAAGTGAGAAAACTTCTTAAAGGGTCTCTGCAATGCGAATATTATGGCCTGAACATGTGCCAATAAAAAAACTGTACATGGGGATTGTGATTTTACCCACTTCCTCACACTGATTCAGGGTTAATAACAGGTTTTTCAGTTTGTATGATAATTAGCATTTCCATATTCATGAGCAAAACTGTGATGTCATCTGGGGAACTGAGAGTAGTAACTCAATTGATTTGTGCACAAAAGTTGCGGTTGTTTTATAGGTTTTCTGACAAAACTTTCCCCCTCAATGGGTTTTTTTGTGCTGAACATGTTCCTTTCACTCAAGGTGGTGTAATTTTTTGACAAACCATTTCTGGGGGTCATGTTTGCCTCTTCCTTTGTTTATGTTTTTTCATTATATTTTGGCTGTTGGTTCCCTACATGAGTATGCATGAAAATCCCCCATTTTGCAAAGCCGTTCAAAAGAAAACCAAATGCTGGTTTGAAACCAAAACAAGAGTTGCCATTCATTATTTGTCAGTATATTCTCTGTATGAAGACAATAAAATAACCTGACTAGAAAAAGCACTGCAGCCGCCCTTTAACTTACCGTCATATTGACAGGTGTAAGTTTCTGTACTTCCATTAAAGACAGGGCGGCAGGTATGTCCAAGCTGACACGGTGAGGACAGACATGGACCTGTCGTATCTACTTTGACCCACAATATCATTAATTAACTTACCGTCATATTGACAGATGTAGGTTTCTGTAGTTCCGTTAAGGACAGGTCGGCAGGTTAGTCCAAGCTGACATGGTGAGGACAGACATGGACCTGTCGTATCTACTTTGACCCACAATGGCATTAATTAACTTACCGTCATATTGACAGATGTATGTTTCTGTAGTTCCGTTAAGGACAGGGCGGCAGGTTAGTCCAAGCTGACATGGTGAGGACAGACATGGACCTGTCGTATCTACCTTGACCCACAATAGCATTAATTAACTTACCGTCATATTGACAGGTGTAGGTATCTGTAGTTCCGTTAAGGACAGGGCGGCAGGTTAGTCCAAGCTGACACGGTGAGGACAGACATGGACCTGTCGTATCTACTTTGACCCACAATATCATTAATTAACTTACCGTCATATTGACAGGTGTATGTTTCTGTAGTTCCGTTAAGGACAGGGCGGCAGGTATGTCCAAGCTGACACGGTGAGGACAGACATGGACCTGTCGTATCTACTTTGACCCACAATAGCATTAATTAACTTACCGTCATATTGACAGGTGTAGGTATCTGTAGTTCCGTTAAGGACAGGGCGGCAGGTATGTCCAAGCTGACACGGTGAGGACAGACATGGACCTGTCGTATCTACTTTGACCCACAATAGCATTAATTAACTTACCGTCATATTGACAGGTGTATGTTTCTGTAGTTCCGTTAAGGACAGGGCGGCAGGTATGTCCAAGCTGACACGGTGAGGACAGACATGGACCTGTCGTATCTACTTTGACCCACAATAGCATTAATTAACTTACCGTCATATTGACAGATGTATGTATCTGTAGTTCCGTTAAGGACAGGTCGGCAGGTTAGTCCAAGCTGACACGGTGAGGACAGACATGGACCTGTCGTATCTACTTTGACCCACAATATCATTAATTAACTTACCGTCATATTGACAGATGTAGGTTTCTGTAGTTCCGTTAAGGACAGGTCGGCAGGTTAGTCCAAGCTGACATGGTGAGGACAGACATGGACCTGTCGTATCTACTTTGACCCACAATGGCATTAATTAACTTACCGTCATATTGACAGATGTATGTTTCTGTAGTTCCGTTAAGGACAGGGCGGCAGGTTAGTCCAAGCTGACATGGTGAGGACAGACATGGACCTGTCGTATCTACTTTGACCCACAATAGCATTAATTAACTTACCGTCATATTGACAGGTGTAGGTATCTGTAGTTCCGTTAAGGACAGGGCGGCAGGTTAGTCCAAGCTGACACGGTGAGGACAGACATGGACCTGTCGTATCTACTTTGACCCACAATATCATTAATTAACTTACCGTCATATTGACAGGTGTATGTTTCTGTAGTTCCGTTAAGGACAGGGCGGCAGGTATGTCCAAGGTGACACGGTGAGGACAGACATGGACCTGTCGTATCTACTTTGACCCACAATAGCATTAATTAACTTACCGTCATATTGACAGGTGTAGGTATCTCTAGTTCCGTTAAGGACAGGGTGGCAGGTATGTCCAAGGTGACACGGTGAGGACAGACATGGACCTGTCGTATCTACTTTGACCCACAATAGCATTAATTAACTTACCGTCATATTGACAGGTGTATGTTTCTGTAGTTCCGTTAAGGTCAGGGCGGCAGGTATGTCCAAGCTGACACGGTGAGGACAGACATGGACCTGTCGTATCTACTTTGACCCACAATAGCATTAATTAACTTACCGTCATATTGACAGATGTATGTTTCTGTAGTTCCGTTAAGGACAGGGCGGCAGGTTAGTCCAAGCTGACATGGTGAGGACAGACATGGACCTGTCGTATCTACCTTGACCCACAATAGCATTAATTAACTTACCGTCATATTGACAGGTGTAGGTATCTGTAGTTCCGTTAAGGACAGGGCGGCAGGTTAGTCCAAGCTGACACGGTGAGGACAGACATGGACCTGTCGTATCTACTTTGACCCACAATATCATTAATTAACTTACCGTCATATTGACAGGTGTATGTTTCTGTAGTTCCGTTAAGGACAGGGCGGCAGGTATGTCCAAGCTGACACGGTGAGGACAGACATGGACCTGTCGTATCTACTTTGACCCACAATAGCATTAATTAACTTACCGTCATATTGACAGGTGTAGGTATCTGTAGTTCCGTTAAGGACAGGGCGGCAGGTATGTCCAAGCTGACACGGTGAGGACAGACATGGACCTGTCGTATCTACTTTGACCCACAATAGCATTAATTAACTTACCGTCATATTGACAGGTGTATGTTTCTGTAGTTCCGTTAAGGACAGGGCGGCAGGTATGTCCAAGCTGACACGGTGAGGACAGACATGGACCTGTCGTATCTACTTTGACCCACAATAGCATTAATTAACTTACCGTCATATTGACAGATGTATGTATCTGTAGTTCCGTTAAGGACAGGTCGGCAGGTTAGTCCAAGCTGACACGGTGAGGACAGACATGGACCTGTCGTATCTACTTTGACCCACAATATCATTAATTAACTTACCGTCATATTGACAGATGTAGGTTTCTGTAGTTCCGTTAAGGACAGGTCGGCAGGTTAGTCCAAGCTGACATGGTGAGGACAGACATGGACCTGTCGTATCTACTTTGACCCACAATGGCATTAATTAACTTACCGTCATATTGACAGATGTATGTTTCTGTAGTTCCGTTAAGGACAGGGCGGCAGGTTAGTCCAAGCTGACATGGTGAGGACAGACATGGACCTGTCGTATCTACTTTGACCCACAATAGCATTAATTAACTTACCGTCATATTGACAGGTGTAGGTATCTGTAGTTCCGTTAAGGACAGGGCGGCAGGTTAGTCCAAGCTGACACGGTGAGGACAGACATGGACCTGTCGTATCTACTTTGACCCACAATATCATTAATTAACTTACCGTCATATTGACAGGTGTATGTTTCTGTAGTTCCGTTAAGGACAGGGCGGCAGGTATGTCCAAGGTGACACGGTGAGGACAGACATGGACCTGTCGTATCTACTTTGACCCACAATAGCATTAATTAACTTACCGTCATATTGACAGGTGTAGGTATCTCTAGTTCCGTTAAGGACAGGGTGGCAGGTATGTCCAAGGTGACACGGTGAGGACAGACATGGACCTGTCGTATCTACTTTGACCCACAATAGCATTAATTAACTTACCGTCATATTGACAGGTGTATGTTTCTGTAGTTCCGTTAAGGTCAGGGCGGCAGGTATGTCCAAGCTGACACGGTGAGGACAGACATGGACCTGTCGTATCTACTTTGACCCACAATAGCATTAATTAACTTACCGTCATATTGACAGATGTATGTATCTGTAGTTCCGTTAAGGACAGGTCGGCAGGTTAGTCCAAGCTGACACGGTGAGGACAGACATGGACCTGTCGTATCTACTTTGACCCACAATATCATTAATTAACTTACCGTCATATTGACAGATGTAGGTTTCTGTAGTTCCGTTAAGGACAGGTCGGCAGGTTAGTCCAAGCTGACATGGTGAGGACAGACATGGACCTGTCGTATCTACTTTGACCCACAATGGCATTAATTAACTTACCGTCATATTGACAGATGTATGTTTCTGTAGTTCCGTTAAGGACAGGGCGGCAGGTTAGTCCAAGCTGACATGGTGAGGACAGACATGGACCTGTCGTATCTACTTTGACCCACAATAGCATTAATTAACTTACCGTCATATTGACAGGTGTAGGTATCTGTAGTTCCGTTAAGGACAGGGCGGCAGGTTAGTCCAAGCTGACACGGTGAGGACAGACATGGACCTGTCGTATCTACTTTGACCCACAATATCATTAATTAACTTACCGTCATATTGACAGGTGTATGTTTCTGTAGTTCCGTTAAGGACAGGGCGGCAGGTATGTCCAAGGTGACACGGTGAGGACAGACATGGACCTGTCGTATCTACTTTGACCCACAATAGCATTAATTAACTTACCGTCATATTGACAGGTGTAGGTATCTCTAGTTCCGTTAAGGACAGGGTGGCAGGTATGTCCAAGGTGACACGGTGAGGACAGACATGGACCTGTCGTATCTACTTTGACCCACAATAGCATTAATTAACTTACCGTCATATTGACAGGTGTATGTTTCTGTAGTTCCGTTAAGGTCAGGGCGGCAGGTATGTCCAAGCTGACACGGTGAGGACAGACATGGACCTGTCGTATCTACTTTGACCCACAATAGCATTAATTAACTTACCGTCATATTGACAGATGTATGTTTCTGTAGTTCCGTTAAGGACAGGGCGGCAGGTTAGTCCAAGCTGACATGGTGAGGACAGACATGGACCTGTCGTATCTACCTTGACCCACAATAGCATTAATTAACTTACCGTCATATTGACAGGTGTAGGTATCTGTAGTTCCGTTAAGGACAGGGCGGCAGGTTAGTCCAAGCTGACACGGTGAGGACAGACATGGACCTGTCGTATCTACTTTGACCCACAATATCATTAATTAACTTACCGTCATATTGACAGGTGTATGTTTCTGTAGTTCCGTTAAGGACAGGGCGGCAGGTATGTCCAAGCTGACACGGTGAGGACAGACATGGACCTGTCGTATCTACTTTGACCCACAATAGCATTAATTAACTTACCGTCATATTGACAGGTGTAGGTATCTGTAGTTCCGTTAAGGACAGGGCGGCAGGTATGTCCAAGCTGACACGGTGAGGACAGACATGGACCTGTCGTATCTACTTTGACCCACAATAGCATTAATTAACTTACCGTCATATTGACAGGTGTATGTTTCTGTAGTTCCGTTAAGGACAGGGCGGCAGGTATGTCCAAGCTGACACGGTGAGGACAGACATGGACCTGTCGTATCTACTTTGACCCACAATAGCATTAATTAACTTACCGTCATATTGACAGATGTATGTATCTGTAGTTCCGTTAAGGACAGGTCGGCAGGTTAGTCCAAGCTGACACGGTGAGGACAGACATGGACCTGTCGTATCTACTTTGACCCACAATATCATTAATTAACTTACCGTCATATTGACAGATGTAGGTTTCTGTAGTTCCGTTAAGGACAGGTCGGCAGGTTAGTCCAAGCTGACATGGTGAGGACAGACATGGACCTGTCGTATCTACTTTGACCCACAATGGCATTAATTAACTTACCGTCATATTGACAGATGTATGTTTCTGTAGTTCCGTTAAGGACAGGGCGGCAGGTTAGTCCAAGCTGACATGGTGAGGACAGACATGGACCTGTCGTATCTACTTTGACCCACAATAGCATTAATTAACTTACCGTCATATTGACAGGTGTAGGTATCTGTAGTTCCGTTAAGGACAGGGCGGCAGGTTAGTCCAAGCTGACACGGTGAGGACAGACATGGACCTGTCGTATCTACTTTGACCCACAATATCATTAATTAACTTACCGTCATATTGACAGGTGTATGTTTCTGTAGTTCCGTTAAGGACAGGGCGGCAGGTATGTCCAAGGTGACACGGTGAGGACAGACATGGACCTGTCGTATCTACTTTGACCCACAATAGCATTAATTAACTTACCGTCATATTGACAGGTGTAGGTATCTCTAGTTCCGTTAAGGACAGGGTGGCAGGTATGTCCAAGGTGACACGGTGAGGACAGACATGGACCTGTCGTATCTACTTTGACCCACAATAGCATTAATTAACTTACCGTCATATTGACAGGTGTATGTTTCTGTAGTTCCGTTAAGGTCAGGGCGGCAGGTATGTCCAAGCTGACACGGTGAGGACAGACATGGACCTGTCGTATCTACTTTGACCCACAATAGCATTAATTAACTTACCGTCATATTGACAGATGTATGTTTCTGTAGTTCCGTTAAGGACAGGGCGGCAGGTTAGTCCAAGCTGACATGGTGAGGACAGACATGGACCTGTCGTATCTACCTTGACCCACAATAGCATTAATTAACTTACCGTCATATTGACAGGTGTAGGTATCTGTAGTTCCGTTAAGGACAGGGCGGCAGGTTAGTCCAAGCTGACACGGTGAGGACAGACATGGACCTGTCGTATCTACTTTGACCCACAATATCATTAATTAACTTACCGTCATATTGACAGGTGTATGTTTCTGTAGTTCCGTTAAGGACAGGGCGGCAGGTATGTCCAAGCTGACACGGTGAGGACAGACATGGACCTGTCGTATCTACTTTGACCCACAATAGCATTAATTAACTTACCGTCATATTGACAGGTGTAGGTATCTGTAGTTCCGTTAAGGACAGGGCGGCAGGTATGTCCAAGCTGACACGGTGAGGACAGACATGGACCTGTCGTATCTACTTTGACCCACAATAGCATTAATTAACTTACCGTCATATTGACAGGTGTATGTTTCTGTAGTTCCGTTAAGGACAGGGCGGCAGGTATGTCCAAGCTGACACGGTGAGGACAGACATGGACCTGTCGTATCTACTTTGACCCACAATAGCATTAATTAACTTACCGTCATATTGACAGATGTATGTATCTGTAGTTCCGTTAAGGACAGGTCGGCAGGTTAGTCCAAGCTGACACGGTGAGGACAGACATGGACCTGTCGTATCTACTTTGACCCACAATATCATTAATTAACTTACCGTCATATTGACAGATGTAGGTTTCTGTAGTTCCGTTAAGGACAGGTCGGCAGGTTAGTCCAAGCTGACATGGTGAGGACAGACATGGACCTGTCGTATCTACTTTGACCCACAATGGCATTAATTAACTTACCGTCATATTGACAGATGTATGTTTCTGTAGTTCCGTTAAGGACAGGGCGGCAGGTTAGTCCAAGCTGACATGGTGAGGACAGACATGGACCTGTCGTATCTACTTTGACCCACAATAGCATTAATTAACTTACCATCATATTGACAGGTGTAGGTATCTGTAGTTCCGTTAAGGACAGGGCGGCAGGTTAGTCCAAGCTGACACGGTGAGGACAGACATGGACCTGTCGTATCTACTTTGACCCACAATATCATTAATTAACTTACCGTCATATTGACAGGTGTATGTTTCTGTAGTTCCGTTAAGGACAGGGCGGCAGGTATGTCCAAGGTGACACGGTGAGGACAGACATGGACCTGTCGTATCTACTTTGACCCACAATAGCATTAATTAACTTACCGTCATATTGACAGGTGTAGGTATCTCTAGTTCCGTTAAGGACAGGGTGGCAGGTATGTCCAAGGTGACACGGTGAGGACAGACATGGACCTGTCGTATCTACTTTGACCCACAATAGCATTAATTAACTTACCGTCATATTGACAGGTGTATGTTTCTGTAGTTCCGTTAAGGTCAGGGCGGCAGGTATGTCCAAGCTGACACGGTGAGGACAGACATGGACCTGTCGTATCTACTTTGACCCACAATAGCATTAATTTACTTACCGTCATATTGACAGGTGTATGTTTCTGTAGTTCCGTTAAGGACAGGGCGGCAGGTATGTCCAAGCTGACATGGTGAGGACAGACATGGACCTGTCGTATCTATTTTGACCCACACTTCCCTTCTTTTAGGCCTGCAGTCAGAAGGAGAAAGGATAGAATCACCTCGAACAGAATAAGCAACAATGTCGATGACCAGGTTGACTATAGAAGGTTTTATTTCATATAAACAGTAGTTTTATATAGATTTGGGGAAGTTACAAAGTTCAATTTGAGGTATACAGGTTTGTTAGCGAGAAGCCGTGGTGCATTAATTTATACTAAGTGTATTAATGGCAAGCAAACCTTTACAAAATGTATGCTAACAGTCAATTCAAGTGTAAAACAAGACTTTGGGGTAAAATTTGCCCCAAATAATGGACTGATATATCTTTAATGACTTAATTCTCTCCACAAGTAGATTCCAGGATTTCAGTATTGAGTATGTGAAACTAAATCCCTAATCCATCCATATACTCACCATGTGAATATACTGAGTGCTGAAATATTTCACAGCGGAGATTTGGAGATTATAATGGTTTCAATGATATCACTCACCACTTCCTAAGCTCGATCCATTCTCCACTGTCAGCATTGAGACAGTACATGATATATTTGCTCAATGTGTATGTGTCGAAGCGGACCGATATGTTGACATGGACATTCCCTGCACTCCCACAAGCGTCAGGTGAGATTTCTCCCCAGCTGGCATCGGTTGAGCATACACCCTCCACCAACACCGCTAAAAATTACGTGATTGATAGCATTTCAGTTAATCAATCAATTAATTAATCAATTAATTGTTTTGTGATTAATTAATTTTGATTTTAAGTTATTGGAAAGTGAACCAAAACAATCGATTGAGAGGGATTCGAACCCTCGACCTCCTGAATACCGTACCGGTGCCTATGCCAACTGAGCTATCCAGCCCTATGTTGGGGATGCCTTACTAAGGCAATTATCTTTGTTCGTTTGGCAGTCAGAAACCATGAAACCACTCACCGCAATATCCCAAGGATAATACAATTTTAGATATCTTAAATTTTAAGATACGCGCAGCATAAGTAGGCCTACTTATGCTGTAACCTGAGAAACATATAGTTGCAGTACTTGGGGATTACTCAAAGAGGATGCGGCTTTTAATCAATATAACTATCAAAATATTTGCAACCACAAGGGAAACTGACTGGATTAATTTTGAAAGTGAACTCCCTTATGGTTTATAGTCAGTTTCCCTTGCGATTATTTGATGATTAATTTCAATTTTATGTAATCTTTAATTGATGAAAAAACAATACTCATTTTGTAGAACTTATTTCTACTTTTATCACGGTGAAACGAAATGCAATTATTCACCCTGAATGCCCCATGGCCAACTGTTGGGTAAACCGGTCACTTCGCAGTTGGCAAGATCGACGAGAAAGTCTAGATTGGTACTCAGAGAGCCACACAATCCCTTATGCAGAGTCCACGTTGGGATTTGATGAACATTAGGGGGAGCAAAATCACGCAGTGAAACTCCGACTATATCTTTGTCCTGACATGCAATCCTCTCTCTACTCCAGACCCCTGGTCTTTTAACCTCGCACTCTCCGACGTTGCCCGCAGTGTACAATCTTAAATAGTACAAAATAACAAGTTATTCATTTTCAATCGCCCATTGTTTCGTATGTATTCACTGAGCTCCTAAGGGGACGGGCAAACAAGTTCTAGATATATTTGTATAAACAAAAGATCATAATCATTATTTTCGTTCCCTTGAAGTATCATTTCATTTCTTCCAATATTATTTCGTTCGTCGAAATGTTGATATTTTAATATGTATCATAATTTTTATTTTGAGGGATAGAAATAGATTAATTTTAGGAAACGAAATAGATTATTTCGAAGGAAAGAAATCATTTCGTTCCCCGAAAATATTTTGAAAAGGGACACATGAGAAAAATCTGGAAATATAGGATTCCAAGTAAAGTATTTCGTTCTTTTTGATTTTATTTTCACAACTACGGTTGTAATTTCGTAATCAGAGAAACATGTGCCAAAAAGAAAAACAATTGAAACAAGAAATATAATCACCTCATCCAGCCGCCATCTTCATCGCCGTCACAACCTGAACAGAAAGCCACAAATCTGAGATTAGAATTACATGGAGAGCTTGGTCTGATTTCAACCGGCCAAACCCAAACAGACCCAAAATCGTTTATTTTACGTACCTTATGTGGACTTTCTTTTGTTCTCATGTACATACCCAGTGGACAACTTCAAACCATTGGTATTTGAACTGTACCCATTATATTCATGTTGAAATTTGGACCGAATATCCCTTGAAATGATAAACTTCAATTTGCGACAGATAAAGACTCATTGAAAATGTCTCCTTTTGGCATTTTCGTCGGTATCAAAATATTATGTGGACGTGTGCGAGTCCACATAACGTTTTGCGATCCAGCATTATGTGGACGTCCTTTGTAGTGAGGTCCACAGTGTGTATGTGTGCCACTCCTGTGCACAACAACCCAATCAAAATAACCAAACCCAACCTAGACCAGGTCGTCCTTTCTCATCAACGAAAACAATGGGTTTTTATACGTACCGACTGTGATTGGGTCAGTAGTGGGGTTACACACTGGTTTGATGTTGTAGCCTCGCTTTCCAATGAAAGCCCCAGCATTCACGATTCCTTGGCATGATCCTGCATGAGAGAAAATCCTATTGACTTTGCTTGCCAAACTTAAGTCTGTAACAGTGTGTCAGTCTGTGGCTGTGGATACAATTCGTTTTGCTCTTAACCCAATGGAGGATAGATGTAGCCAAAAGCCGCATCATGATCGGATTCAAATCTTTGGCTAATTCAGTAAAATTCATCATGATCATTTTATGAATAGTTACTGGCTTTCTGAAGTTCAGTGGAGCCTTTTAGAAAAGCGATATAATTCTCAAATGGGTTTCAATAATTGGTCCTCGGATAAAAATCCATGTTAAAAAATGTCTTTGGCCTTTAGTCTTTACTTATACAACATATCAGAGTTACTGAATCGTCAAGATTGGAAGAAATAAAGAGATTTCAGACGCCGGATTGTCCAGGTTAAACGTCTATCTGAAACAGCTCTATCAAATAACGCTATATAGATGCGTCGTAAATGTCATGAAAATTGCTACATTTCAAATTGTCACTCTGATGAAAGTGTTGCCCCGTGATAGATCCCGCTGAGCTACGGTGCTAAACTTCACATGAGGTTACAGTTATTTTTTTTTGAATGACATAATGAATATTGTTCATACCGTAATATTTGCAGTAATATGTCTCAGTTCCATTGCCGGGATGGCACGTGGCTCCAATCTGACAAGGGTTTGGGTTACATGGGCCTGTATAATAAATACATAATCAAAATCATCCATCAAGATGTTTGCAAGTGTATGCCTACCAATAAACTGGACAAGTGAACCAGATTGTTCGCCAGATTATTATGCCTGGTTATGGGACAAAATGCATCCAATGAGCTATCAACTTCAGCCATTCGATTATTGAATGGCTTCATCATTCCATTGATTGCATTAGATATTCTGGCGATTCCAAATAGTGCGCCACCAAGAGTTTGCGACGCGTTGGCCAATCACTATTCACGGAATTTGTCAACAAAAATGAGCATCTTGGAAAGGTCCACACGTTCCTCGCATTGCGATTGGCCAACGCATTGCAAACTCATGGTGGCGCACTGTTGTGAATCGCCCAAATTCAATCAAGCCATCGATATAATTATACAAAGCATTCTTAATTGGCGTATTTTAATACATTCGCCTTTAACATTTACATTATTTTTTCAAAAATACGCGCGTGTATCTTCCCAGAAAGTTATCAAGGACTACACTCGCAAAGCAAAGGGATTCTAAGTTGACATTACTTTTAAATTTCTCTTTATTTACGTCAACACTAGAAGTATGCATTGTGGACAAGTGGAAGTTTGTTCAATTCATAAATAATGCTTACAGTCGTTCACTGCTGTTTTATTTTTGGAGAAAGGTTGTTGTTGTTGTTGTTGGTTTTTTTTGGGGGGGGAGAATTCAACCATTTAATTTAGAAACTGTCTACTTGTCTTTCCCGCTGTCAATCAGACTGGTGGAAATACCACGTCCCGCTGCGGCGGTGTATCCACGTCGTGTGGGATCAATAAACACCATTGACTCGACAGAGCGCCGCTTCCATTTTTTATATTCCTCCATTTTTCCTTTCATAATAATTATTTGGGAACCCAAACGGAGCCACCGTGGGGTTCTGTAGGTAGCGTTCTGCGTGTGCTTCAAGTGTACGTGACGATATGCAATTGTGACCTTTGTCAAGCAGTTCCTTTTCCAAAATGATTTTCTTAGTTTTTCATCGACTTTTCAAAAGATTGATTTCATTTTTGCTCGTTTTTTTCAACAGTTGCTTTCTTAATGGCGTGCGTTGGTTTACGGCCAAGCGACTCCCATCGTAGCGTATTCGAGATGTTTTCGGTCAATCGTTTCGAGGCTTTTGGCGCGTGGCTGAAATTTTGTCTTACCAAGACCCAGTGCGAAAATGACTTGAAGTTGCATAGTGCCGCTAGTGGTATTGTTTGTTTGCTTGTCTATTTTGTTGGTTGTTTTTCATTGATTTGTCATACAACAGTTTCAAAAGGTGAACCTTTCTCGCATTGCACAGAAGGTTGATTTCGGAATCAGTTTTGCAATTCACTTTTCTTTCACTATCTTTAAGCTCAAATATCATTTTCCCTTGTCAAATAAAAATAAGAAAAAAGCTTTTGTTTGGTTCTGTTTTTCTTTTTAATCTGTCCATATTTTGATTTTGAAGTTCAGTGGTTTGGAGGTTTGGAGGATGTTTAGAAATAGTTAAAGGTTTGTGCACGACCCTATGGGAATTTCTAATTCTCCCTATAAGTAACCATCCTCGGTTAAAATTAAATTGGCTTTGGAATCATTCGATTACTATTGTTTACTTTGGAGGGTGATTTTTTTTAATTCAAGATACGGAAGTTTTGATTAAGTACATTATTTTGGAGACTTTTAAAGCAGGTATACTCTAGCCATAAATTGGCAGTATACTTTTCAATTTCTTTATATTGTTCTTCAACACTTGAAATATGAGTTATGGGAATTTGATGGTGTAAATTCTATACATTACCGTAGGTTTCACAATGTTGTCCAGAGTAATCTGTCCTACATTGACAGGTGTAGTTGGTGTTGGTTCCATTCATGGGATGGCAGGTGCCTCCGTACTGACAAGGATTGGGAATACACGGGTCATCTGTAGTGAAGAAATAGAAGATAGGATAGTGTTGCTGTGGGTAGCTGAACGGGGGTGACTCCCCCGAAACAGAGTTGTAATGACTCGAATCACATTTTTGATGACAGACTCGACTCGAGTCCCGAAGGCTAAATGACTCGACTCGAGTCCCGAAGGCTAAATGACTCGACTCGAGTCATTGCGAGCAAATCACTTGACTCGACTCGAGTCCTCACTAGACTTGAATCTAGTAAGGCCTATTATAGACTCGAGTCTCCCCCGGAAAAAAAGTAAGCAAACTTTACGATTAGCAGTGCGTATATACGGCAATGCTTCCATCCACGATGCAAGCAACAAACATCCATCATGTTATGGTACTCCCACCACCACCACCTTGGGGTTTTGTAGCATTGTTGTAACATTGTACGATAATTATACATTGAGGTATGTGTAGTTCGACTCGACTCAACTGGAATACACACTGTGACTCGACTCTACTCGGCTCGACATTCAGTGACCTAATGAGTCACTTCTTTAGAATCACTCGACTCGACTCGACTCGACTTGAGTCACTTCTTTAAAATTACTCGACTGGACTGGACTCGACTTGAGTCACTTCTTTAAAATTACTCGACTGGACTCGACTCGACTAATTGAGTCACTTCTTTAAAATCACTCGACATGACTCGACTCGACTCGAGCCTCTTCTTTAAAGGCATTGCATACGTTTGGTAATGACTCTGAAAATTTATGACAATAAAAACTTACTTGGTGAGAAGTACAGCTGCTTTGGATATAGTATAATGCATATTGAGAAACGTTCAATTCGAAGTACCGCGGTTATGGAAAAATATGTCACTTTTTATCTCCAAAAATTATGAATCTGATAAGCGTTATGGCCGTAACGCTTCTCAGCTATTGACTAACTGTTCTCTGGCGTGAAATAACCGCTCTAGTTTGTCGCCAAAATCTCAAAAACGCTACCACCTTTTGAATTGAAACTTTCACAGGTTAGTTTTATGGTATATAAAAAATTATATTCAATTATATTGGTTTGAAACAAACAGTAGGCTCAAATTACCAAACGTATGCAATCCCTTTAAAACCACTCGACTTGACTCGAGTCACTTCTTTAAAATGACTGTTTGTTTGTCTGTTTATCCACTGTGACTCGTTTCACTGGGTTTCGAGACAAACGTGATGCCATTTGAATCATATAAAAAGCGAAGTTCGACCATAATTTGATCATTATTATATTTGCGCGTTAGGCTGGGACATTTTTCTCAATTTGCCATACCAAATCACGGGTAGCTAGCGTAGATAAAACCGTTCATGTTCAGATAATCATGATTGTAAGCTGTTCTGGGCAATATTTTTTTATATACTCGTATCAATGCCTGAGGAAATCTTGTTTTTTGATTTTTATTTTTTTTTACCTTGAAGTCTAAAAATGAAAGCAGAGTGTTGTGACATCGTCAAACAGAAATTTTGGCACATCCGAATTTTTTTATAAGAGGGTAGGTGTGGAGGGTTGTTTTGGCTCAAAGAAGTTGACTCAAATGGAGGCAAATGGAAGAAAAAATGGCGGCAAACGGTGGGATCAATAACGTATTGCCGCGTCAATCATTTGAAACTTCCAGCTGACTGAACGCAGATTTTGAGGCCGCAGAAAATTATTCGATCGTAGAGAGGCATTCGTAAAAGGACGTGTAAAAAACGGCACCATAAGGTTGGTAGTATTGATTTGACATATCATTGACACGGTGGCCATAGAAACCAACACAAACATTTAGATGCAGGTAATATTGTTAGGTTGAGGGCAGAGCAAGTTGAATGGGTGGATGACCTTTCTGTCACACGCTGCAACACCGACTGACTGACGTCTGGAGACAGAACATACCAAGGTGAAGCAAAATGCACCCACATCCTTCCCATGCTCCTCACCTCATCTGGATATTATACAGTCGGTCATTACGTCTCTCCCACACCAATAACACCATGCCCAATCTCTCTGAACGCCCAATCACCATCTATGGCGGATCTAGACCCCCCCCCCCCCCGAGCCGCAGAACAATTATTGTATTTTTGAACCAGTAAAAATAATGGACAAAAAAAGCATTTGCAACCCTAAACATCATCAAATCAGATGCATTATTCAAAATATGTTCACACCCGTAATTTGATGGATTGAAGACATCTATTCTGTGCCCTGTGATTTGAATAATAAATTCTTCACACAAAAATCACCCGTTTTGTAGACAAAAATTGCACGCCGTGCCCAAATTCGTACCAGCCTTTTCACGTCCATCGATACCTTTTTCAGGCACACCTTCTTCTTCATTGCGAGTCAGTTTAGAACTTGATTGATCGAAAGTTCTGATGTATATAACCCCCCCCCCCACCCCATCCCACCCCTCCCCCCCCCCCCCGTTTCCTAAAAGCAAGATCCGCCCCTGTCATCACCATTCCCCACGCTTTGACGTCACCTTGACGTTAATCCGAGAACCATTTACCACATCTCCAGCAATGACATGAATCGTTTGAAAGATCCCGCCAAAACCTACTGGCACAGACAAAATTTTATCTCGCCGAATCGAATAATTCCTTGGAAGATAACCTCCCATCATCAAAGAAAGAAGAGGATGTTCGTGTCTGGCTTCTATTAAAGCAACATACTCAACAATATCTCTGTTTCTCACCACATCAACTCGGCCATAAACCCGTCAGGGTTAGGGTTAGGGTTAGGGTTACCCCAGTAAATCGGAGCTCATTAATATTTTGTATTATGAATATTACAAATATTATATTATTAATAATATTTTTTTTTTTTTTAATCGTCTGCTGCGCCCTACATGGGACGTTTTGTAGAGAAAATGGATGGAACCCGGTCATCAGAGTTTGAAGAGTTCATTTGCAAAAACAAACTCCAAAAAAAATCCCTCCCTTTATGAAAAATTAACTTCATCATGCTTTACATTTGATTATTCATAGAAACAGCGTACATTTGGACATATAAGACATATTAATCTATTGCAAATTTAACAAATACAGAAAATTAAAAAAAGAAGAAGAATGTATTGGTGTATCCTTAAACAAAAAATCCGTGATGATAATGGAAATTTTTCAACAAAGGAGTTATCTGTTTTTGCAAATGAACTCTTCGTTTGTACTTTCCACTTTGAGCTGTTTGGATGAAATCAGGCCATTAAGTCGCTCTACCTTGGCATATAGTGGAGGGGTACTTTTATTTTAGTCTGGCACCAGTCAACATGGCCGTTTTCAGGGTATTTTCCTTTGGATGGACTTTTCTCAAAAAGTAGAATGGTCACCCTATATAAACTTGAAAGGAAAATAAAAAGTTTTCACCTTCATTTTGGTGTATAGCTTGATAGCTTGAGTATTTTTAATATATTTTTTTTTAAATGGCCATTTAGCATGGGAGCCTATGGGAAATTATTTACTGGGGTGCACCCTATAGGGGTGCACCCAAGTAAATAAACTCCCATAGACAACAGTGATAAATCCTCGAACTTCAAAAATCATTATTATACAGAACTCTCACAGCTGTTCAAGTTACACAGAAAAATGATGAGAAACATGTCACCTTTCATTTTCTTTTCATTTTATGGTAGGGTGACCATTGAATTTTTGAGATATACTCATTCTCAGCTGACCACCCCTAAAACAAGGTATGGATCACTCCAATCAAAGAAGCCATTTTTAAAAAAACATCCCTCTGCAAAGCGGCTGAAATAGACCCACTTTCTCACCCAATTGCAAAATGGTCACAAATGGAAGCCCAGAGTCCAGGCAGGAGGTCCAGTGCCATATTTCTTCAATCCTTCATTTTCATAGCTCTCACAACTCTCTTATTTAAAATATATTGAGTGCTTAACTTTTATTAATGAGCTCGGCGGACGGATTTTGGCCCTATTTACTTGGGTGCACCCTATAGTAAATCCAAGATGGCGGCATGTCAAGTTGAATTTGTTTTCATAAATGTTGTCTAAGTGGGCAGAAGGCACAAACTTTTGTCAGACTCAAGTTCTCCACTGTAAAAAACATGTCACTTTCAATTATTAGTTTCTTTTTAATTCATTAAAATTATCATTAATTCGATTGTTCTTTAAAAAAGTGGCAGCCATGTTTACCTTAGTTTTTCAAAATGGTCCAATTCTGTTCAACTTTTTTTTTCAATGTCATGATCGGTGACGTTCCTCTATGCTCTGAGTGTGGTTTAAGAAGCAAATAAAAGATATACTTCCGGCCTTTACTCTCTTTCTGCCCATTCGGACATCATTGTGGTCTGGACCCAGCGAATCAAAAACAATATCATGATCCACTTCCATTATCATTAACTCAAGTACACCCCTGACTTAATTATTTCTGAAGAAATGAAACCATGACAACGCAATCTTCACCATCGTTAACAAACGTATATACCGGCTGATCTCCTGACTTATTTAGTTTTTCAGTAACAATGTTTACTACGTACGTGTTAATCATCGTAATGCTTAGTAACAGAATAATAACAACTGAATCTTTGTTTCTGTGATACGAGCTATAAATTAAAGCGTAAAATGTATATGATGTGAGAGAACAGGATTTTGACCTTTAAAGATAGGCCTATACTTTGATAGCCTACCAAAACATCTTCTCCTTTGAATAAGATTTGAAAATACCGTGAGCGCTTTTCACTGTTTTCTCGAAAAGTGGGCAACGAAGGCCTACAGGGCTGGACATTTCACAGATGACTGTTACTGTTACTGTTAATTTTTCTTGAAAACATAAAATTCAACGATACTAGGCTAACGTAGAAACAAGTAGAATTCCACCTCGGATACACGGAGTTCTATGATACTGTATAGAACACAGAATTCCAGGTTAGCATATCTCGTATAACATAATTCAAAGCCTATACAGTATAGTTAAATTCCATGTTTCGGAGATTAGGGCGCCCCTTTTTATAACAGGTTCTCATTTCTTGTTCACCTTGAGGGAGGGTCGGTCGGTCGAAAAAAAAAAGTTTGGTGGAAAAAAACCTGGCTGAATACACAAAAACCTAAAGAAAATGATGTTCATTGTATTTACTGTAATTGCGTTTGAATATTTTTGTATTATTTCAGTGGTAAAAAGTAAAAAAATTGGAGGTCTATTGGCAAAATAAAATAACAAATTTTGTCTCCAGAAATTCTGGGATTTTTATTTTTTATTATTTTTTTTTTTTATGCCATTCTGACAGGGTCAGCGGCAAAAAAGGGTTGTTTTTTTTCCTTCGGTCGGAGCCCAAAATATGGGTCGGTCGGAAATGAGAACCACAGAATTAAAAAGGGGCGCCCTTATGACAGTTTTCTGTGTTATTGGGAAACGTTTTTCATGGTTCCAAGATATTATTATCTCAGTAGGCCTAATGTGGAAACTCGGAGCTTCCGTAGCGCAGAGAGCTCTTTACTCGCGTAAATAAATGGTATGTCCGCCTACCATAAAGTAGTGCCGTTCATGATACTCATTCTTGAGCATGACTTTGAATTATAAAAGATATGCTGTCCGTCCATATGAATACATCTTAGGTCTATTAGAACATTGTTGGGGATTAATAGTGTGTACCTGAATAATTGTAAGTTGATTGTTAAAGAATAACTTGGCTGCGGATTAATATCAAACTATGTCCGATTATTGGACCTTCAGCTTGTACTCGACGTCGCGACGGCTGCCTTAACCGGATACATTGACAGCATTTACTGGTCAAATTTGACCCAGAATCTCACCTTGGAAGGGATTAGGACCGTGCCATCCGCATACTGACGGTAAGTTTATAGCTTATAATTATCTTCTGTCAATGAAATTAAGTAAATTGATAATTGTCTGGCTCAAACAAGTGTGTTTCCTTGAGTTGTCGAAACTTTAGGATAGCCTATGTGCGTATCTTAACGTGCACAAACAATACCAATCCGTCACTGTGCAGTAGGCTATGGCTTGGGGTTTTTGTTTAGTGTTAACTATAGGACATGTAAAAAAACTAATAGTACAAATTTACCATGTACTGAGTAGGCCCACTGTGGGTTTTCACTTCCGTGACATTTTGCCTCTGTTTTGTACTATACATTGTACTTGGCCGATGACAGCTCCCTGTGTTAATGTAGGCCGTTGTGGGGGTGCTCTAAAACTTAGTTGGAATAAATTAAAGCCTACATGCCATAGTCAAGGGACAAGAATAATTACTGGCTGGCACTGTCACTGTCAGACGGTATACTAAGTTGAGTGATATTCGGAGTTTGATACACCCTCAAACACCGAAGTGGATCTCCACCCCACGGTGGCAAGAACTGACCCGCCCTTTTCCACTACAATATGCTTTGTGATAAATAGGCCTGCTTGTTTTGTAGTTTTCGAAACAATATTGATTTTTGGCCGATTTTGCAAAGGTCCCTTCTTCTCGATTCCGGGAAAACAAAGGTCAGGATCCCCACTCAGTTCTTTCCTTGCGCCGGAAATATTTCTTCATCCTCAAAGAGTCATAAAGAGGCAGTATCATACAGCCAATGGAGGAGGTTGAAATCGTACTTAGGGCCGAGCCGTACCGGTTCGAATCACTGTCGAGATGGCGCGCAGCACAGATTACGGGGCAGAATTAGGTGTAGAATTAGGTGCGAGCTGCAACCAGGAATGCGTTATCAGGATTTGGGGGACACACAACAATTGGAGGAGTTTGTGCGATGGTGCAAAGCAACCGAACGGGGAGAGTGGGGAAGTGGGAAGACTCGGGAGCGCTTTTTTGAAAATAGGTTTTGCAAAATAATGATTCTAAGCACGGTAAAAACATCCATGAAAGGTATCATATGATATAATATTTTAGGGATTTGCAGTCAAGTAGATTACAATTTAATAATGCACACAACATTTAGTATTGCTTACCTACCGTAAAAAAAAAAACAATTCTATTTTGTTTTTGGTGTGGTTGAGGGGGAACATCCACGACTGCCTTATGCAAGCCATGCCCATTACCATCAACTCAATTATTTGCGTCGCGAATCGCGATTCAAATCGCACTATAGGCATTATTACATTTAATTTAAAAATTCGGAATTTGAAATAATTGAATGAAAGTACGAGTGCTGAATTGGATTTGAACATGGCCTCTTATAATAAACGTGTGACCATCGCCGGCTCAATTTACCTCATTGAATGAACACTTAACTTAATGTTCATTTATTAAATTCTCAAATAGCATAATAGCAGAACATCATGAGAGATTTACTGAGTAAGTTTTTCGTGACATTTGAACAAAACGAAGATTCTGCCTCTTTATAAGGATGGTAATTATTTGGTCATTTGGGGGCGATTCCAGAATGCACATGGGGTTGAATACGGCCTTGGGCAAGACATAAACATCACGTGGTTTATTATCTTGATCAGTTTGATCAGATTGATTAAATCAGAAACATTGTACTTACCAGGTGGTGCTGGTGGTGTCTGGCACTTTCTTGGGCAATTCTTTCGTATTTGGTCCGCGGCTTGTTTCATCCAGTGATAGGGGTTAGTGTTACCAGGATCAGGCGGAGGTGGTGGACCGAAGTAACATGACTTCATCGCGCCCTCCACGTGGTCAGTAGTCATTAGTACTATTGGAAGAAAAGAAATGGAAAATTAATATAAAGTCACTGAGAAATAAACCAAGATCTTGCACCTATAATATTGCTAATACCATTATCATTGAAGGAACTTATCATGTTGGGTCCATGTGAAATAAGATTGATTTATGAATATTTTTTTAGTTTTTAAAAAAGATTGATTTAAAAACCATTGCTCAATTTGGAACGAGCTGCAAACTCGATTGTAAACGAATCATTAATACAGGTAACTTAAATGTTTGGTTTTGCCAAAGAAATGCAGATTCAAGGGGAATTTATCAAGAAAGATACATTAACAGTCATCAGTGAAATTTCCAGTCCCATACTGTGGCCAGTTTTTGATTAAAAACAGTGAAAAACGTTCACGATATTTCCAAATCTATTCACGAGAGTTTATGATCTCCTGATATATGTTTTGGTCTTTGGTTCTACTCTTTTCTGGATAAATACAGCACATTCCAAGCAGACAAATTTAACGGTATGTTTCTACCATCACCATCTTTATACCCTGTAAGTTGTAGGTAAATCAGTGACGATTTCTGTTTTGGTATGCTACCAAAGGTATAATAGTACCTTTAAGTAAAACTTCTCCGACATTATAATGCAGGATAGTATAGGCCTATAATTACTCAAAAATTATTTTAGAAGAATCAGGTTGGCGTAGAAGTTTTTTCCTCGCCTTTCACCTCTGGCGGACCGAGTTCAAGTCCGACTCGGTCCACAAGTGGATTGGGTTTTCAGTCCTATACCTGTGAGTTTTTACCCAGAATATTACTCTGGGGTTTTCCTCCCACCTCTAAAACTGTATCTTCTTCTCGTCATCTTTCCATAAAAGGTTTCATCAGGCTTTCGAGCTACAGTGCCTAGGGCGCTTCGGGGGAATATTTGGTTTCATTACCAGAAATAAATAATGGAAATAATAATAATTCAACTGTATTCCATCTGAAAACTCCGCCTCAAGGTAACGTACAAAGTAAGAACAATGAGAGCCATTTATTATTTTGTTTGCAGCTGGAGCTTTGTGATTAAGGCGCATGGTCAGTCTGGACAAATTCACTAATCATAGACAGTATGATTTACTAACTCACTACTTACCAATAATGGTTATCACCATTGACGATGCAGCCAAATGGTTCGACATCTTGGCAATCCAGTACATCACTGGTAGCCAACCCTGCCCACAGCCTCCTACTCCTGTCCTTGTTTTGATGTCCAAAGCAAATCACTTAGCAAAGATAATAACAAACACTCAAAACTGGTCTCTGAAATGAAAATTTGTTTGGTTGAACTAGTGCCTGGCGTTTGATGATCTCCTGGGGGAAATGTGTACAGAACACCGATGGTCTACACTCCTTCGTCAGCTCCCGTCTGATGTAGATCACTCACTGCTGTAGGTGTATATCACTGCCTTAGTATGTGTATCAGGAACTGGGGTATGGGGTGAGGCATTTCAACCAATGCGAATCACGCGTAGCATGTATCATTGCGCCGAGACGTTGAACAGAAAGGAAAATTTCATCGATTGATTGAAATTGTATTTCGAATTTAACAAAAATGATGATTTAAAATGACTACCATCATTCAGATTGCTGGTAAATTATAAGAACAATTGTGTTATAAGATGGAGATATAATGTTTTCAAGTTATAGGCACAAATTCCGCACAATATTATTCTCCTGAACTTGACTATGCCCAAAGGATGAAATGAATAAACCCCTCCCACTGCACACGTGAGGGCAATGGTCACGCCGTGCTCATAGATATGGTACTTCATAGATTCTTTTCTTGAGGGGCAAACTGCCACACGACGTATTTTCTCCTATAGATCAGCGCGGACATCCGGGTTATTTCATTCTCATGAACTTGACAACCGATGAAAACTAGATGGCGCAAGCTATGGACAAATCACGTACAAAACATAGCACACAGTCCGTCGTCGACTTGCGATCGTCGAAATGGTTTGAGCTGCAAGTTTTCACTGCCTTATGAAGTACGTGTTCTTCATTGCCGAAGAAATGTGCCGCCTTTTTTGAAATGTGGTCCTATCCACGTGACTAATGACGCATGTTGTCAGATCTTACAACGTACGGAACGCGCGTCCAATCTAAATAATTTATTTATGTCTGGCGTACGGTCTTATGATTGGTTCAGAGCGCGTCACATGACTTGTCATATTTGTAGTAGAAAAGGAGCAAAATCGGCGACGTATTAACTTATAGCAACCGATGAACTACATCGAGCTGCACGGTACCCAGACGTATGCTAGCGTACAGCACCGAGTAAGTACACACCTGAGAACCCTCGCCATAGATAGTACATGACTTTGTACGTATTAATACCACATACGAGTATGACGAACGTGTGCGAGAATAAAAGTAGTCTCCCAACCTCAATCCGTCATGGTGCGTTCGTTTAGCTTCAACCGCTTCCCCGCCCTCTCGCTTGTTCTGTGCAGTATTCACAACCATTCCCACAATCCCAGGCCAGGGATGCTTCATACACGGGTTTACACCTTGGCAGCCATCTTAGATTTTGATCGCAACTTCAAAACGAGGCTCTTCCACGCATGCGCACTTTTCGAAGTGTAAACCCGTCCATTGTCGAAGACAATACACGGGTTTACAATTCGGCGGTTTTGATCGCGACTTCAAAACGAGGCACTATAACGCATGCGCACTTGTCGAAGTGTAAACCCGTGTATTGGAACAACACGAAGGTACCCATAACTTCGTATTGCTACTCCGGACCGTACTGGGAAAATAGGGGGGTGTTATAAAACTAATATTGAATGCTTTGACCCGTGCTATGGTTGAAAGAATGACATCTTCCCGAATCGGCGATTGTGATACCTTGAGAGTTCTATTTTCCCTCGGCTGCGTCTCAGGGAACTAAAACACTCAGAGGATCACCTCAAGTGTCTACTTTCAATCATTGCACTCGAAGCAGTCAATATTTGTATACTAGTTAGTACATCATAGACCGAGGTGCTGAACGTGGCTGTACCAATGGATACGATATTACGGTCTGTAGTCCATTTGAGTTCTTGGTATACACGAAGTTTGTTCATACCCTAAACCTGTCGTTTTCTTTTGGATTATTTCGGCAGGTTGCAGAATTAAGCACTCTCTCAAGCTGACAAAGTTGCATAATTATTACCGGCAAGAACATCATCCGTCGGCCCATAGGCGTAGATCACGATGCGTCGGGGGAGGGGGGGGGGGTACACCCCGGGTTTCCATTTTTTTTTTGTAAGTATGTATGTACGTATGTATGTATGTATATGTATGACGGTATGTATGTATGTATGTATGTATGTATGTATGTATGTATGTATGTATTAGTGCACAAACGTATAATTATGGAAGTACGACCCAGCTACAGGATCATACCCCAGGTCTGAGGACGTATCTATGCTATATAGGCCTATACGGCGTCGTCCAAATTGATAGCAAATAATTATGATCGAGAGGCCTTATCGATAATCAGTCGCTAATCGCAGATTAATTTCAGAATAATGTTCCACTGTGCTGTGTGAATGCATAGAAGGGGCACCTGATATTACTTGTATTTCATGCCCCGAAACTGCAGCCATTTTTCTCGAAGAAAAACCTCACAGTTGTGGAGTGTTTTTGCATCCGAATATCATTATAACTAGAACCGTTGAGCGAAGGGTTTATCCCCCCCCCCCCCCGAACACTGTAAAATTATTGGCTCTAGAACCGTGCCTGATGTTACTTTCTAATTATTTTAAAGTAGCATAAGGCACGGTTCTAGAGCCAATCATTTTAAAGTGTTCGGGGGGGGGGGTAGACCCTTCGCTCGGCGGTTCCGTTCACGCTAAAATACGACCGATGGGTGGTCCACGCCGTATAACAACAGAAAGACTGGCAGATAGGGTATATTGTACCATTGAGTAAGAAGAGTACACCACCGAGCAATAAGTACACATGCACAGTCAAGCAGCAATTACTGCCTGCATCCACTGTTTGTTGTGCTGAAAACCAGTTTTGAATAATACGGGCTTGATTGATATTCCTGTTAGCTTTCATCGCGGCAAAGCAGCAATTATTGGCTCCATACACCCTGAAGGGATACCGTAGAGAAACCATGCAGCCCCTCATATACCGAAACAGGATTGATGGTCTGCACACTACCACAAACAATCATGTCATGGGGTACGAGTTCTCACCAAACACGGTGAGCAAATTGTGAAATTTGCATAAAAACACGTCATTCTGGTCAACATAGCACTTTCCTACACATTTTGCCAATTCCTAGATCAAGATTGGGTCAGATGGGTTCACAACTTTCAATAGACCAGCATGAAACTGACCAAACAAACCACGGACACTAATAACTGACCATCGGTCGTCCTGTACGTTGACCACCCGCTATCTCTTCCTTTACGGAGAAACTTACCTGCATAAGTCCCTGAAACAGGACTGCGCAGGAGACCCTCCCAGGTTTAGAATGATCAGGGGCCAATTTCATATAGAGCTTCATAAGTGACAAAATAATTTGCTTAAGCATGAAAAGTCTTCCTTGATCAAAAAGGATTATCAACCAAATTTCCATGTGATGTTTGCTGCTTTTGACTGTATTCGGCCATTGTTTACTTAACATACAATTCTCAAGGAGTTTTAGCTGGAATACTGATTTTATTTACAGAGTAACTGGTGCTTAAGCTGCAGCTCTATGAAATTGGCCCCAGTCTTGAAAAGGGTAGTGTACCTCCATGACGACAATGATTTCCTGCGCACAGACGTCATCCGAAGCCAGATGGCGGCTAGAAAACACTCCCCAAGCAAACATTGAGTTGGGAAAACGAATTGACATGAACCGCTCTTTCAAATATTTGAATTGGCACGTCGGGGTAATGAGCATTTTCGTTTTTCGCTGATGTGTTATTGATCGTCATGGTGCCGTCACATTTGTTGCCAATAATGATAATGTATGCTTCGAATCACATTAATTTCGATTGCAATGGGAGACAGATCAAAGGTCGATCGCATTTTCGTTGAGCTATCAGCAACTCGGAAATTTTAGTACAGTCAGCCGCATGCATATACGTTTTTATGTCCATTGCTATTCAACAGACGAAACTGGCTGCCACTGATCTTTGTGTATTTATGAAGACCAGGCATATATCAATTAAACCAATCAGTACTGAAGCAAGGAAACCGTGCCGTCCATGCTTTACTAAATTACCATATCTGCCTGCATGCTTGTAGAGACTAGAGAGGTAAAGTACAATTGGTAAGGAAGCTGAATTGCGAAGTATAGGCCTACTGGACAGTTACAACCCGGTAAAAAAAAAAACAATGACACAGAAGAGAAGTGAACTCACTGCTCTGGCCCCATCACGTATGAGTCATGACCCCCATCACGGTCGCGATCGAACCGGGGCCGCACTGGAGGAGAGGCCAGTGCATCCTGTTCAACCTCGCTATATACCCATGCCACTATAGTTCTTACTAGAACCAATATCCTGAACATTTCAATCTGGATCTTTTTCCGCTGTAATCGAGCCATCATTGGGGAAAACTGCCTCGAAAAAAAGAAAATCGCACTTCCCGATTTGATTGCAGGAATTATAAATTATACACAAACGCGCACCCGATCTATCTTGTATCAAAGCAGAAGTTGTTTTTAAAATGGACGCAAAGAACTGAACTAAATGCAGAAGAAGCACATTAGACACTTTGCAAGCTTGTTAAAAACAGCATGAAAGTGTAAATGTGAAAGTTCCTCTTCTTGAAGATTGTCTGGAACTGATTGCTTGTAAATTGCCCCGTTTGACATGGCAGCTCTCCGGTGGGCCCCATGGCCCAGTCCAGCAAGTCCAGCCGAAAATTTGTGACAGTTTCTTTTGTTACTTTGCCCCTCGCTCCAGGACAAATGCACTGGTCTGGTATCGTGTATGACCTCTAATTATAACTGGCGTAATTTCCCTTCTTTGAAGGAAAAGGAGGACTGCTTATTTCACCAGTTGCAAATAAGCCGAGTGGAATATATCGATGCAAGATCTACTTGAACTTGGAGAAGCAGCACCAACGTGATTTGAACCCCAGAGCTTTGCTTCCTACCTATTGATTTCAAAGTTTGCGACTCGGTAAACAGGAGAGCTTCTCGAAAGTATTTGAATATTTTTAGCGTCCCCCTCCATGTGCCGTCACAAAAAGAATACGCCCACGGGGCTAAAAATACATGCAACGAGGACCTTTGCCCTGAGGCTTAGCAAACTCCGGAGAGAGCGACAGACACACAATACTCTACCAAAGTACCATCCTTGAGAAACACTAACCAAACATCGTCCACCACCCCGGCCTCTGGTCTTTTCACGCCCATTGGAGGCCTTCCTCAACTGCCCTCTTCAGCAACCTATAGATCAAAGCAGGGACGAGTAGGGAGAACAAACCAGAGACAAAACAAGTAATAATATCTAGCAGAGGCTCATCTTCCCGTACCGTGATTTTGGTAAACACCGGATAAAAATGTAACGGCGTGTACAACATTCAGGACCATTGTTGGAGGCTTAAATGGGTTGATTGGGGGTCAATAAAGGCCACACAAAAGCCTCCACAAAAAGGTAAACCGACTGTCCATGCATGCCGGTGGTGGACTATCTGTTTATTGGCCAGTCGACTGATTGAGCAATGTTGACACTATAGGTTGTCAGTCCCCGATGCGTAATAATGATATACAAACACAGCCAACAAAATAGCAACAGGTAAAAGGATACTTTGTTCATATCGTGGCTACGGGTCTGTTAGCACCGAGACAACTCCGGTAGAGACAAGAGCTTTTAATGTTGACAAATATCAAATAATTTTTTAACGCCACCAGCTGACCACATGCCTCACGTATTAGCACTGATCCGAGATTTGGCCAAAGGATTATCCCACAGGACAGCAGTGTTGTAGAGGATAAACCTTCCTGCCGCGTTGCATATTGCCTCGGCAAACTTTAGTGGGAAAATCGGCCTTGTAATACACCAGTGTTATCGCCCACTTGGAAAGGCTTGAATCACAAACGGCTCCAGCAATGCTACCGCCATTACTCAGCACAGATAGTACGGTGGACGGACCTGCTTGGACGACAAGATACCCACATTTAAAGGTACAGTACACCACCAATTTTCAGAATGCAGTACGTAACTCTATAACCCGTGGAGAATAATTACCACAAACAATTGCTTGGCTCTACGGTTTTCGAGACAACAAATGAGAGATTTCTGCTTTGAAGTAAATTACACGTATGTGCACGTTCCTATTGCCTTTCATTATGATTCCTTCATAGTCGAATTCAGCTTCGGATACAGTTTTTCGATGAGGACGACCAATTTCAGGCAAACGTTTCTCAGCTTGAAGACTTGGTACTTCATGATATGAACTTCATACATCATATAAATTATGCTTTCATGACGGGGCTGAAAATCACTTTTAATTTAGTTGAGTTATCTAGCACAGTTAGGGCCGTTATCAATAATTCTAAACCCCACCTTGAAATCAGTTGCTTTTGTTTTTGTTTTGCCTTAGGAGTGACAGCAAAGACCTATCCAATGTCTTTACCATGCAAAAATGTCCAACATCTCATTATTTTTTTACTCAAGGGTCCACTCGACTGAAGATGAGATGATGTCATTGTGACGAATGAGATCTTTCTAGAGGGAACAGCTATTAGTCGGAGGACACCTGCAGTATAGCAACAAATAGTTCCATCCTCGAGTTTCCTGTTCTGTCTAGCTACAAATGCAATGTCGACAGTCAATCTATATACTTCAATGAAAGAAAAGAGAAGCACCGAACCGCAGCTATATCCCCACTCTGAAGAACATGTCAACTTAACCACTTGAAGTCTTCATTAATTTTTACACAATTTATTGGAAGAAAGACGACAATGGTTATCTGAATTTCGACTTGTTGACTTCCAAAAGAACAGGAGAAAGTAATAAAACAGATGAAATGATCAGTTTGTAAAGCGAGGTTTAAGGAGACCATCCTAAGAAAGCTCGTCACGGAGTGATATTGTACTGGATGGGAAGAAAACATCGGAGGACGTGAAGAAGTATCGACCAGCTCAAGAAAGTATACCTACCACCAGAGAGACACGGAATATTGCCATGGAGGGAAACGGGTAAGTAAACAAACAAACAAAAAACAAACACCCTAAAAATAACAAACAAACTAGCAAAAATAAACTAAACCATAAACAAAACAAACCTCCTTTGCCTCTTAACATTATTTTGATGGTTAAAACATACAAGCAATAAACTGCTGCAAACTGCTCATCAACCAAAATAATGACCTGAAATATATCAAAATGCTTGGAGCTAGGAGGACCTGACGTTTCGATCCTAATAGCATGATCTTTTTCACAGGCTAACCTTTTACAGTCATGATCGTCATGAAACGTCCCAAAACATATTAACACGGAAATATTTCGTATAGAACGAAGTTTCTATTAAATGTCGGAAATCTTTCGGATCGAAATTAAACAATGCCTCTTCCTGGTCCCAGCCAAACCTATATTTAAAGGTATAATACATGATTGGTAAAGATCACAGAACAGCGCTCACACTTTGTCTGATCCAGCATGTACATGAAACGATAAACCTGTGGAAACCTGAGTCAGTAGAAAATGGCGAAAACCCGACTCAATTTTTCTTATAAAACATAAAGAATGGTTTTGATCTTACCCCGAGTTCACTGAACTGTTTTTAGTCGGTTGTTTTACTAATTTCTGGATAAAGTATTTCAGGCGGAACTGTTTTAACGGTATGTTTCTACCAGCACCATCTTCATACCCTGAAATGTATACGTAAATCTGTGAATATTTCTGTTTGGGTATGTTACCAATCCTGTATATACTGTAGGGCATATACCTTTAAATAAAGACGTCAAAGAAATGTATTCTCAATGCCTTAAGCATTCAAGCATAACTACCAAATCAAATACAACATTAAATGGTAAATAATTCTCAAATCTATGTTGACGTTTAGTCGCCATGTCAACCGGTTTTATGTTCAAATGAAACTGCACTTTTTCGTGCTGCTAACTCGCAGTCACACGCAAAGCCTTTTGGTCACGCAACGCCACAAACAAACAAAACCGTCCATATCTGAACTGAACTGTAAAGTTACCGACGTCAATAGCTACATACATACACCATTATCAGCGTTATGTTATAATAAAACTATATAACTAGCTGCAATCAAAATTCCAAGGCTAAGGGGTTGGGCGTAGCATTGAAAAGAAACGTTAAACAAAGACAAATTTAAAGTCTCTCAAAAAAAACCGAACTAATTGGAATAACTCATAGGCTTTTAAAGACATTCTGTGTCCTTTACAAGTAGCCGACAAACATAGAAAACCGTGAATTTAGCAGCGAAGTTAGCGAAACAAATTTCCATTTTGTTTAAATTAAAATATGGCAATAGCAACAGGTACCATTCATGCGCAGTCGACCAAGCGTGTTGATTTAGTATCGGGTGGCTGACCATGCATACAAATCTCAGGGCTCGGAACAAAAGGCTTGTCGGTGACTTACACCGAAACAAGAACCGCTATGAGCCGATGAGCCCTGGCTTGTTACAGGACCGAAAACTTGATCTCTTTCCAAGGTACTCTTACCGAATGCAGCACCGTGAACATGACACCGGCTGGCATAGCGTTTATGTCAGGCTATGTAATTAAGTCGGTTTACGTTTTTTTTTCTTCTTGTTGAGAGCGCCGCACTACGGCAGAGTCATTCATTATTATGTTGGGTCGTGCCTGCTTGCCTGGTGATATTTACACGGTTATACATTGCGTGCGTGCTGTTGGTAATAAGCCAACTGTGGCAAACCTCATCAGGGCGAAACGAGCCCACACCTGCACACATTAATGAGCAGTGTAGCTTGGAGGAAGCATTGAGGCACTGAGGAAGGAGGCTGCAACATCTCTGGAACTCTGCGTGAAAACATCAAGTTTGGAAGTCGACTTATCGTAACAGACCCAGCAGAGCCCATTAAAATGTAAAACACAATTCTGACTCGCCGTAGTTACTGACGGTTCGACAGTACCTTTCCGTGACTCCAGCTAACGGAATACAAACCTGCTGGGTACACACACTCGAGCAACGTGCACCTCCAACTCCACACCTGTGACTTGTCCGGCCAGAGTTATAGCTGTACAATACCGTCCTAGCTCCACGATCCCCGGTCGAGTCTGTGCTTTGAACTCCGAGAAGAATCTTGAGAGCAAAATCTCTTTATGGATGTACAGTACTTAGGCCTAGCCGACTTTGGAATATGGTGTAAAGTTACGACGTCTGACGAAGGTCGTTGAGCATCTCCGTGCACCCCTTACAGGAGGGTCTTTTCATCGGATTTTCATTGGCAGATTTAAAAGGATTAAGCGTCCAAGGCATTTTCAGGGAATATGGATAATATTTCTGATATCGAAAGCGATGACAGTCTCGAAGGAGATAGGTGAGCAATTTTCTTGTGTGGAGTATCAAGTATCGTGCATCGCGGAAATTATTATAAAAAAGAATACTGATTTTGAAATGGAAGTTTAAATAAAATTTAGTTACAAAAATTCGGCTTCACAACTACGCGAAAAGTTGCACAAACCCAAGAATGAGATTGATTATCTCACATGCATGCATCAGCTTACAAAGAGTTTTTGAAACGGCATACAACAAGTCGGAGTGCTATCCATGAATCTGTCTGTTGAAACCTGAATCAATTTGGAAATTAAAAGATGTAAATCAATCAAAATATGTTAATGGTGAACATATTTATAATTAGGTTAAGTTATGCCACCAAGCGATGCTTTACCATTATGATGTTTGTACTTTTTTTTTTTTTTTTTACTGTTTATCAGTATTACTCGCCCTGAATATAATATTTACATTAACAGATAACCTTTCTCTTGTATACGCTAACAGTTCGCGCCATTATTAGTCTATACATTAACACGGCGTTCATTTTGTCAATGTCTGTAGACAATCATCATTTTGTAGCGTGCCATCGACTTTATAATCACTGTTTGATTTGGTTGACGGTGATGAAATGTTGACTGTTTGTCGACCACTTGACGGTCTGCACCGGACAGAATTATACACTTGCCGAGTTAATGCTTAACGGTGGCGAGTTGTATTTTTTATCCTCCTCTTTATATAGTTGTGAGGTAGATGTAGTGTGTTTAATTAGTTTATATTTTTTTCAAGTTTGTATGAATGTTGTATCATAGGGGGTTTACGAAACGGAGGCTCAGGCTCCGGCATCGCCTCTATCATTCAATGTTGAAAATATAGGTTGAGGTTTTTCATTGAAGCTGAAGCTCTGTTTTCCTTTCCAGAGAATCTGCTTCAGAACCGCAGCCAAGAGCCTCTATACCCGTTATTATTTTAGAATGGATTGATGGAATGGAGCCAGGGCCTGAGTCTGAGCCCAAGTCTCTGTTTCGTAAACGCCCATAAGCACATTGACAGGCCATGTTAAACGAGACAGTTTACAGGCAACCAGTTCCAGGCAGTCACGGTCTTCAAGAAGCAGTCATAACATTCATATTTGAATCTTTAAATAATTTCAGGGGATATAGTGAGAAATAGGCTTTCGTGCTACCGAAAACTTTGCCCTTTGTATCACTTGGTTGCCTCCAAGTTGCCTGTACAAATTGCTTGGTCATAAATAATGTCTGTGCCGTTGATATGAAAGTTTGACTGAAAAGATCCGATTCATTTTTGTTCAAAGTAAATTTATAAATGCGTTATGGAGGTGTTAATTTTTTTTATATTAGCATGAAGTGATTTCCATGGCTTTAAACGTACTGTCATACTTTGGTAGCATACCAAAACAGAAATCTTCGTATAATTATTTACCTATAACGTACAGGGTATAAAGATGGTGATGGTAGAAAACATACCTTTTAACAATTCCTGCCTGGAATGCTGTATTTATCCAGGAAAGCTCAACTTGCCAAAAATAATTATACAGTTTTGATCTGAAAGAGATATACTCATTTGAATAAATTTGAAAATACCGTCAGCGTTTTCACAGTTATTTCTTTCTTTCTTTCAAAAAGTGGGCACCGTATGTGATTGGAAATTTTCATAGATTACTGTTTCTGTATCTTTCTTGATATTTTCCTCATGAATCTGCATTATTTTCTGTGAAAAAAGGTAGGCCTATGAAATTACATTTAACCGCCGAATTTATCTAGTTTTGTGACTCGCTTTTAAAAAAACGATTAAACATGAATGGCTCATCAACAGTAGACATTATGTGATATGCATGTATGTTGTTAGTGCGTTACCATGGTGACAAGCCTGTCATCCATGATCCAGTCAGTCTACAATGATTTAACACTTCTGCTCATTATTTATTCATTATCCCACTAGCTTAGCGTCTGCGATAATACACAATCATTGTCCGTCATTATCTGAGATGGGTCCGTAATGTGTTGACGGTAGTAATTAAGTGGAGTGATGGGTCAACAATGTGGTGGCCTCTACTCATTTAAGCCGTGTTTGTCCGGTGATAGGTTGTTGGTTAGAGCAAGGTCTCCTGATTGCTCTGTGGTTAAAAACAAATAACGAGGGAGATAGGTCTCTCTCATAAGGGCATACGGTAAATTAATAAAGCCCTTAGAACTTCTCAGGTGCAAAATTTTATAATGGGTATAAAATCAAATCATATCGCTGAAAAATAACAATGTGTGAATATTTATGCTAAGTTAACACTAGCGGAAAACAAGGTTTTTACATCAAACAACTTAAGAATTTGGTTGACAATCTTTCTATGTTTTTTGTTTAATGAAGAAAGGCTCCCCCTCCCATATAGTCTATGAAATTGGTCCCATTAACATTAAAAGAGAATTGAAACGTGAACAAAGAAATATTGACTGGAGCGGGACTCAAACCGACGACCTCCTGAATCCGTACTTGCGTTTTATACCAACCGAGCTATCCAGCCCTACGTTTGGAGATCGCGCTTTTACTCATGTGGCGTCGTCCTGCTGGAACAAACTTCCGGATATGTCCGTAACTAACATGCACTGCCTCGGAACCTTTCAGAAACACATTCAGGCTCATTTATTTGCTCAATCATATTAAGTTATTTGTTTCTCCTAGATGGAATTGTTCTGTGCATTTCTTTGACAAAACCAAATTATGATATTACCTTTAAGACCTATAATATTCTTGTAAATCGACCATTTCCCTGTCACTGCTCACACCAGCATCGAGAAGGATGACACGATACGGTTTGAGGACCAGATCAAGCTTCATCACCTGAAGGCCTTGATGCACAAATTCGCCCGTCACGAGCCCACTGATGACATGCCCCCAGACGGCTTCGTAACCCCTGGACGGATCGTCAAGCGAGAGTCAGGCAACGTGACCGTCAAGGAGTTCAAGGACATGATTCACAGCCTCTTCAAGACGTCTGCATGGGACGTCCAGATGGAGAACCTGTTTGCCAAGGTGAGACGGGGGAAGATCGGTTTGGGTGGTGGTGGTGTGGGTTGGGGTGGCGTTGGGGTAGCCTCACATTCACGGGAAAGTTCATTCGTTCGTGTGAAGACTACCAACAAAGTACATCAGCTGCAAGGGAAGGTCCTGATTTAGCCAGCTGATGGTAACATCTTCCAGCTCCAGGATACCCGAAGCTCCTGTGGGTGATTTGTAGATAGGGCACGCCTCGATGATGTGTTCCAGGGTCTGGATCTCTCCACAGGAGCAATAGGGTGATGGGTCTGCTCCAATCTTGTGCAGAAAATGCTGTGTGCGAGTAGCTCTTGTTCTTACACGAGTTTAGGTTGACCAGAAGGGCTTTTTTAGTCAGGCATTAACGGGAAAGTTGTGCGTGGTGAAAATGACGATGGTGACGATTGTGGGGAGGTTGGAACTATTATGGAAGGGCATGATGGGGATAACTAAGGGCAGCGTGGTGATAACAATGAAGTTCACCACCTCCTATGGTGATGATGACGTACCCTATATGGAACTGATTGCTATGGTGATAGTAGCGATAATGGCAATAGGCTGATGATGTGAAACTGATAATAATCAAAATACAGCATGGTGATGATTATAGGCTCTATGTGAAGTGAACAGATTAATTGATAGAAAGTATAATCAGATTGAAGCATTATTATGCCGTTGGGGCACTAATACTTGGCCAGATCCAAATTACTTGGCTGTGGCTAGAATAACACACAGGTCTATGGAAATTCCCTGGATCCACTACGATACCTAGCGGCTTCTATTTATAGACACACGTGTAATGCTAAGCCATAGTCCATGATTAAGATGCGGCTTAACAGTAAAAATTGATAATCCACCACATCCATCAACTCGATCAACCAATCCACTCTCATATCCACTAAACTGACTGTATTTATAGGTGGATACGTCAGCTGACGGCATGGTGGACTGGAATGAGTTCTGCACCTACATGCTGCTGCACTACCGCGAAAATGACAACGTCAGACGCGACCTCCCCTTCAAGAACGAACCCCACTTCAGACATCTAACGCAGAACAAGGTAACCAAGGCAACCATTTATTTCTCATTAAACGTGAGGTTCATATTGTTTGTATTTACTGTTTTGTGGCGAGTGAAATACATGTAACAAAGAAAACATCATTGGATCACAAAGAGACCGTAAGCTGTCTACCAAAATGCTGTGCCAAGCATTCTACCAAGACAGTCATCTGACGAACTCCTTAAGATGAAGGCTTCCTTTTTCGAACAGCTCAGTTAGTTTTGGTTTTGTATTTCATAGGGAACCATATTTCACATTTGAAAACAACTAGTATATTATGAGAAAATGCAATGAGTAATGTTAGAAAATCAGTATTAACATTGGAATAGTGGGAATGCGAGTTACCAATCATGTAATCGGAGGGATATTTGATGCAATAGGGCCTACAAGTTTGCCTTAACACTCCACATTTTGCTTATTTTACCTCCTGATGTCATTTCGAGTTGGGACTATAATCATTCATCGTTTCTGTTTGATTCCAGCAAGAGGTTATACAGAGTGTGATCGTCTTAGAGAACCCTCCAAGATACGTAACCCTCAGTAAGGTAAGGGAGGTCCGAGTGAACAGTGCTTCGCAAGGGATACGAAAGGTCCTAAAGGGAACCTCCATATCACATTAAGGGACAGGTGGAGTTTGGGTAGTCGGGCCGGTTCGATAGTCATTGTGCTACAGTACCTGCGGGTAGGAGCCGAAGACCAGGGGCCAAGTACTCCGGGGAAACTCCTTTGGTCGGTGTGCCCATTTAAACGGTAGTGAAGGAAAACATGTTTTCATATTGGTCTTCAAAACTTCAAAACTGTAATTACATCATAAGGGAGATAATCATGGTGAATACCAAGCACTGCTGTTCATGAGCAATTTCAACTCCAACATATACACTAAACACTAAGAAAAACCAATCCTCAACACCCCCAGGCGATGCGATGCACATTTTGCTGCGACTCGTTCTCCTATACATCTCTTAGTTTTCATCAAAATCATCCGACCAGTATTTCCGAGCAGAATTCATAATGGAGCCGTGGAAAATGTTTTCATCCTAGCTGCCGGTTTATGTTCTGCTGATCCTATAAACTCTTATTGGTCATATTTTCATCAGGAGGGAATCCTGTGCGTTCTTGACGCACATCATCTCCACGTGGAGCGCAGCTACGAGATCAAGAACGAATGCGAGGACCCACGGGCCTCCAAGAGGCGATGCAAGACCTGGTACACGGACATTACAGCCATGGTCAACTCAAACAAGCTGGTGATCAGCTCCACTGGGAGGGACCTCAGGTTCTGGGACGTCTCCTGCCCCACTAGCTTCTTCGAGGAGTTCCATCTGTACGGTGAGTTATTGGTCACTGTGGCACTGATGGGATGCTCTGGCCTATAGTGTGTCGAACTCAAGATCTTGTGGCTAATCTACAGATTGTGGGTTCGAATCCAGCCATGGGCTAGTGGTGCTTGCGTCCTTTGGCAAGACGCTTTGTCACAATTGCTCCTCTTCATCTAGGAGTAAATTGGTACCTGTAAGGATAGGGATGGCTTTGTGCTTGATAAGCCTTTGTGTTCCTTACACACAGCCATCCAGCCAGAGTGTTGAGGTGGTTTCAGGAATGGCCGATGACCAGGGATATTAATAATAAATTCAACAGCAGACCATAGGCCTATTCGACTAAAAAAAGGTTTGCAGAGACGCCACGTATAAACTTGTTTTATGGATGAGTGGTTCTGAAAGGAAAGTGAGAAAGTTTGATCTCGACGTTCCGGCCAGTGTGCTCTGGCCGTCCTCAGCAGAGTGTGTGCCGTGATGATTATTAACCGGTCTTAAGACTCTATTAACTTCCAGCAAAATACTTAACATGGTGAGAAAATGTACTCAACTGTAAAATATTCTTCTCTTATATCCATTTGCCATGTCATATTTCTACAACGCATACACCGGCTTTCGTTTGTGGAGTCAAACAAATTGAATCTTTTAGAAAATGATTTGATGTTCATGATAAAGAAAAAGGAAAGCAACATTAATTATTTGATTATGTATTTGTTTCTAGCTCTTACGGATGTCCCTGTGTGTATTGACTACTGGTATGACCCTAAGGTATGTAAATGTAACAGGCATGTAACTAATTATTCATTTCATGGAAGGCGGAAATTTAATCATTCCGGAGCCTTAATTAGTTCGTTGACTCGATTGTCTTTATTACGCTTACCTAGCCAGTACGAATGCATCAGTGTGACTCTATTTGGGTAGGCCCTATATTGATGAGTAAGACACTTACCTAAAGGAAACAGCAGCCTCTACAGATTGACAGTTTCAATCCCATCCGAGGAGTCGATAATACTTATCATCTTCCTCTATAAAGATGATTTAAGCGTACATTAAATATACATTTTGGCATTGTCGGCCTGCCTTTGGTGGGAACGACGGTTTCTATTTCAAATTGCTGATTTGAGGAAGTAGGAAAAATGTTCATGCTTCCGTTTGATTCCTTTGATGTGAAACGCCGTCACAATAAATAAACAGGCTGTTGTATAATTTAAACCTTTTAATCTGAAGGACTGTCAGAATGAAATAAAATCCCAAAAATGGAATTCCATTTTTATAGCTTCCGTTTCACAAACTCAATACCTGTCTAAATTTATTTGTTCGCTTGTCTATCCTCTCAGCCAAACACGAGTGAAAATTGTTGATTAAGTTAAGCAACGATTAAAGATTCGAATAGGTTAAAACAAAAATGAAACGGAAGGAATTACCAACGAGACTCTTAATAATAAGCATTGGTATGATTAAATTGTACTCAAACGATTCTTCTACTATCCCCTTACCGATCAGCATCCTAGTGACAAGTCTCTCTTGATTGTTGGTGATGATCTGGGAGCCATCCATCTCTATCACTTCCTCAAGCCGTTGGAGAAGCTCTTCGAGACTCCCTTCACGGACAAGGAAGGAGTGAAGAAAATCTGGGCTCAGGATCTTCACCATCACCAACGCTACGTCCGTCACACCATGCTGTCCGGTATCCACACGGAGATGATTCGCAAAGTGCGCTACCTACCTGAGAATGACTCCATCATCTCATCTAGCGGCAGCAAGATCACCTCCCTGGTCCTGATGGACGCACAGGGCAAGAAGAAGACCTACACCTTCAAGATGAGCAAGGTAGAACCTAATAGAAAGCGAAGGGTTATTTAACGCGGTGGTTAAGGGAAAAGGTTTATCAAAGTCAAGCGATGTCGTGTTGCTGGTAGTGACGTTTCGGCTGCTGCAACTGCTAGTCTTCATCGGGCAACTGAATTTCATCATTCGAAAGTAAAGATCTTATAATTCAAGATGACCAGAGGGTAGCCTTTATTGGTGTTGACGAAGCAGAGTCACCATTGTATATACACTTCGACGTTTGCAGTGACATATTAACATTTTTTTATTATCATTACAAGTTAGTAATAAACCGCTGCAAACTGTTCATCGGTCAAAACAATGACCTGCAATTTATAAAATGCTCGAATTTTTTTAGGAGGGCGTGACGCGTTTTGATCCTAGCAGGATCTTTATCGAAGGCTAAATGACAGGAGGACCCTAACCCTAACCCATTTAGACTTCGGTAAAGATCCTGCTAGGATCGAAACGCGCCAGCCCCTCCTATTAAACAAAACTCCAAGCATTCTGTATTATTGTATATTATTTTGTTTTTATTTCTTATATAGGGAGTCGAGTGTTTTGACTTCAACAAGACATTGAACGTCATAGCAACGGGAGGCATTGACCACAATGTTCACCTGTGGAATCCCTTCGTCCAGGAGCGACCTACAGCATGCCTTGTGGGTCACATGATGGCTGTGGTGGGCGTGGCTATCAACGAGGCTACCGCCCACGTTTATACCTATGCCAAAGACGGGGTATGATTGGATGAAAGAATATAAAATCTATTATGAAGTGAAAAATAGTTGTATAGAACATTTTATCGATGCTTCAATTACTGTATGTTTCAAATACAGAGCGAGTCAAAAAGAACTTGACCAGGATCGGTGATGCTTTAAAAAAATGACACTCAAAAGTTCATTAAGACATATATCTAATAAGCATTCTCTCTTGTTTATTAGAAAAAAAAACAGAATGAAACAAATTTATAATTTCTAATAGGACTTATGTATGTTGGGATGAAAGTACTCATTTGGCAAGCTGTCCATGGAATACTTAACAAAACATGTGTAGGTAGCTAAAATGACTTTTGAATACCCTTTCAGACATTAAATTCAGTCAAGCAAAACATTATATGGACAGCTTGCCGAAATGAGTACCTTTATTAAAATAGACATAACTCCTCTTAGCAATGATCAATTTGTTTCATTCGGTTTTTTTCTAATAAGCAGGAGAGAGTGCTTGATAAATATATGTTTTTTTCTGAACTGCTGAGTATCATTTTGTTTCTTTTGAAAAACATCACCATGCAATCCTGGTCAAGTTCTTTTGGACTCACCCTGTACAGATATATTGAGTAAGCGTGGCTGTTTACAGCCTGATGGAGATATGTATTATTGGATTAATTAATTGATGGATTATTCTTACAGGTGGTCAAAGTCTGGGACTTAAAGGAGTACTCCTGCCTGCAGACCTACCCGGTACGTTTCCCGTGTCTTCAACATCTACGCTCCCCTGAGTACGGCACCAGCTGCCTGCTACTGCACCATCGGTCGCTGGTTGCCTGCTGTGGTGATTACATCAGCACAGTCAAGCTGGGTAAGATGGAGCTGGCTAATCGCAGGATGCCAGTGACGCATAAGACACAGCTCTGCTGTGCCATCTACAACTCATTCTTCAAACAGGTAACTGGATTAAGATGATTGGAGTTAGGAGGGCTTGACGCGTTGCGATCTTTATCGAAGGCCAAAATAATGATTAGAGAATTACAAGAACATGCAAGTAAAGATACACTTAAGGAATCCATGTTCTTGTCCTTTTGTCATTTAGTCTTCAATAAAGATCCCGCTAGGATCGCATCAGGCCTTCGTAACCCGAAGCATTTTATACATTTCAGGTCATTATTTTGCCTGATGAGAAGTTAAGTTTATTACTTGTATTGATTAAGATTCCTATACGTGTGAGACACTATACCTTAGACCTATAGATAATCTGAAGTGGCAAAACAAGAATCCTAAGGCCAATTCGGACAGTAGACATCTCATTCTGTGTAGTCTGTCTCCTTTGGAAGAATCCAGTCATGGGAGGTCAAGAAGGTTGTCACAGTCGAAGATTCACAAGACTATCTATCATAGGTCGCTCTGAAGCTTCGACAGTGGATCTGTGTCCCGGATCTGTGCGGACCCAAACTCGTCGGCAATTGATTAACAACAATACACCACACTGCAGCTCACCAGTGACATGTCTGTGGCAAGGGGGCACGTGCCCCGGCCGCCACTTTTTAGGGGGTGCAAACAACGCCTTGGCAAAAAAAAAAGAGAAGAAGGGGGAAGGTTGCAGCTGTCCTGTAAAGTTATTTAGAATCAAATCCAATGAACAAAGAAACTAGAAAGATTTCATTTTCAAATTGTCAGATTTTGCTTAAGAGTGAAATCCATTCAGTCAAGCAGATTGAATTGTAACTCCAATTTCTATTGGATTCATTTCTTTCCATAATTAATTTCAAACTTCCTCTCTCGCCAGGTGGCAACAGCAGCTGATGATTCGACCATCACGGTATGGGATCTGAGCTCTGGTGTGAAGTCATTCTCCATCCTAGAGGCTCATAACAAGGAGGATATCACCAGCATGACGTTCAATACCACAGGACGTAAGATGATCACTGGGGCAAGAAACGGCACGATCAAGGTGAGGGAAGCCCTTTTTTCCTTGTTCTCATCCCATTAGAGACAATCTCTAAGTTTATTACGAGAATGTAAGCACATGGTGATAATGCTTTTTAAAACTGTTTGGAGATAGGAGGGCCTGACGTGTTTTGATCCTAGCAGGATCTTTTTCAAAGAAAAGTTGCTGTGGGTTCTAAAACAAAATAACCTAGCGTTAATTTCATGCTGCTCGGACACGACAATGTGGAAGGGCTGGAACTCCAAGTTCGATCGCTCGGTTTTTTTCATAGCTTCACTCTGACCCTGAGAGTTTTATAAGAAATGCTGCTTTAAAAAACGTTTTGATCATTATGAAAGTCGTGATAAATGTACCCAGTACGTGAAATGATGAAATCTGGCATGGCATCAGAATTTATGATGAAATTTCGAGTTTAATATATGAATCCATCAGAACCAAAATTTAAAAGTTCAATGAAATAGATTATGCTTATCTTTTAAGAATTGCGAAATATTTTTAGCTGCAGATGCTATTTTACTTACACGATCTATTCTTGTCTCCTGATGATGACTCAAACGTTGAGACCTTAGTACGATAAATGCGACGAAATAAGATGTGCGAAAGTACGAACGATTCTTACATGGTGTTTCCGCAAACCCATCCACGATTCCACATACCAATTGTCACCATGCAAAGCCTCAAATCTTTCTTAAGATCTATTCACTTATCATCCATGTTTAACTTATCCTGACTAACCCGTCTTCATCTCCGTCTGGTCATTCCTGTAGGTTTGGAGCTTTCAGAACGGCCACAACATCAACCAGTTTGAACCGGTCGCCGAGGCTGAAATCACCGGTCTAGTCTCGCTAGGGAAGAAGAAGGGTGTCTTGGCCGTAGGCTGGAGCAGGAAGATTGTCTTCTATAATGACAGAGATGCAGATGTAGGTTTAGGTCTAAGGAGCTTCACCCATAATGATTATGAGGGGGAAAAGTCCACAGGATAGACCTTATTCACGGTGCATCCATCCTACATGCAAAGCAGTGCAATAAAACCGAGGCTTGGAATCAAAATAGTCTGGTACCCGTTTTCCTTTTAGAATTGGTGTTATCTTTTCTGAAGGGTATGCAAGGAAGGTGATGTATACACCGTGAATAAAGCGTTTATGGCTGAACTGACGGGATCCTCAGGGTAGCTTAAATTTGAATTGACACAATTATTTTAATGATGGAAAATGGATCACAATAATTGTTGGAAAATTTCATACCAAGCAAAGAGTTCCAAAGAGATGCAGAATGCTAGAAACCCTGTCAGAAGCTCTTTATCACATCTAGGAACAGACATACTGTGTTAGTGTGTATTGAGGACAGCAGCTGCAGGAACTTGAAGGAACCAAATTGGAAAGACCAGTGACCAGTTCCCATTGAAATTATCTGTAAAACAATGTGTAGCAGCCGGTCCTTAGACAGGGAACATCGTTATCAGTTTTAGCTTTGCTGGTTGGATGAACAGAGACGTTTTGAGATGGAAAAAAAATGTTAAAATAACAAGTCTTGACAGGGAGCAGCGTCAAGGATAAACAAAACTAGATTTAATCAAAGTGATTACACAGGCTTATTATTTTTACGTTTAACTTCATATTTAATTTTAGTAAGACTAAAAGAAAAATAAATCAATTCTATCATTTCCAGACATTGCTTGTGAAAGCAGACACCAGTTGGAAAGGTGGTCAAGTGCATAAGGATGATATATTGACCGTCGACTACTGCCCTCCGAATCTTCTAGCCACGGCTGGCTTCGATGGAGAAATCATCGTCTGGAGCGTAGAAACAGAAACGATTTTTATCCGACTCAGGGACGGCCAATCCTACCAGGTGTAAGTGGATAATCCAGGTTCATTTCTTGGAAGGGACAAGTAGGTCTCGATTCTTATTTACCTCTAAGTCAATTCTAAGTCAATACCAATTCTGATTTCCTAATTTAAAAAGCTGTGGAGGTCAGGAATTTGCTGATTACACTGAGAAAAATCGAGATGGATAATTTCTAAGGGTCTGCATGCTGAGGTTAAGTAATTAGGAGGATGCTGAAGTTGAATTCAGTCACCCCTATACTGAGTAATTGGTGGTTATAGGAAGAATCAGGTTCTAAACGTTTCGAACAGTTTACGCAGTTCATCATCATGAGGACAGGAAGTTAAGATGAGCAAAACACGAGCTATACAACAAGAATGTTGGCCTTTTGTCTGTGACTTTTGATTTCTGCTGGAGTAGATATCGGCTCAATAGAAACAGCAATAAAGAGGTTATCGAAGTCATTGAAATGTGAACAAAGAAAAATTTACAGGAGCAGGATTCCGACCACCGACCTCCTGAATACTGTACAGGCGCTCTACCAACTGAGCTATCCAGACCTACTTTGCTCATCACTTTTCAATGGCTTAAAAATCAGTCAGTTTCCCTTGTGGTTATTTAATGGTTAGATTTTAGTTATAAATTCCTCATCTGTATCTCTCGGTGAATTAGGTCAGTGCAACGTTGAAACCACATGAAAAGAGAAAGAGCTCTGATAAAAGAACTCCACAGGAATTTGTTGGGTTAGAGAATCAAACCAAGAGGAATGTCCTCAATCTTTAACTAATACGCCATGTATAAACACTGATTGGACTTTTATCTCAATCTGCTCTCAGGAGCAAGAAGCTGAAGGAAGCTCTCTCATCATCATCACCATCAACACCATCAGGCAAAGCCAGGGAGGTACCAGCATCGGGCAGAAGAGGCAGTTCATCACGGGGCAGTGCCAAGCCTTCATCTGGTTCATCAAGCCGCTCCTCTAGGAATTCCAGACCCAACACCAGACATCAAACAATTCACCGCCAGCCATCAGGGTGAGTACGTGATGTCCTTAGCAAGCTCCAAGCTGCATTTTGCTCTCTGATTTTCAGTGACTCGTTGGTCAGTGCCTAAGACAAAGCCATTCCACCTAATGATGAATTCAAACTAAGATAGGTATGGGAATTCCAGAAATGAGTTAGCAATCATCATATAGGCCTGAAATGTTTCTTCTCTTTGTCAGTGAATAAAACGACCTGTTTTTCAGGTAGGCCTAGGCCTAATTCACAGTCTTGGAAGTAGCATATTTTTCTGAAAAGGAATGTGATGAAAGTTGTGGAAATTTTTTTAATTTTATTGAAAGCACTGTGATATTGCGGTAGACAGTCTAAAATAAAATGCTACCAGGGTGGATTTCACGAAGCCCTACGATCAAGTTACGAAGGATAACTCATCGTATTCTACGTAGGGCTGCAATGCATTTTGAGTCCTACGATTGATAGTCAGTTACGATGAGTCTTTTAGGGCCTGTCATTTTGCGGACCTTTGTTGATCTTTATCAATGACCCAGCTTTGCTCCATATGACCAGGCAGGATCCGGTGTGAAAACTAAATCAAGGATCACTCACTGAACTCTGGGTCCATGGGAACCAAACAGGCCCTTTAAAAGAACAGGTGCATTATTTTCTGACTATAGTTTCTCTTACCTCGCCAGGTTCCAACAGGCCCCAGTGGATAAGATTCTCTTCTTGAAGAATCGAATCTACAACAGAGGGATGACAGAGGGCGCTGTTCTCATCTCCAGTGAGGCAGGCTACTTGCACTTCTGGTCTATCTACGGCTTTTCTGGCAATCACAAAGGTATTTGCTTCTTATTAATCAACATTTAGACATAATGCCTATAGCTGAATTAACACATAATGATAAAAATATGGGACATTTATACATGTAATGCGCAGTTACTATATTAATAAACTGTAGGCCCCTATAGCCCTACTGCGCATTACAAATTTATTATATCCCTGGTCATCGGGCCATAATTTACATTCCTGAAACCATCTCAACTCCCTGGGGAGCATACAGCCATGGCTGCTGTATTCAGCGCACATAGGCTCATCAAACCACAAAGCCATATATCTACCCTCACAGGTATAACCATTTACACCTGGGTGAAGAGTGGCAATATGTGACAGAGCGTCTTGCCCAAGGACACAAGCACACTAACCCATGACTGGATTCGAACCCACAATCTGTAGATTAACCACAAGACCTTGAGTTCAACCATGTCAACACACCAGACCTGTTTGATCTTTTTATAATGGCAGGGTCCTTTTATGCCAGCAACTCTGTTGCTAAGGAGGAGTCAGTGCTCGCCATGACAACCAATATGGATGACTCTGTGCTGATTACAGGAGATACAATGGGACATGTTTACCTGTGGGACATCGAGAAATACTGCCTGGACCCCACAGATAAGGTATATACTGGAGATACAGACGATTTCATTATTGATGAAAAAAATGCTACACATGCATATATGATACCTGATACCATTCCTCAGGTTTACAGCGTTGCTTATGTTATAATTGATTTATTCGTGAAGGAGATGTAAAATGCAAATAATTCATTGCCCTTCAACGACGTAGATAAGCACTTCAAAAATTGCCTTTGAGTGCACATGAAAAAATCATGCGCTGGCTCAGGTGGTATTCGAACCCACGACCTCCTCTTTATTAGTGCAGATGCCATACCGCTAGGCCACTGAGCTCACTGGGGAATGTTGCTTATGTTGTTATTATCTTAATTGTTACTCAGCATAACCTGAAACTGGGATACTTCTGTCATTAGGCCGGACAAGTTAGTCGACACAGAACCACACAATGGACGTCACAGGTTCGAATCCTACATATTTCGTTTTCTTCGTCCTTCTTTAAATGAATGTGTACAAACTCATCCAGTGAATTAATATTTTGGCATTATTTTGTTATCATTTAAAGGAAGAAACATCCCGTCCTCCCCTTGTCCACACCTGGCACGCCCATGACCTTGCAGTGGTCAGTGTAGAGTACGTACAGGAGGATTATGGCTCCTTCGTGCTGACCGCCTCTACAGATTGTACAGCCAGGCTCTGGACGTTGGACGGTCACTATGTCGGGACATTCGGACAGTCCAAGAAGTGGAATCTTCGGAATCCAGACACGTATGAGCATCCAAGGTAGGGTGTGGTCAGTTTGGATTAACTTGTGATAATTGGTGGAAGAAACATGATTATTCTGGTTTTTTGGCTTGGAGTAAGGAGGGCCTGACACGTTTCAATCCTAGCAGGATCTGTATTGAAGGTAGCTGTCGCTGCAGATCAGCAGATCGAAAAGCGTCAGCCTTCGATAAAGACCCTGCTAGGATCAAAACTTCAGGCCCTCCTAATTAACTCCAAGCATTAAATATGTTGGCTGATGAGCAGGTTGCAGCAGTTTATTACTGGTATTGATACTGCTTTTTTGTGAAACATTTGACTTTTTATGAATATAAGGAAACATATGTATCAACTAGGACATTTTTTAAACATCATCATCTTCATTATTGTCATGATCCTGATATGGTAAATATGAGGATGAAACTATGATAAAATTTGCATTATACAGCACCATCTCTCATACTGCAAGTCTAGTCTACAACATTTAATTGTGAATGCCTCTGTCTATTGTCTAGGGTTTCCATCAAACTTGTTTCCATTGTTACTATCCTGCCAGCAGTAGCAGGCAGGTCAAGTTGCTCTCAAGCTGATGGCATCTCTTATGACCCTGACTCTGTCCTAGTGGCCTGGGGTGCGAAGCCAAACGAGCTCTTTTCACAGCCATATGAGAGCAGTTCTTGGCAACCACAGCAATTGAGATATATTAACCATTAAACCATTTGTTCCAACAGAGCAATGTTTCATTGTTTCATTTGCCGTTGTGTTCTGTTTGCTCAGGTCACCATGGAGCTGTCTGGAGGAAGATAAGAAGTCGCCCCGCAATACGATCCTGTCTCAGGAGGAAGGTACCGTTTTCAAATCTCTTCAGATACCTATTCTTCCACTTGTGAAATGTTGGTACAAAGAACCATGGATATTATGTTTTGGGAACCTTTCTGAATATGCACTGGCATTATTAGGAACCGAGGTCTAAGGCCAAAACAGGCAGTGGTCAACTTTGTTGGTCAGATGTAACTCAAAGGTAAAATACAGTGAAAGTGGCATGGATTGTATTCAACTCAAATCTTTTATATTTTGGTTTCTACGATACAGAAGAGACTGTGGAAGATGACGTTTTCATCGAGGACTCTGATCTGTTGGGAATTGAACAGAACAACAATGACATCAAGACTTCTGAGCTTCCAACAGCGGACAGAGATGGCCAAACTCCAGATACCAGGACTGTTTCTGACACCACAACTGCAGAAGCAGTTCATGTGAATCCAGTCATTGCCAGCAGTGCGGTGACTAACAAGCTGATAACAGAGAAACAGGTGACCCTGCCTTCTATACCAGCACCTGCAACCTCGAGGGATGCAGTTAAAGATCGGACCAACAAACAGTCTGTATCAATCCTGACTCCAACCCCTTTACTAAACTCTGGCAGTGTACTAGCCCTAACCAAATCAAGACTCGAAATGAATCAAGGGCTGTCTTCATTGGTCACGGCATCCGACAGACCACGTAGCCTGGCCACTCGAGACCCAGTGCTGGGTTTGAAGTTGGAGACACGTAGGCCAAGGAGACTGCAGTCAGTGATGACTACGTCGGATGATGAGGGTGGTTGGATGTCAAGCAGATCAATGACCCTGTCCAGCTTCGACTCGTACAGCAGAGAGAGAACACAGTCCAAGTCAGCCCCAGTGAGTACACAGAAAATCCACAAAGCATAATTCTCACAATGAAATTTACAGCAATAAAGAAGGTTTGCGGAGACACCATGTATAAACGCTGAGGCCGACCTCACACCCTCCTGAGGACAGCCAGAGTACACTGGCAGGAACGTCAAGATCAAACTTCTCATCGGTTCTTTTCAGAACCACACATCTATTAAAGAGTTTGTATCTCCCCAAACCTCCTTTATATTACGTTACTCCCACCATGCAAAGCTTCAAATCATACTTTAAAGTAAAACACAGTGTTCTGCCGCGGCGCATGCTCCCACCGATTGATTGATAGTGAAAGTTTTCCTGGAACATATTTATTTCAATCTTCCGTAGAGCTTACTTGGAAGTCAAGTTGACAAGGACTTTGCCAGGATCTCCCACAGCAGGCAGGAGCGAAGGCAACGGTATGGAGGGGTCAACATGAAGGCAACCCAGAGATTTGGCAAGCTATGCTCCCCGTTCCAAGCCCTCACAACCCTGGTAAGTTCAATCTTGGTCAGAATATGGCCACTGTGGGTCTAGCTTTTGGCCTCCAGGGCCTAAAGATGGGCACAGTTCAAGATAGGGATCCAGTCTCCAGAGTTCTACGAATCCAGGTACATACACGGCTCTAGTCCAAAGACTCACCAATCATTGGTCCAGGGTCCCAATGAGAGGTTCAAGAGGGTTCAAGACGCCAGGGTCAATGGGTTGAAGGATCTGGGTTCCCCACCGGTTCCCTGGAGTTCAAGGGGCACAGGATGTAGGGGACACAACAGTTGCAGGTCCGGGGACCCTGGTTCTGGTCCATGGAATCCATACAGGGTTCCAGCAGCTCCAGAGGATCGAGCTCAAGGATTTCTTGTCCAGGGCCCTAGAAAACCAGGCATCTAGGTATTCATGGACGTATATCCCTATTGGCTGTCAAAACATAAAGTTGATTTCTATCTATCTAATCCTGGCAGCTTTGACTGGTCCATACTGGCATGATGAATTACAACTTGACCATCTCAATCATTTCAAATGTTAACAGAAAATTTATTTTAGTTCACTTTTCTCTCTTTTCGCTCCGCCAGAAAACCGATGAAGTATTCTTTCCAACCAGTCTGCCAATGACCCCACGCATGTTGACCAGAGGTTTGACCTGCACCAACGAAGCCGAGCTCCGTAATATGTCCATCAGCCCCACCTCGGGGGATTACTACCGTGGGGGGTTTGCTGACCAGGGAACATCCATGTCACCCTTGCCAGCCATCAAGAGGTCCACCAGATCCAGCTGGGACAGATGACCCTGGCCAGAGCACCCAGACACCTACCCTACCATGAACATTTGTGTCTAGTCTTCTGATATACACCTCCCTGATATTCACATGCATCTAGCTTGATCATACTTGACCTTCATGTATACCACTATTAAAGGATTTCTCGATTACTTGGCTAGCACAGGAATTTGACACTTGCGCTAAATCGAAGAATGGAAATCATACGTGCCGAATTTGGTGGTAAGCAGAGCTGTGGCATTTGGTTCAAAGGTTTTGATTCCTGCTGTATCCTGCCTTGAACATGTTGAAAGTCTCATCTGAAAAGCCTTACTTCTCAAAAGACACAAAATTGGGAAAGAATTTCTATGTTGTACTCCACAGGCTTAAAGATACATCTTTCATTTTAGAACATAAAAAGGGCCAACTTTTTTATCTAGTGCAATTTATTCCAGAATTCTTCTATGAGATATATTTACAATTTATTTATTTCTATTAAGATGGTTCTACGTCTTTGAACAACTCTTATTTTTGGTTTTAATTTCCTGATGTTCCAACCTATCAAAACTTAAAATAAAGTTATTTCGTAAGATCTTTTTTAGTCACAAAACAACCATCATGTAAAAAGAACCTACTATGATGTGCCAATTTGTAATGGTTTACCATTTCAACATGGCCATGTTCCCATGGCAATGTGCACTATATATTGTCATGTATCAATTAAAAATGATATAAAGGTAAAAACTATATTTCTATTGACCAAACAATTCATCCGATTTTAATCTTATCATTATAACTTAAATGTTACAACAATAGTGGTTTTCGGTGAATCTGTACACGAATCTGCATAGAGATTTTGTAAATATCAAATAAAGAGAAAATAAATAGACAGCATCTGCATTTCATGTTCTACTTTCTTGTTTCCATAAACATCTTTTATTCTATGCTTCAAACGATAAAACATTTTAACTTCCTGACACAATGCAAAATGTCCAAAATGACATTTTGTAAGAAAGGAAACGCACATCAAATCAGAGTGGGAAAATGGTGGTTGTAGATCTAAGATAGTAGCGAATACAAGAATGAAATTCATGCAAGTGTTTAGCCCTCCTTGCCTGGGCCAATTTCATGGAATCCGTTATGGCAAGCAAAAATTCTTCGCTTGGATAGCAATCTTTTTTGCTAACAGTTAGCGTATTTCACGGGAGAGTTTCCTTTCTCGCTACGCTAAGCAAGGACTTTCTGCAGAATGCATGGCAGCATGTTAGCAGAAAAAAAATCAAGGTTAGCCTAGAAATTCTTTGCTAAATGAAATAGATTACGCGTAGGAGTGAAATGGGCCCTGGTCATGGTCTCAACGCCTTTGTATTCCAGTTCTCATACACAAAGTCTGATGTGCAAAAAGAGTCCCCATTTACGGAGGGGTAATAAAATAAGAACAGCCTACATGTAATCCCTGCCTGTAGGAGAATGAAATTCTCGCAGGCTGCCATAGGCCATCAAGACCGTAAGCTCAATTACTCTTGGCCTTGGGGCCCCAATCAACCAACTCCCATACACCTGTCTGATTCTCAAATGAAAGAAAGAGAGAGAGGAATGGTGTATCACATGTGGCCCCTACTGCCAGAAACACTAGAATATCTACAGAGATCACGAAGACTATAGCCTCTTTCAACCGACCTCCATGTACGGTGATGTACCTGCCTCATGTTCAATGAGCCATTTGCGAGTTAAATCTGAATAGTAACTGGTACACAGACTTCTTTCATTGCATAGAAACACCCCAATTTGAATTTCTCAGACTAAAGACTCTGTTGCTATATCACGTGATTCGGGGCAAGCTTTTACTTAGTTACATAACAGACGTCTTGCACCAATGCACTATTCATAATGGATAAGAATGGCACAAAGGAACCAGTCCATTCCAGAGATGGGTTTCACTAAGCAAAAGCTTGCCCCGAATCATGTGATATAGCAACAGAGTCTTTAGTCTGGGAAATTCAAATTGGGGTGTTTCTATGCAATGAAAGAAGTCTGCGTACCAGCTACTATTCACATTTAACTCGCAAATGGCTTATTGGGATGTCACCTTCAAAAAAGGAAGAGTGTTCCACTATGAAGCCCCTACCAACCGAAACGAGCAAATTGCACAGTCCCTAGGAACACAGCCTCATCTCCTCTAGTCTTAAGACATTTACTAAATGAGGCTTGAGGCTAGGCTTGGGACTTATTTTGCTACTGCTATTATGTGTACTGAATGAAACAAAGGGCTTGAGATACATGGCAAAGCTGGAGCCTTTCTTTGGCTTCGTCATGTGGCCTAATCCCTTCGTTATGTGGGCCTCCAATGGCAGTAGCGAAATAGGTCCCAAGCCTACCCTCAAAGTTATGTAAAGTCTTGGCCCTTAATCTCTGTAATGTATGTATGTTTGTGCATCTCCTTCACATTAAACTAGATTACTAGATCCCAAAAACAAATTCTGGGTTTTATCATGAGAATTGCCCTTGACAAATAATAAGTTAAGTGAAGTGCTCTAATTGCATATTAAATGAATACAACAACGGACAACAAACTATTCTTCTGTTAGTTGGCCCATGGTTATTTTGTGGTACTAATTGGACCCCCCCACCCCACCCCACCCCAGAATACACCATACCAGTTGATGAATACACACTCGGAGGTTAATATTGAAAGGAACAGCAATCATTGGTATCCATGGTAACTGAATCTAGAAGTCATTGTCACTATCATCTGCTTCGTCTCTTCGTCTGCCTTTCCGAGTTGAGGGTCCTTCCACTTCCAGGTCATCGCTATCACCATCATCATCGTCAAGGAGATCGTCGTCATCGACGCTGATGCTGTCATCATTGATGGACGAACCACTCCCATCCTAGGTCAAAAAAGGTCAAAATATCCATTAAGGTTTAGACTATGAGGGTTTACGAAACAGAGGCTCAGGCTCCGGTTCCAGTTTGTGAATCCATTTTTAAACAACGGGTAGGAAAATAGCAGTGTTTGGCTCTATTTCGGAAGTAGATTCGCTGGTTTGAAAAGAAAAAGAAAAACGGTTCAGCTTCAATGAAAAACCACACCCTATATTTTGGCAGACTGAGCCGGAGCCGGAGCCTGAGCCTCCGTTTCGTAAACCCTTTATGAATGATTAGTCAATGGCCACTTTCATGTTGAACACACATCAAAGAAATTTAGGTTACCAGCTAAAGGGGGTATGAAGAGTGCACTGCTTTCAACTGGTACTTGAAATTTGTCTTTTTTCGCTAAGCAAGTGCAATGAATTTGGGCCAAATATCCCCTAAAAAGATTTTTTTTTCAATCAATCATCAACAAATGTTGTAAATGTTTTTCAAAATTGCATTTCTTTTATAATTTAAATCACACATACTATTATCAATCAAAGGACTTGATTTAGGACAATTTGGGGTTGAACAAAGAGTATTTGACTGAAGTAGGACCTGAAGTGGACACCGCTGCATTGTTGCTCCACCATCTCAGCAACCTGATTTTATAGTCTTCACGTTTTTCATGCAAGGCAAAGCTGTATGAAGCAAACAATTACTCAGAATCACCAAACTTACATCATCACTGACATTGGCTCCCATGCTTCCAAAGACCTTGGGGTTGTTGTTCCGTACTCCTCCTGAAAGGAAAAAGACAAAAATGAATTGTTAGCTATATTCCCTTCTGGAGAATACAATTTCGGGACCCAATTAGTAAAAAAAAACTAAGATGGCAAATTCTGTTTAATCGGGCCATCAGTTTCTGAAAAAAAATCCGAGTGCAGGTAATATTCATAATAATAATAATACTCTCATTTTGAGAGCGAACAAACTATGTGCATATATTCTACTGCGCATTATCATTATCCCTGATCATTGGGCTACATTAACATTCCTGAAACCATCTCAGCTCCCTGGGGAGTATACAGCTCTGGCTGCTATAAGCACACAAAGGCTAATCAAGCACAAAGCCATCTCTACCCTCACTGGTACCCATTTTCACCTGGGTGAAGAGAAGCAATATGTCACATTGTGACAAAGCATCTTGCCCAAGGATGCAAGCAACATTAACCCATGACTGGATTAAAACCCACAATGTATAGATTAACCACAAGATCTTGAGTACAAAATGCCACACCACTAGGCCACAGCACCCCACATGTGGAGTTCATGTTGGGCTGTTGGGCTCCTCAATTCAAGAGAAACAATCTGTTGAATCTTTGAAAAAAAAATATATGACACGGGACCACCGCAAACAATTCAAGATTTGGACCAACCTGGTTTAGGTCGTTCTCTCCTCGTGGGCGGAGCTTGTTTCTTCTGGGGCTCTTCACTCCCACTATCACTGGCTTCTTCATCATCATCTTCATCATCTTCATCGTCATCATCATCATCGTCGTCATCATCGACGACGTCCAGGCCAGCGATGTCATCTCCTCCTAAGATGTTGTCTGACACTCGGCTACGGCCTTCCTCCTCCTTGAGACGATTCTGCATCCGTTTCAGGGAACCCTCATTCTCCTGGAGTGCGGTAGATGCAGGGGGATAAATGTATGATTAACGGTTCTTCTTAAAGCCAAACCTCTTCCAAAAGAGTACAGGGGTCGATTCCATAAAGCCCTACGATCGATTGTAACTCGAGTTACATAGGAAAACCCATCATATCCTACATAGGGCTGCAATGCATCATAAGTCCTACGAATGATGAGTTTGGTGAAATCGACCCCCGGTAATACCTGGTGTCTCAGCAAACCTTACTTTAGTTTAGTCTTCACTGTGTAAAACTCAAATGTCATTCATGAGACAGTCAGTCAACCTGCAATGACGACATTATTCTGGCTACAGTGCTTGCAAGTTGCCTGTGTGGCATCTTTCCTGACTATTCACTACAGTACCATAGGCTATGTTTAGACACAGATCTCTGGAGACGGGAAAAGGTCTACTCTTTGCGGTCACAGAGGGAGTTAAACATTTCATCCCAAACCACTTGCATTCATACTACAAAGGGTTCAACTGAAAATGGTTTATCTCTGGTGTTTAGAGGTCACTCGTGTTGCATAGCTCTAAAACCGAACTTCCCTTAATTCAGAAGTAGTGACCGGCATAATTCACTGGTGAGTTATGCACCAGCTCAGTTAAGATAGACTGTCCAGATAAGACCCATTTGTAGTCTAGACCGGTCTACGTAGTCTAGACCGTCCCTCCTCAGCAGTCTAAGTTTTCAGAGATAGACTGTTTTTAGCACCAAAAAGAGTCTATCGTAGACTGTTCAGACACACGTAGGCAGACCCTTTTCAGTTTAAACCAAGGATCAACCACATTTAGGACTGTGTCTGAATGTCCCCAAACATGGCTCAATGTCCTTCATAATTTGATTACATATCCAAACAGCTCAGGATATGAAGGTCTTGGAAACTCAAAGCTACAGTGACAGGACCAAATGGTTGACAGTGCAACAGCGTAGTACATGTAGCTTCAAATCACACTTAGCTGTACTTGGATACCAACCTCAAATCTATCCTGCTCTGCCCTAGCAAAGTCCTCCAGCTGGTGCTCCAAGTACGTCAGGTTGCGGAAACGTTCCAAGTAGGCCTCATACTGCTTCTCAAGATCTACCTCTAGTTTCTCATATTCATCCATGAAGGCAGGCCTGGAGAAAAAAACCAACAACAGAGATAAGAATTCTGGCCAAGAACCGAGGTGACAACAACTGATGATGGAAGAGAGTTTGATGATATGGAGTTTTAATAGAAAGTTTGATGACAAGAAGATGGAAGGTTGGACAGCAAAGTGACAATCTGGTGGCAAGAGGAAGGACAGTTTATACAACAGATAAGCACTAAGCACTAATATCTACGTCGTTGAAGGGCAATAAATTAATTGCATAAGAAAGGAAAAGCTGACAAGGTAGGAAAATCAAACATGATGCAAGCGGGCCTGCATGAACAATTAAATTTACAAAAATTATTGAAAGAGACGGATGATAAAATTCCTAACCTGACGGATTGCAGTGTCTGCAGACGTTTCTGGTTTCTCTCCAGCTCAGACTTCTTCTTGTCAATCTTAGCCTCTAGGTTGGCTTCATCGGACGCCACGTTCTCCAACATCTGCTGCGTCTTCTTGATTTGTTGCTGGAAAAACAAGAACAAGAGGAAGACACATGACGTACATATATGCGGTGAAGCAGAGTATACAATGATACTCAAAAGTGATCAGTGATTCTTCCCCTTTTGGCCTGGAGCAGAGAGGGTTCTGTAAGGTCTTTATATTCTTGTCAAAGTGCTCCATGATTTTCACCTGTATTTATACAGCAAGCTGGATACTAAAGAATGTTCTCATTCTCTTGAAGACAATGATGTCACCATATGCCAATATCGATTACGCCCTTCATCTGTGATGAGTCACACTTACCTCGACTCCTTTGGTACTAGCGTGTAATCCTTTCTCAATCTCATTAATCTCCAGCGGTTTATTAATGGCCATGGTCCTCAATTCCTACAAAATAAGAAAAAGAAAGTGAAAGGTACAAAGACAAATAATATGAATGCATTGAGAACTCTCCATATTAACCCCTCAGCAACAGCCACAGTCACAGCCCTAGCCGCTAATCAAGATTTGGGCTTATAACCTCAACCTCTTCAACCTCTTACCCTGAGCTCAACCTCCTTCCCAAGCAGATCATAGAGAGTGGCTCCTTTGGTCGTGATCTGGGATGCTAGTAGACGGGAAGCCTTCAGGTCCGATATCTGAGGATAAACAAAAATTGACAAAACGCGGTAATTTTCTTGTCTCATAAACAATCATGCCACTCAATGAAAAACCTGTAACTAAAATCTCATGCACCTTGTACCAACTTTCCCATTTTGCTCCAAGAGAGGAAAAAGTGACAAAGAAACTAGGGATGTATTTCACTAAACCCTTCATAACTTACTATCAATCATAAGATAAGTTAAGGCATTGCAGCCTTACGTAGGAAAGGCCCCCTACGATGGGTTATCCTTCAAACTTGAAAATCCAGTTATGATCAATCGTAGGGCTTCGTGAAATCAACCCCTGATTACAGATCCTGAAGATTTCATTCATAGAAATCATCTACCAGATATTCAAACAGAAATTCATTAATATTTGGCAAGCAGATACACCGCTGCATTATTCATGGAAACAATGACAAAATTCACATTTGCTAGATGAACAAACCTTCAAAGTAAATCAATAATTTGGTCAGCATAAACAATATAAAAGTTTAAATATTTTTGGCAAAGGAATGGATGTCTCACACAATTTCTGTTATTAACATGTTTTTTTAAGAGCGAAGCAAACAGCTCTTTAGTTTAAATTGTTTGGGAGGATTTGTAAAACGTCACTTAATTTAGGATGATTGGCAAAACCATAAGCCAATAACAGTTTCCATATATGGTCAAAGAAAAGCTGGGAGGCAGCGCTAAATCTGAGGCTCAGTCAAATGACGTCAATTAGGATACTTCCTAAATCCTGATTCTTTCAAGCATGGAGTCAATCAGTCAATTCATCTTGAGTTAATTAATTTGATGCAATAAAACGTGGGAGTTGAGGGATTCTGGACAGGAGAAACCTTGTTGGCAATTTGCGATCAGTCAAGGTTAACTAATCCGGTGAAAATTAATATATTTCGCTGTTTTGCTTCATTTTTTATAAAATGCATGAAGTTAGGAGGGCCTGACGCATTTTGATTCCTTTAGGATCTTTTTCAAAGGCTTTTTTTTAAAGGTGGGGGCAGTGGTGGTAGATTTTTGTTGACTACAAAATGGTTTTAGACAATTCCCAATTTTCGATGTGTTTTAATTTACGGGCACAGAAATTAATTGAAGAGGAAAAAGACCTTTCAATAGATTAAACTGATTAAATCTGTTAAGAAATTAACATACTGGTATATGTTTTAAGTGTGGTCTGGGTCTTACTCTGGGATAAATATCTCGACAGAAAAAAAGGTACACAAATTAAATCAATCAATCAAAATAAAAAATAAATGATTACAAATTCAAAAAAACAATCAAAATTAAAAAAAAGAAGAAAAAAAGCAAACCTTAAACATGTTGAAAGGCCTGCCACACATTAAACATTTGAAATACATTGTACCTAACAGAATTACATGTAAAGGACACATAGAAAAAATCAGTGTAGGCCTATGCTTTTCACAATGAAATTCCATTCATTTCAATGCAATGTTTGTTCCACTCATTACTGGAAAAAAAAATGGAGTTTGTTTATACATCAACCATGCTTGGTTTCCAAGGATAGCTGACTATTTACACTCAATGGCAAGTTAACAATCTCGTCTATTTTGTGCAAACACAGATACAGGTACATGTACAGATACAAAACACATTCTGCTGTATAAAGCCAAAGGCACGGAACACAAATTAGTTGAGGAATCTGAATTGCTACAAGCAGACAACGAAAGGAAATTGTTGCAGACAGTGTGAACATTTGGAGTGTTGTTTTTATTTCTTCTTTCAGTGTTATTAATGAGAATTTGCCTCATCCCAGTCTATTTACACTATTAACATCTTATTGGCACTGTAAATAGAAGACAGAACTGAAACCATGACAAATAACATTAGTAAACAGTCACAGGAAATTATTGTATTCCAAGATAGCAGCAATTCTGATCTGCAAATCAAACACTCTGACTGTGTAACCATGGCGATAGTTATTTGACAACCGCTTGAGCAAATGAAGAAGAGAGATAGATTGAATATGTAATTAATTTACTGTAAATCATTAACTGAGGCAGTATGGGATGCAGGAAATAAGCTTTCTACTTGAGTTTCTTGATGCTGACAGCTAGACATACCAGGGGCCGATTTCATAAAGCTCTGCGACGTGACGCAACTCGATTTGCGCCGCGTCCTAGCTGCGACGTGTCGCATCTATGCGGTGAGACTATAGATAAAGGATGCGTCTTAATTAACTCTGCGATGCATCGTAAGTTTTATGAAATCGGCCCCAGAAGTCATGGAGTAAAGATGCGGAGGTCTGGTATTTTTTGTTTATATAGAAAAACCCAAGATATGAAGGTTTGCATGGTTGGTCACAATGGAGAATGTTTGTGGTGACACCATGTATCAAACTGTATAACAACAGGCAGACCATACACACTGTCTGAAACACTGAGATACATTGTACCTGCTAGTCTCAGAGCCACACTCAGTCTCAAAAGAGTTAAAGGCAGTATCATACTTTGGTAAGACACAAAAACAAAAATGTTCACAGATTTACATATAACTTTCAGGGTATGTTCAAGATGGTGGTGGAAGAAACATACCGTTTTTCTGCCTTAAATGGTGTATTTATCCAGAAATTAGTAAAACAACGACCGAAAATCTTTTTGATCTTTTAAAAGATCAAAAATAAAAGAGAAAAGACTTAAGAAATACTGTGGCCGTTTTTCACTGTTTTCTCAAAAAGTGGGCACCGTATGGGACTGAAATTTTCACAGATGACTGTTACTGTATTGTCCTTGATATTTTTGCCCATGAATCTGTATTGACAAAAACCAAAGTATGATACTACCTTTAAATACATGATGTCACCACATACATGAAACACACCAAGCCCAGCAGACTACTACTAAGCAATGTAGCTCACTGTTTTCAACCATTCCCAGCAATTTGTTTTAATGTTCCACTCACAACACTTAAACGATAGAACGTTGATGTATTGTGACATGTTCAGGCACGTAAACATTAACCAGCTGCAGAGTGGGACCAGGAAAGACTGCTGTGTTGCATTTACATGTAATTAATCTTGTGTTAAATTTAGAAAAGGGCTAGTAAAACCTTCTGAGGGCTAGTAAAAAACTTTATTTTCTAGCTCGGTGGGATAGTAAAAAAAAAGTGCGAGGCCAGCTATGGAATCAACTACATGTAAGACCATTCAACGGCTTCTGGTTGAACAAGAGCCCCAAAACCTCATCAAGCATTTATTATGAAATAAGGTTCCCTTGGAATTCATAATTTCGTTCTTACCTTAGATGAGATGTCGAATGATAACGATCCACCATCGTTCTCATTGTCTTCGGACCCACCTCCTACGTTTGTCCTCATGGCTCCGTAGAGCACAGACGTCACTTTGAGGAGTTCCTTGACAGCATAGCCATCGGCCTGGTACAGCTTCTTAGTATTCAGCTTGATGTGGGCCTTGGTGGCCTGTTGTGAGAAAGACAGAAGTAAATCAGCTCTAATCAATAACCTGGGTCAAATGTCATGGAATCCGTTACTGTAAGCAAAAAATCTTTGCTTATGATAGCAGACTTTTTTGGCTAACAGTTAGCGTATTTCACAGAAAAGAGTTTTCTTTCTCACTTGTAGAGTTAATGTTTTCATTCCTGGCAGGACCTCTCTCTCAAAAGCTAAGGCCGTATCCCAAATCTCTGGCTGCGACCACAAATAACACTGAAGTCTAGGGAAACGGCTGCAGCCACTGGCTAGTGGCTGTTATGGTGGCGTGTGTAATTTGTGGCCACAGCCAGATATTTGGGAAACTGAGAAAGGCACCGCTAATTAAATTTGGGCAAATTCTTGGGAAGTAGCTTACCATGAACTGAGCCACAGACTTGATGAATATGACTCTATCCTGCTCGGAGTCTGTATCCGTCGGTATGTCAGCATTCGGATCATACCTAATAAAACAATCCATACAAAAATGATACAATATCATACTCTTTGCATCATATACAGCTTACTACATAATCAAAGGAAATAGGCACAATAACTCTTACTAGTCTTAGGCTGTGTCCCAAATCTCTGGCTACGGCTGCAAATTACACACGCAACTATGACAGCCACTAGCCAATGACTGCACTGTGCAGCTGTTTCCATAGACTAACTAGTGTGTTATTTATGGTCGTAGCCAGAGATTTGGAACACAGCCTTAGTAAGTAAGGCATAAACAACGCCCCCCAACCACCCCTCCCCCCCAAAAAAAAAAATAATAATAATAAAACAAAACCAAAAAGTTATCCTTTTATCATTTCCTAAATATTTTTAAAATTTACTCTCAGAAAAATTCATTCCGATCGATCTTACTTCTACACTGTCCAAACGCCAGACCAATGATCAGCGGACCACACACAAACAGGTTAATTCATTTACTGACCTTTTGACCAGCCATATCAGGACCTCTGCCACCAGAGGAAAGTTTGGGGTACGGAAGTTCTCCATGGAGATAAGACGCGGGTACCCCAACGCCCGCATCATCTCAGTAAAATCTGTATAAACAAAGCAAAGAATTAAAAATTAAGCAAAGAATTAGGGCCTACAAGCAAACAAATGAAACTAAATGTCACAGACAATGCTTGGTAAGTAGGCCTACCGGTATCGTTAGTGGAGTGCACTATTGACTTTTTCTCATGTAATTTTAACTTAAATCACTCCAGTAATTATGTATAACTTCCCCTTCAATGAATGACACATAAACCGTTCAAATAATCGAACTAGGTCATACTCCAGTCATGAAAGACAATTAAAGAGTAGCCTAGGCCTAGTATGTAATCAAACTGCTACTAATACTATAGTTTTGTTTTTAATTTTTTTTTAGCTTTAAAACAGCTTACAAAAGGTTTGAAATCAGCCCGAGTGATTACACTGGCAATCAGTTGCCATTTATTTCATGAGAATTTATGTGAGTAAAATTCAATGGTGGTCAATTTCTAAAACTACAACAAGTGGACAGGCCCAGGATGTAGGGCCTAACATTGTAACAAAGCCAAGGTTCAAAAATCATGATAAAAACGATCGAGGACTGAGCTGAGCTTGAGTCTGGGCTCTGGCTGAGTCTCTGACTGAGAATTTAACGACTGGAAAATTTGAAAAGTAGGTCACTCTAGCCTACTTCAAATGTTGTCAAAAAGTGGCTACATATGGGCATGATTCCATATAGATTTTACGCACGGTCAGCAAAATAGCGATCGTCTGCGAAATTCTTTCTTAATGTTTGCCTGAAAAGTTTTAAAATGTAAATAAGCACAATAATATCACAACTGGTTAAGGTGATCTTTCGCGAAGGTGATCAACTCGTAAAATTCAATAGCCAAATTTAGGTTGTACAAAAGAGTTTCGTCAATTTCTATTTGGCAACATATTTTCTAAATGCACTTCATTTCACAAATATTTACGCAATTAGGTCTGACGACCAGATATTTCAAGTTAAATCAGTAAAATTGTTACTTACTTCGGAGGTCTCGGTACGACATTTTGTTTACACCGCAAAAAATGTTGTCATTAGCATCGTGTTCTCGTTGAACTTCGCGAGATTTCACTCTCAGTATAAATCTGATACCCGCCTCTCATGCACTGTTATTATTGCAGGGTTTTGTTTGGAATCGTCTGGTGTCGGAGACGAATGCATCAATGAATTAGCTGAGTACGGTGACCCGCAAGTGCCATACCATGCCCCTAATCCAAAAGCCGGTAAAAATCTCAATAAATATTTTGTTTTCAAAAATTGATTGGAAAAAAGAATCAATTTAATCTGCATGGACATTTTGATGAAAACAAATTTGGTACAGAAAAATAAAACGTGTGGGGAAAAATCAAATGAAAGTCCTAGCATATAATTAATTATTTTGAGCAAAAAAATTAATAATAATAATTCTTCAAAATTTAATGTTGGTTGCCGGGTGGTACTTAATCACACGACATGCTCACTTCATGCAGATATCACACTGATATTTTCCATTAAAATTGTAATGAACCGCTGCAAACTGTTAATCAGCCAAAATCATGACCTGAAATTAAATTTTATAAAATGCTTAGCCGGGGTTAGGAGGGCCTGGCGCGAGTTTCGATCCTAGCACTAGCAGGATCCATAGCCTTCGATAAAGATCCTGCTAGGATCAGAACGCGTCAGGCCCTCCTTACTCCAAACACTATTTTTTTAAAGATGAATATCAGGTCAAAGACGTAGCTATAATCGGCCTGGACAATGTAACATTGAAGCATGGTTATAAAATGAGCCCTAGCCCCTTGGTTTAAATTTCAGACAGTATGCTACCATGATTACCAAATTCTGAGTGTGCACTGTGTTTACAGTGTACTGTACCCTCATCTCTCACTAACGCACGGCAGAATGCAATGATATCAGACGTGAGCTATTAATAGGCCAGAAATAAACAACTTCCCTTGACATTATTTATTATGATAATTGTTGGAGATGATTGATTAAGCTCATTGCTCTGTTTTCCAGCCATTGGAATTCAGCGATGCGTAAGAGCTCAATATTGCATTCAGTATGACAGTAAAATGGGCGAAACTATTCAGAAAAAAACACCCTCGCGGACTCAACGAATTAACATAATTTAAACCTCTTAAAGAAAATTAAAATTTAAAAAGTCTGATATCAGAAACTGAGAATAAATTAATATTATGAGTAATTTTATTTGAACTGAATTCTCTGAATTGCTAACTGCAAGGGTGTGACAATCTTTAAAACGTGTTGCTTATCGTCATTTTATTAGCTACAATAAATTAATGCTGACATTATTTTTGTCGAGATATAAAAGTAAAAGCCATGTTTACAATCCTTTTATTTCTACCTTACAAATTATAGGTTTGCCCTTCCCTACCTTGAAATTAAAATAAAAGTCAGTTCTTGATCGTTTGCCTGATGAAGGCTATAATAGTTCCAGCAGCCGAAACGTCGCTACCAAGTACCAGCAACACGATATCGCGTGACATTGATCACATTTTGCCCTTAAATTAATATAAATTTTTATCAGCCATATCAATAACATCACATACAATGGGCAAAGGAGAAGCAAAAGCGATAAACACTTAACAATCATTGCCACTCCACATCAAGTAACTGTTGATGGAAAATAACATAAAACATTGAAACAAATTTACTTAGAGGTCGTGATCAGTGACCGTGGGGTCGGGTTTACCATTGGGTGGTGCTTCTTCCTTGCTCTATGGTCCAAACTATTCAAGCATGAGATGGACAAAGAAGCCTAGTGGCTGCTGGTGGCAAACAATCTTTAATTGAAAGGGCTTTTGACTTATAAGAGGGCTTGACTGATTAAAAGCAACAGAAGGACTTACAAGTACAACAACATACAGGCTACACCAACAGGCATAATGAAAGAATGGATCATTGTGAAAAGCAGGGTGGACCATGGAGCTATAAAAAGCTTTTTATAGCTTCATGGGTGGACTGACCTACATGGGGGTATAAAGGAACAAAGCAGCAGGATTAAGCCAGGTAATTGGGCATTGACAATGGGGGAAGGGAGGCAAGTTCGGCGAAGTGGAGACAGTGGCAGAGGAGTACATGTATTGAGAAATTAGGCTCAATAAGGAATGCGCTGGACATTACTGAGAGGTTTTTAAGCTTTTGAGAAAGATACTGCTATTGTCGTAAAGTCACGTCTGGGTCTGCCGACTCTAAGCATTTTCAGGCAGTTATTTTTGGTTTATGAACAGTTTGCAGTTAATAACCTGTGCTTGAGACGATAATGCCAGAAAATCCCGATCTGTGTCAGGACCGGTTACGAAATGAGAAAGACAAACGATTACCAAACTCTAGAACAATGTTAACCTGCACGTGTCACGTCACGTACAAGGAGGAGAATAGCCAATAGTCGAACTCCACTCAACTACAACGTATGACCTACTACGAATGAGCGATGTCATCGTACAGTGTTTTACACGAGCGTGCTGACTGACGAATGCCAACAACAAGAGACGTAAACTTGTATCTAAAGGACGGTATTTCAGTAAATAGTGAAGTGTTTCTCCCATCGTATGACGACTCATCAGTCATTATGTCAAGAGAAACCATGAAAAACCACCGCGCACGAGGCTGAGTTGTGATGCGCGCCGTGCGAGACCATGGGAAGTCACTCTGCTCAAGTGAGGCCGGTGGTTGTATGCTCAGTGCAATAACGCTCGATTTTATGTGAGAGCAGATCATCACGTCTGGACGGCACTTCGAACAGCGAAACCTCTGCTAGGCCATCCACGGCGTGTCCCGGTGAGGAGATGGATCCTACCGGTACCAGCCTGCCAAACACCACCGAAATAGACAACAGCATGACGGCCAATCGAGACACGATCGGAATCATCATACCAGCCGTCATCTTGTTGCTCATCATCCTTCTCTCTGTCCTCGGGAATCTGGTCGTGATCTTGGCCATTGTGAAGACTCCACGCTTGCGAGAGAAGACTTCAAACACCTTACTGATCAACCTGGCTCTGACGGACCTGCTCAACGGGTTGCTGGTGATGACTAGCTCGCTGGTGTCAATAATTGCAGACGAATGGATACTCGGGGTAGTTTGGTGTTACGCCCAGTGTGCTCTCAATTACTGTTTCATCATTGTTTCTATGTTAACACTTGCTCTGATCAGCATCGATGGATACTATTCGGTGCTGCATCCGCTGCGTCACGCTGCAATCATCACCCCAAGAGTTACCAAGCTTGCCGTGTGCTACGCCTGGTTCCAGGGATGTGTGTTCGCGGTGGTGCCGGTCATCTACCGCTGGATTGTCTACGATTACTGGGAAGTTGGATGCGCCATATACTGGGATGCTCACACCCAGGATGGAGGGCTAGCCTACGTCGTCGTGGCTTTCGTGGTCTGCTTTCTCATTCCCGCTGTAGCCGTGTCGTTTTGTTACGCGAAGATCTGTCGTGTTGTCGCCCGACAGAAACCGCTGAGACCAGCTCCCAGTTGCGGACGGACCCCGGGTTCGAACGCCAAACATCACCTCAAGCAAGCCAGTGAGAGGCAGGTGATTTGGTGTCTCGTGCTCGTAGTGGCAGTATTCCTCGTGTGCATGACACCATTCTGCGTCACCAAACTCGTGAAGATATTCTTTGGGACCGACGTGTTCCCCCCTTACGTGTACCTGGTCTCTGCTTGGTTTGGGCATCTGGCCAGCGCAACCAACCCCTTCATCTATGCCATCTTTCGGCGCGACTTCAGACGGGCTTTCCAGACTCTCCTCTGCTACAAGCGGATCTTACGACGTCCGGAACCTCGGCGACCCCTGTTTCTTCATGAGTCAAACTCTTCGCTGACCCCAGGCGCTGGGACGGTCATGATGGCACCGACCGCAACGAATAAGTGAGGATCAGTAGACGGTGCTTTTGACTTGAGACACTAAAACTATCTTGGTCACAACATCGAACATAATAGATACAACAGCCAATTACATAAACTGTCTGATTATAGGCCGATCTGACTGTAAGATTCAGTTGCCAATCAAAGAATGGTCTCAAACCTCAAAACAATCAGAATGAAGTGTGTTCCCATACGAAATGGGTCAAGTCGTACCCAAGTTAACTCGTACCCAAGTCAACTCGTACCCCCAAAATGACACCCAAGTCAACTCGTACCCAAGTTAAGTCGTACCCGAGTCAAGTCGTACCCCATTATTGCACAAGGCATGCGGCTGCCGCCAACAGACTTCAAAGCTGTCATACTCCGTACTTGTATTAAATTGACATCTATGTAAAGGTTGAATTAAGATGAATATAAAACTACAACTAGGCTTACTATCTGTCTGTTTAAATTTTGCTGTGTTTTAATCGTTTGTCGGGCATGGGGTATATGAACAGGGATTATGTGGGCAGGTGGAATGCGCAATTGATTTTGATTTTGAAACGGACGGTGAGGGGTGGGGTGTTTTGTTCAATTGATTTTGAAACAGGAATTTTTTGGAGGCAGGTTCTCGAATGATAAATAATAATTTTGAAATTAATGTGATTTTTTCGATTAAAAGAGACATTAAAAGACGATAACTAAAATGCCACGCACTCACGGTCTACACGAACGAGATTTTATTCACAATTGCATAGGGGTACGAGTTGACTTGGGTACGAGTTGACTTGGGTCCGAGTTAACTTGGGTACGAGATGACTTGGGTACGAGTTAACTTGGGTACGAGATGACTTGGGTACGAGTTAACTTGGGTACGAGATGACTTGGGTACGAGTTAACTTGGGAACGAGATGACTTGGGTACGAGTTAACTTGGGTACGAGATGACTTGGGTACGAGTTAACTTGGGTACGAGATGACTTGGGTACGAGTTAACTTGGGTACGAGATGACTTGGGTACGAGTTAACTTGGGTACGAGATGACTTGGGTACGAGTTAACTTGGGAACGAGATGACCCAAAATCTTTCCATACATGCGACTGCGATAACAAGTTCCTGATTGAAATATTATCATGCCAAATTCCTTTTTGTAAACTGAGTCTAATTTTATCGCTCTAGAATTTTACCTTTATTATATCCTTGTAGTCACCCAATCTGGGCAATACATCTTTATCAATGTCTGGTGGAATTATACGTGTACATGTATAGTACTTGTCAATCCCATGGTATATTTTCATGCGCAATGAGTTTAAGTTTGGTACTATTTATGCAATATTGAGATCGGTCACATAATCCTTTGCCCAGACTGACCCAACTATTAATGTACGACCCGAAAATTGGGCTAGAGTGTATGGCCGTGTCCCAAATCTCTGGCTGCGGCCGCACATTACACACGTCCCTTTGACAGCCACTATAGCCAGTGACTGTAGCTGTTTCCATACGTTTTATTCCGTTTGCAGCCAGAAATTTGGGACAGGATTGTTAACCTATACCAAAACGAAAATTTTACACTCGGGGTATATTTCATGCACACGTTTGATCAGACAAAGTTTGAGTGCTGTTCTGTTATACCTTGAATCAGGCGTTTGTGGCGTTTCTGATAAGACTAGATAATTCAAACAATGGTCATAATAAAGACAAGTCTTGTAATGCGCGCATATCCACCATGCTGTGTGTTCAGATCAAGGCTCTGCATCTCCAATTATGGAGAATCATTCTCTAATCTCCATGTTCATTCTACCACCATCAAACCACTTGCAGGCTAAGACATTTGGTGTAAACAATACACCCTACAATTCTGGTTGTGGGTGTGTGAATTACATGTACAGTGTATATATATCGAGTATAATAAACCTGACATGTTTTAAAATAAATTGCTATTTTACACTGGAAAAGCAAGAAAGCCACGTTCCTAGTTTCATGACGTGCTTGAGTGCACTATCGATCATGATGGTATAGCCGCGGTTTATTTATTTGAATAACCCAGGGGCCAATTTTTATAAAACATTGCTTAGCACAAAAATGTCTCGCCCAATAAAACAAACCACCATTGAAAATTCCATTTGATATTCATGGTCAGCGAACAACAGCCAAAGAACAATCACAAGTGATACACAACACATGGGAATTTGGTTGTTAACCCTGTTTTTATTAAGACAGAAATGTCATGCTTAGCAACGTTTTGTGCTAAACATTTTTATGAAATTGGCCCCTCGTTGGGCAACCAGGGACTATGTTTATTATGCAGACGCACATTGGCCTGGACAAACGATGTTGAAAGCACGTTTTCTTTTTCTTCAGCCTTTGAGAAAGGATCCTGCTAAGATCGAAACTATGCAAATTAGGATTGCCCTTCACCGACGTGGATGACACTGTATACTCAGTGCTTGTGAGAGCACGTGAGAAAAAAATCACATGCTTGCTCAGGTGGGATTCGAACCCACGACTTCCTGCTTACTAGTGCAGATGCCTTACCTGCTAGGCCACCGAGCTAGCTGGGGTCTGCAGGGTGAATCGAATCCAGGAGGTCGTGGGTTCGAATCCAACCTGAGCAAGCATGTGATTTTTTTTTTCACGTGCTCTCACAAGCACTGAGTAAACAGTGCTCATCCACGTCGGTGAAGGGCAAGCCTAATTTGCATAGGCCTATTATCTATTTCCCGACCAAAAAATCATTTAATATTCAAGATCGAAACTCTTAGCATTTGATATATTTCAGGTCATTTTGGCCGTTGAGCAGTTTGCAGCAGTTTACAAGTTGTATTGACGTTTTCTTTTAGTTAAACCATACCTTACTCTACGGCTAAACAAAGATCCTAACTGCCCACCGTGACCTGATTAATTTATTCGCCGTTCGTGAACGGCGTTTCCATAGTAATGCCTGTCTCGTTTCAACCCGCTTTCACAGTCGAGTTACAATCTGAAAATTAATGGAAATTTAAAAGGCTAGCAGCTTGAAGTATAAGCATATCTAAATAAAACCTGTGCATAAAGTGAAGCATTGGGGCTCATTTTAGAGGCAATCAAAGACAAATATTTTAATATTACATGCTTGCTGCAATACATGGACTTTTGCCAGAGCTTCATAAATATGATATGTAAAGAGTTGGATTGAAAAAACGCGACTTACAGACTTTTATGTGTATCAAAATATAAATCACAGAGCACAACCTGTCTGATAGCAGGATTTTAGATACATGTATTACAGATTACAGTTTATTGTAATTGATATACAGTACATCAGAATTGATTGTAATTATGAGAGGCTGGATCTTTTGTTTGCGTTTATCTTAAAATTCCAGAGGTCGCAGGTTCGAATCCCGCTCCAGTCAATGTTCTTTGAGCATCCAAATGCCCGTTGAAATGACTTTACATGGATCCAGTCGGCTTTCCCTGGATATTTCTTTTTCTTGACGGTTAATCAAAAAGATGTACCAACTGAAATCTCAAGAAAACTGACCGGAGTGGGATTCGAGCCAGCGACCACAGGAATACCGTACCGGTGCTCTTTATACCAACTGAGCTCATCCAGCCCTATGTCGTTTGGCAGTCAGAAGCCATGAAATAACTCATATATTGATATAATTTCCTATGTGTCCTAGTATTCAAATTCGATTTAAACGTCTGCCAGACTGAAATATATTAAATGTTGTTAGAGTTCAGATAATTCTTGTATACAGTGTATACTGTTCTTAATTTGAGGCGAGGAAGCTGCAGTAGCGTTCAACAAAATAATATTAGGGACACTTTTTAAAGTATGCATGTAACTATTTTTAAATCCATCTCGATGCATCCGGTTTTGGAAAGGTTTACTTTTGCCGGGATGTTAAAGTTGTTTTCAGCTGAACAATTTGTCTTTATCTACTATTTAATTTTCATATTAATATAGGATGCTTTAGATTTGTACAATAGTGTATCATACTGTGATATTGACTTCTTTATATTTATTGATATTCGGTTGTTGTTGATGTTGCTAATGTTTCATTTTTAACACCAGGCTTCTCTTTGAAAAGAAAACTGCCCATCAGTTCAAAGAATTTTGCAATACTCGTCATGTTTTAATGGCACCCTGTACATGTATATCTTTAAAGACCGTATTATGAGCAAAAAGGGCTCCCGCTGGCATAATGGACAATTGGCACAGTTTCCCACAACTGAATATCACAGCCATTCCCTTATTTTCTGTAATTGAAACTAATTTATACTAATTTGATTTGTAAATTTGGCATTTCTTATTAAACATTTCTAATCTGAACCTTTTAATAATGCGATCGATCAATAAAACTAGATCAATAAAAAGGTCTAATGAAATGTTAATAACGAAAGGTACACAATGGGACTTTTTTTTAGAATGAGTATTATAGATAACACAATAATCAATATTTACCTAGCTGGAGCATTGTTGTTGACACACATAGCTAGCGCGCCTTGCTCCATTTACGAAGCAAAAGCGGCCTTTTACAACTAAATTTTTAAAGTAGCATTAATTTCCACGTGTAATTTGGTTATGAATCCCAACTAGGTCAACACAAAATCGTTCAGAAAGTTCTGTACTTATTTGTTTGCTACACAAGCACGTGATCCATTGCAATCCCGTTCGCGGGAACGGATATGTGCATCTCGTAGCGTAAGTACATACACGGACGTCTTATTTCGATGCAATATTGAGGGTTGTAAGTTTTGCTTTTTTGTACCTTGATGACTGGAGTGAATGGTCTCTTAAAATCAAACGAACAAGCAAATTAATGGAAAAAAAGAGAGAGAGAGAAAAAAAAAACATTGCCTATAATGCTCATTACCTTTCGGTTCTGACCCAGCAACTTCAGGAAACAAAGAATGTCTGTTATTTATGACGGGGATATAGAATTATGCAAATAATAAATTACCCTCCACCGACGTTATGCTAGGAGTCCACTGGGCCGGCGCCAGTTGGTGCCAGTTCGCGCCAATGCAATTTGCTGTGGCGCTTATAGTGTCGCTAATAGATGCCTAGTGCAGGCGTGCAGTGGCTCAAACTGCCTGCTCGTGGTGGCCCGTAACGGCGCCAAAAATTGAATCTGGCGGCAAAATGTTTGAAATTTTCGTCGCGCCACTTGCATTGAGCAAGAAGCGCGAAGTTTCCACCAAGTGGCACCAAATGGCACAAACAATCCGCCTATTGGAATCCACTGGAATGTAATGGCGCGCGCCAAGTTGCGCCACTACGCGCCAATCACATAATCTTTGGCACGAACTGGCACCAACTGGCGCCGGCCCAGTGGACTTCTAGCATAACAAAGAATAATATTATTTTGACCTGTGTGCACACACACAAGAATTTTGTTTTATAATTTTAATCATAGAAAAAGTACCCGCACAGCGAATGTCACGAAAAAAGTATGGAACGCCGCTAAGGACCACCAACATAATTTTATATCACCTACTCAAAAATAATGCGATACTTCGTTCGCACCAATCTCCTAAAATGCGTTATGTTTCATCCCAAAAGAACACACTGCATGCCCTGCTGGTCTTGATGTCATATTGCACCATTGAGAAACCTCATTTCATGCTCAATTTGCCGGTCATTCCAATCATCGCTAATTGCCATGTATTTGCTTTTGTGTGTATGTTGACATGGCTGCTATGTTCTATGTTCCACGTCTTCTCTCATTTTCTGCCTCCAATGTGAGTGGATGCACGCGGACAATGGAAAGCGGTCCCCGCACTGGACGTTGCCTGGATACACAGATGCACTAGGAGTTATTAATCGAAGCCAAACCACACTGGGGCATTGAATTAAAGGTAGTATCATACTTTGGTTTTTATCAAAGAAATACAGATTCATGGGCAAAAATATCAAGACAGATACAGTAATAGTCATCTGTGAAAATTCCAGTCCCACACGGTACCCACTTTTTGAGAAAACAGTGAAAAACAGCCACAGTATTTCTTAAGTATTTTCTCTGTTATTTTTGATCTTTTAAAAGATCAAAAAGATTTTTGGTCGTTGTTTTACTAATTTCTGGATAAATACACCATTTCAGGCGGACAAATTGTAACGGTATGTTTCTACCAGCATCATCGTCGTCCCCCGTAAGTTATAAGTAAATCTGTGAACATTTCTGGTTTGGTCTCTTAAGAAAGTATGATACTATCTAAAGGTACATGTACTATCATACTTTGGTAGCTTACTGAAACAGAAATCTTCACATATTTACCTATAACTTACAGGGTAAAGATGGTGATGGTAGAAACATACGTTAACATTCGTCTGCCTGAAATGTTACATTTATCCAGAAAAAGAGTATTTAAAAACAATTGACCAAAACAATTTTGAACTTCAGAAGTTTAAAAATAACGTTGAAAAGATTTTGAAAATACCGTGGGCGTTTTAAAAAGTTTTCTCAAAAGGTGGGCACCGTATGGGACTGGGAATTTCACAGATGACTGTTACTGTATCTTTATTGATATTTTTCCCCATGAGTGTGCATTTCTTTTACAAAAACCATGAGTATGATATTACCTTTAATATACCGATATGCATGGCATAGACTTTCCACCGGCACATCTCGGGCGAAATGTCAGGTGGATGAAGGGTATAAATCATGATGTATGGGGACTGATTCTGGCCTACGTGATCAACAACACATTGCTAGACTCACATCCGTCAGATCTACTTAAGGATCGCTTCGATTTATGAATAAAACGGACGACTTAGTGTGGAAAAACATCACAAATCGCCCGAATTTAGAGTGATTACGTGGGTGGACAATTCAGCATGATGATTTCCCGAAGTAGAGCTAACAACTGATACGTGTTCTTCTCTTTTGCTTTAAAAGCCTGTCAAAGATGACGGTATTAGGTAATGAGAAAAGGGTCGACTTAGCCACTTCACTGAGGTTAAAGCAGAGTGTACACTGTCAACATTTATGGTAACAAAATGGTGTATTTATCCAGAAATTAGTCAAACAAAGACCAAAATCAGTTTTGGGTCTCGGAATAAGATCAAAGCATTCTTTATGTTTTATAAATTGCTTTAAAAGCCTGTCAAAGATGACGTTAGATAATGAGAAAAGGGTTCACTTAGCCACTTCACTGAGGTTAAAGCAGAGTGTACACTGTCAATGTTTATCGTAACAAAATGGTGTATTTATCCAGAAATTAGTCAAACAAAGACCAACATCAGTTTAGGGTCTCGGAATAAGATCAAACCATTCTTTATGTTTTATAAATTGTAGGAAAAAAATTGCTATTTTCTCGGGACTCGGATGTCCGATTGAGCTCAAATTTTCACAGTTGTCTTATTTCATGTACATGTTTGATCATACAAAGCGTAAGTGCTGTTCTGTGACCGTTACCAATCATGTATTATACCTTTAAAAGCCCGTCAAAGATGACGGCAGATAATAATAATAATAATCATTATTATATCACGATTTATAGTGCGCCTTTTCCACAAAAGTGATCATAGACGTATTATAAAATAAAACTTAAGTAAATCAATACAAATACAAAGAAACAAAAGAAGACAGTATTTAAAAGATAGTTAGAAAGATTGGTCACCATGCCAGTGCCCAAACCACAGTATGGGGATACGTCTGTCCCGTCAACGGGTAACTAATTAATTAGGCCTAAAACCCATCGACATCGCTTATGTCTTGATCTTTTCCGGGGACAGACGCCTCTAACCCTACCTACGTATACCACTCTAACTACTCTAACTGACACGGTGTCCTAAGAAATATAGAAAATAGAAAAAAGGAATACAGGAACATATTCAAACATTAATGCTAATCTGAAAAGGAAGGTTTTCAGTTTAGATTTGAAGGAGTTAAGTCTTTGAGAGAAAAAGGTCCGCTCAGCCACTTCACTCATGTCAACACTCAGAATGAATACAATTTCACTTCATCAAATTATCCTATGCGTTCCTGTCATGGGAAATCACCAAGTCTAGTTCCAATTTCCACTGATTTGTTTGCCTGATATGGGTTTTTTTCTTCTGCTTTTTTAGCCAACACACAAGCAGTGCAATAGGAAATTGCCAATGGAAGTTAATAACATGGGTGACTAATTTTGGTTTTGATACAATGGGATTAACTGAGAGTCTCCTTTAATCCCAGGAGCTTTGTTGATTAATCCAACTTTTGAATGTCTCAGGTTACGAAAGCGCGGTTCGGGACACTTGCGTAAGAAAAATGTAGGTCACTAACAATGGGTTTATACCAAGTGCACAATTCATTTCGTTTATTTCGATGACCTGGCGTTTCTACCCTTCTAAATATTGTAATGCAAGATGGCAGTCTGGGGAGCATGTAGAGCGCATTGAGATTCCGTATGGATGTAATGCGCTATAATATATGGGTGCATTCGTTTAGCTCCTCCGGGTCAGCCCTTACTGGGAATGGTCGTGCTGTACTGCACAAAACAAGCGAGAGAATGGGGACGAGGTTGACTGGTGTCGACCCGGGGAAGCTAACGAATGAACCCATTGAATGTATTATTATTGTAGGGAGAGTGACGTCACGTCACGTCACAAGCAGAGGCAAAAGCAGCTGCAACAACAACAACAACAAAACACGTCATGCGCATCACGTGACACCACAGTTGAGATTACATTCTACGTGTGCGATGGTACTATTTCATAATTTGTAATGAGAACAATATAATTGAACGTTGAATATGAAACTGGCTCCACGCAGATGTTAGCCTATTGAGTTAATGTGAACTATTGATTAACCCGGTTTGCATATGATTGAAATGAATTCAATTTGTTCTGTACACAAGAAGAAAGACCTATTACAAACCAACCTAGTGAGTTGTGTGTATATAACATGTTTATTATTAGCATGTAATCCACAGAACCAACACGAATAGGCATACTCCATCTCCATTCTTAAATTAATTTATTTTAAAGGTAACGACGTACTTTAATTTTTGCCAAACAAAATACAGATTCATGGGTAATATCATTAACGGTTCAGCAACAGTCATCTGTGAAATGTCCAGTCCCATACAGTGTCCACTTTTTAAGAAAGCAGTGAAAAACGCTCACGGGTGTTTTTTCTCAAATCTATTGACTGGAGTCAGTTTGATCTTTGGTTATACTCTTTTCTTGATAAATACAGCATTTCAGGAAGAAAAGGTTAACGGTATGTTTCTACCACCGCCATCTTTTTACCATGTAAGTTACGCCATAAAAAAACATTGTTGTATTGGCGTAACGGAGGTTTGGAAAATAGGGTAGGGCGGGCGGATTTTTTTTTTTTTTTCCTGGGGTATTAAATGCTTTTCCCCCTGTATATCACATTATTTGACGTGTCAAATAAAGACAAGAAATGACATAACAACTTTAACCAGTCTGATTTCCATCTTTTGCTCCTTTTAAGCTTTTAATCTGCATCATGAAATTTGCGATTTTTTTTTTTTGATTTTTTTTTTCCCGATTTGTATTTATTTATTTATTTTGGGGTTTTTTTTGGGGGGGTTTAAAATGTTTACGGTCGGGGCATATTTTTGGGTCGGGCGGGTTACGCCAATACAGCAATTTTTTTTATGGCCTTTTAGGTAAATCTGTGAATGTTTCTGTTTTGGTATGCTGCCAAAGTATGATACATGGGTAGTGCATTTAAAATGGGACAGCTTTTTATAATAATGCAGATATTCACAGGAAAAAGGTAAAAGATTAATACGGATTACAAACACATTAAAATGTAGTTTGGTTGGCGTCTTAAAACTCTGCAATGCTCTTACAGGTTGGAAAAAAACTCAGCAGCAGCTGTTTTCATTTTTCTGCAGTCGACGAAATTAAAACGAAAGGAACTTGCACAAAATAATAGGCAAAACAAAATAATAATTCCGTTTTTGAACATGAACTAAGCTCTGAGTTGACAAAGTTAAATCCCAAAAAAGGTAAAAGACGCAAATAAATATACATGTAATCAACAATAATGAAACCAGATGTCATATTTATTTATCATGCAGCTACAAAATAATTATTAAAATGTATACAATATCACTCTCTGGCATATCTGGCACTAAACTCGGACATGGATTTTGACTACTGAGGGAATGAATGAATGAATGGTGGACTATTGGGGTGCACCTTCCATGGAATCGCAGACACTCACACTTCGAGGCAGTAACAGAACTGTGTGGCCTGGGGCAAGATATGATTGATGCAGTCCGCCTGGCTGCCGTACCGGTTGATGCGGCTGATGTCTCCCGTGGACTCGTAGGCCAGATTCTTGTCCTTGTTCTGTGGCAGCTCCTTGATGGTCCCCTCGAAGAGACCGCCTCCAGGCTGGGCCTCCAAGGTGACCCGGTAGATGGTGGCTAGCTCTGAGACCCGCACGGTGGAGCTGTTTTTGTCATCTTTCTTAATTCGTAAAAGCTGAGGGGAAAATATGTAGATGTGTGGTGACATTATACTCTGAAATATGTCCATGCAATTAAACAAACCCAGCCCTACCCGAGAGAGAGAGAGACTACAACTATACACTCTCAAAACGCCACGTGTTGCTCCCAGGCGCCACAAAATGTTATCTCTCTACCTGATCACTGGGTACCATCCTCTCGGCATTCACCACTAAAGTAAGGTCTAAAAGGCTGGAGTACAGTCTCTATAGTACATGTATCGTTCAGAAAAATACGATGCATTTTGATTTTATACCTGGTCATTGGGCGCCATCTTCTCTGTATTCAGTATCTTTCCAACAGAGAGCTTAGCACACTTGTCCCTGACTGGCTCCGTGTTTTGGTTTATCTCTGCCATCAGGGCCTCAGCAACGTGTAATTTCTGTCATGAAGTCGAAGGAACAAGGGGGCAAAATTAACAGCAATTCGCTGAACGACCACTTCCCCATGATACAAAACTGTGTTTCTGATATTATACGTACATTGTTACTTTGCATTATACCATTTGAAGCACAGTGTAGCTAGGCTTCTACATCCTACATCTTCTCAATATCCATATTTCATTTAGTAGCACAAAATCTGCATCATGTCTGCATTTGTGTAAAGCACATCTCAGCAACATGTTAATTTGGTTACCAAACTTTTAGGCCCAAAAGGGGTGATGGAATGTAAATTTTACCGTACCTTCTCTGGATCAGCAGGTTTCCAGTTCAGACAGGTGCACCAGTGAGGAGCAATGTGGGCGTCCTCACACGTCCTCTCCCGTGGTATCTCGTTGAAGAGACTGATTCCCCGCTGGTCGACACTTCCAGGCTTCGGGTTGTAGTGGAGCACTGATTGGAGTGTTTCATGCACATCAAACGGAGTGATTAACCTCTTCCGGTTGTTTCTGAGGTTCTTGACCAAATCTGGGTGCCTCTGCGACACCCATGGGGGCAGTGTGATCGACAGGAAGGGAAGACGTTCTTCAAGTTTACCCTGATAGGACCTTCGTATGGACGCGTACCGTGACCCATGGTCACTGAAGAAGACGAGCATGGTATTATTTAAGAGACCGAGGCTGTGGACTTTGGATAGAAACCCAGACAAGCTTGGGTCCATCAACTGCAGAGGGTTGACATTATCGTGAGTAAGAAGGCCGGGCATGGTAAATGAGAAGTGGGGTGTGGACTTGTACTCAGTCATGTAATCCAACAGGTAGTCCAGCAGTATATCGTAGACTGGCTTCGGTCCCAGACACACTCTGTTTTCATTGTAGACAAGCCAAAGATTACGCATGTAGTGGTCTGTTGGCTGCTTATCAAAGCCCATAAGAACTCGACTGAAGATGGCAATTCTTGGCGCGTCCTCTGTAAACATTGTAACATACCCGTTCTGGGAAAAGTTTTTCCAGATCATTGGATACGCGTCCACATATTCAGCCCCCCTATGACCTCTCGTTACGTCCGGTAGCTCAAGCTTCGTCTTACCAGTAAGAACCGGAATGATTGCCCCAATTGTGCCATCCGCGACGATGTTGTAACCCTCAAGAATGATGGCTCCTAATTCCTCAAGGACCTTCCTTGTCTTGGGAAGATACCGGATGAAATTCATTCTGGATGTGGACTCTAAGGTAAGCATCACGACGTTCAACCCCAGGCCATCCACAGAGGGCTTGGTGTCGCGTAACCTCCGAAGTGTCTCAGGTTTGGGATGGATGCCGGCGTGTACATCAAAGAGAGACGGGTGAGAGTTAAACCATTCATCAATGCCTCGGTTAGTGGCATCCTTTCTTTGGTCCAGACACTTGACGACCGTGAAGTCTGACGTCAGATTGTACCCTAGTAGAATGTCTTCTTCGGGGGCATCAGACTGGTTCTGGTCTACCCGGATCTTTATCGGGGGCTTAATCTGGCTCTCATAATCATGGACCCTCTCTATGGTAGAAACATAGCAGAATGTGTAATTGCTGTGAGGGGACGCTGACTTCCTCAGCACCAACTGTTTGTTCTTGATACTTGTGCGCATGATCCCTTTGCATTTGAAGGGTGGTAGTTCGCGTAGGTATTTTCTGATGGACTTATCAAACGGATCTAGCTCAGGAATCAGACAGGCTTGGTTGTTCTCTTTTGATCGGGTTCCGTTAGGCGTTGCAATCTGGACCGTTTGCTTGGCGTCTTTTTTCATCAGATGCTTTCCCTGACTGCCTTCACCGGGAGACAAGCCATTCGTCCCGTTAGACAAACCAAAGCTGGATACATCTGCCTTCTTCGGTAGTCCCGACCCTTGCGTCAATCCTTTGTCCTGGTCGTCCAGCTTCAACTTGTTCTCGCTTCCAACTCGAAGCTGATGAAGCCCTTCCGCGTTTTTGACAATTGGTAGCAACCTTTGATGAAATGTGTACATGATTTTGAGTGTCATGACTATGACACAGACACATAGCGCAGCGAAGATTCTCCTGACGCGGCATCTGAAGAGCCACATTTTCATTTACCAGCCCTGTACCGATGGAGAAAATGTTAGCCAAGCAGCGTGTAGGTAGAGCCAAAATCCCAGTGCAGCTTTCTCACAATAATCGGCGCTCTCCCTGCTCGTACATGATACATGTACACGCATCTGATGCAGTGAGCTGTTTACATGCTGTTTTGTACATGTAGGCCTATATCCACATTTACACACAGAACTAAAAATACAGACTGAAAATAATTTGTTAATTAAGAGATCGATATTATTTGAATGAAGTAATATTCAAGTCTGGACCCAACATTCCGAATTGACATGCATTTTATTGCCCTCATATAAACACGATGGAACTAGCATTGTTCCATGTTGTCGTAATGCAAGTGCATGTACGTGCACTGCATTCGAATCTAAAAGAGAGGTACATGTATAAAGGAGTCAGCGCTTTGATCATTAACTCCCATCCGACTCGTCACAATACCTTTTGTGACTTAAAAGGCATTTTCTATATACATGTACTAAGTGAATCAAATCAAATAGAAACAGACTCATTTATAAGATGCGATAAATTAGACAGGCCGGCAACTATAGGCTACCGGGTCGAATTCCCCGTACGGTCATACCTAGCTGATAGGTGATCAAGGGGGTTGCGAGGTCTACAGTAACTTGGGTCTCGGGTTCGGATCCCTACCTGCCTTTGATAACCATTGTACAGGGACAGAGATTATAGGTATACAATGAGTGCCAAGACGATGTGTATAAGACACCTTCCATAATACTAGTGGAGTCTGTGTATACCGTGTAGTTTTAACTGTTTGAAGCATACATTTACAGATTTGTTGGATCAAAATCAAGCACTTACATAAACATATAAATTTATATAGTCATTAATTATGTATTAAGCAATATTTTCAAAGCACTTTTATCCCTTTCCCAAATTTAATTACAGTAAACCTTGAATCCAGATGGCATATTTTATTAATTTTCAGCTACAAAATAATTATTCAAATGTATACAATTACTCTCTGGCATATAGCTGGCCCTAAACTCACCTTACGGCATTTGGTATAAAGAAGGGGTTTGATTCGTTAAATCACGGCAAGTTGCCTTGAATATAAATTTAGGGATTCTGACTGCTAAAGGAATGAATGAATGAATAAAGGGATGAATGGTGGACTATTGGGGTGCACCTTCCATGGAATCGCATACACTCACACTTCACGGCAGTAACAGAACTGTGTGGCATGAGGCAAGATATGATTGATGCAGTCCGCCTGGCTGCCGTACCGGTTGATGCGGCTGATGTCTCCCGTAGACTCGTAGGCCAGATTCTTGTCCTTGTTCTGTGGCAGCTCCTTGATGGTTCCCTCGAAGAGGCCGCCTCCAGGCTGCGCCTCCAAGGTGACCCGGTAGATGGTGGCTAGCTCTGAGACCCGCACGGTGGAGCTGTTTTTTAAATCCGGATACTCTGGAATCGAGTGGCCAAGATTTTCCATTTTCGAAAATCGCAAAAGCTGAGGGGGAAACAAGTGGATGTGTGGAAGCATTATACTCTGAAATTTGTTTATGCAGTATTAAAACAAACACAACCCTGCCTGAGAAACAGCTACTACAGGTGTACCACCATACACTCTCAAAATGCAACAATCAGTGGTGATTTGCTGTTCCCAGGCACCATAATTTTCATCTTCTGGTTACACAACTATTAAAAAGGACGACCTTGGGTCAGTCAAGCTCTCTACCTGATCACTTCTCGGCATTCACCACTAAAGTAAGGTCTAAAGGGATGGAGTATAGTTCACAGAGCTCAGAAATAATACGATGTATCTTTGATTCTCATGCATACCTGGTCATCGGGCGCCATCTTGTCTGTATTCAGTATCTTTCCGACAGAGAGCTTAGCACACTTGTCCCTGACTGGCTCCGTGTTTCGGTTTATCTCTGCCATCAGGGCCTCAGCAACTTGAATTTTCTGTCAGGAAATCGAGGGAACAAGGGAGCAAACATTAAAAGCAAATCGCATAATGACCATTTTCCCATGATACAAAACTGTGTTTCTGATATTATACGTACATTGTTACTTTGCATTATACCATTTGAAGCACAGTGTAGCTAGGCTTCTACATCCTACATCTTCTCAATATCCATATTTCATTAAGTAGCACACAATCTGCATCATGTCTGCATTTGTATAAAGCACATCTCAGCAACATGTTCATTTGGTTACCAAACTTTTAGGCCAAAACGGGGTGATGGAATGTAAACTTTACGTACCTTCTCTGGATCAGCAGGTTTCCAGTTCAGACAGGTGCACCAGTGAGGAGCAATGTGGGCGTCCTCACACGTCCTCTCCCGTGGTATCTCGTTGAAGAGACTGATTCCCCGCTGGTCAACACTTCCAGGCTCTGGGTTGTAGTGGAGCACTGATTGGAGAGTTTCATGCACATCAAACGGAGTGACTAACCTCTTCCGGTTGTTTCTGAGGTTCCTGACCAAGTCTGGGTGCTTCTTCGACACCCATGGGGGCAGTGTGATCGACAGGAAGGGAAGACGTTCTTCAAGTTTACCCTGATAGGACCTTCGTATGGAAAAGTACCGTGACCCATGGTCAGCGAAGAAGACCAGCATGGTGTTATTTAAGAGACCGAGGCTTGTGGCATTGGACAGAAACCCGGACAAGCTTGGGTCCATCAACTGCAGATGGTTGATGTTGTCGTGAGTAATTACGCAGGGCATGGTAAATGAGAAGTAGGGCGTGGACTTGTACTCAGTCATGTAATCCAACATGTAGTCCAGCATTACATCGTAGACGGGCTTCGGTCCCAGACAGTGTTTATGTCCATAGGCGATAAGCCAAAGATTACGCATGTAGTGGTCTGTTGGCTGCTTATCAAAGCCCCTGAAAAGTCGATTGAAGATGGCTATTCTTGGGTCGTCCTCTGCAAACATTGTGACATACCCGTTTTGGGAAAAGTTTTTCCAGATCATTGGATACGTGTCCACATATTTAGCCCCACGATGACCTCTCGATACGTCCGGTAGCTCAAGCTCCGTCTTACCAGTAAGAACCGGAATCATTGCCCCGGCTGTGCCATCATCGACGATGTTGTAGCCTTCCAGAATGATGGCTCCCAATCCCTCAAGGACCTTCCTTGTCTTGGGAAGATACCGGATGAAATTCATTCTAGAGGTGGACTCTAAGGTAAGCATCACGACGTTCAACCCCAGTCCATCCACAGAGGGCTTGGTGTCGCGTAACCTCCGAAGTGTCTCAGGATTGGGATGGATGCCGGCGTGAACATCAAAGAGAGACGGATCAGAGTTAATAAACCATTCATCAATGTCTTGGTTGGTCGTGCTGTCTTTTTCGTCCAAACACGTGACGACCGTGAAGTCTGACGTCAGGTTGTACCCTAGTAGAATGTCTTCTCCGGGGGTATCAGACTGGTTCTGGTCTACCCGGATCTTTATCGGGGGACTGATCTGGCTCTCATAATCATGGACCCTCTCTATGGTAGAAACATAGCAGAATGTGTAATTGTGAGGGGACGCTGACTTCCTCAGCACCAGCTGTTTGTTCTTGATACCAGTGTGCATAATCCTGCCTTCGCATTTTAAGGGTGGTAGTTCGCGTAGGAATTTTCTGATGGACTTATCAAACGGATCAAGCTCAGGAATCAGACAGGCTCGGTTGGTCTCTTTTGATCGGGTTCCAATCTGGACCGTTTCCCTGACGTCTTTTCTCATCAGATGCTTTCCCTGACTGCCTTCACCGGGAGACGAGCCATTCGTCCCGTTAGACAAACCAAAGCTGGATACATTTGTTTTCTTCGGTAGTCCCGACACTTGCGTCAATCCTTTGTCCTGGTCGTCCAGCTTCAACTTGTTCTCGCTTCCAACTCTAAGCTGATGAAGCCCTTCCGCGTTTTTGATAATTGGTCGCAACCCTTGATGAAATGTGTACATGATGTTGAGTGTCATGACTATGACACAGACACATAGCGCAGCGAAGATTCTCCTGACGCGGCATCTGAAGAGCCACATTTTCATTTACCAGCCCTGTACCGATGGAGAAAATGTTAGTCAAGCAGCGTGTAGGTAGAGCCAAAATCCCAGTGCAGCTTTCTCACAATAATCGGCGCTCTCCCTGCTCGTACAAGATACATGTACATGTACACGCATCTGATGCAGTGAGCTGTTTACATGCTGTTTTGTACATGTAGGCCTATATCCACATTTACACACAGAACTAAAAATACAGACTAAAAATAATTTGTTAATTAAGAGATCGATATTATTTGAATGAAGTAATATTCAAGTCCGGGCCCAACATTCCGAATTGACAAGCATTTTATTGCCCTCATATAAACACGATGGAACTAGCATTGTTCCATGTTGTCGTAGTGCAAGTGCATGTACGTGCACTGCATTCGAATCTAAAAGAGAGGTACATGTATAAAGGAGTCAGCGCTTTGATCATTAACTCCCATCTGACTCGTCACACTGATACCTTTTGTGACTTAAAAGGCATTTTCTATATACATGTACTAAGTGAATCAAATCAAATAGAAACAGACTCATTTATAAGATGCGATTAATTAGACAGGCCGGCAACTATTATATTCTACCGGGTCGAATTCCCCGTACGATCCTACCTAGCTGATAGGTGATCAAGGGGGTTGCGAGGTCTACAGTAACTTGGGTCTCGGGTTCGGATCCCTACCTGCCTTTGATAACCATTGTACAGGGACAGAGATTATAGGTATACAATGAGTGCCAAGACGATGTGTATAAGACACCTTCCATAATACTAGTGGAGTCTGTGTATACCGTGTAGTTTTAACTGTTTGAAGCATACATTTACAGATTTGTTGGATCAAAATCAAGCACTTACATAAACATATAAATTTATATAGTCATTAATTATGTATTAAGCAATATTTTCAAAGCACTTTTATCCCTTTCCCAAATTTAATTACAGTAAACCTTGAAACCAGATGGCATATTTTATTCATTATGCAGCTACAAAATAATTATTCAAATGTATACAATTACTCTCTGGCATATAGCTGGCCCTAAACTCACCTTACGGCATTTGGTGTAAAGAAGGGGTTTGATTCGTTAAATCACGGCAAGTTGCCTTGAATATTAATTCAGGGATTCTGACTATCGAGGGAATGTGAATGAATAAATGGTGGACTATTAGGATGCACCTTCCATGAAATCGCAGACACTCAAACTTCACGGCAGTAACAGAACTTGGTGGCCTGAGGCAAGATAGCATTGATGCAGTCCGCCTGACTACCGTAACGGTTGATGCGGCTGATGTCGCCCGTGGAGTCGAAGGCCAGATAGTTCCCCTTGCTCCGCGGCAGCACCTTGATGGTCCCCTCGAAGAGGCCGCCTCCAGGCTGCGCCTCCAAGGTGACCCGGTAGATAGTGGCTAGCTCTGAGACCCGCACGGTGGAGCTGTTTTTAAAATCCGGATACTCTGGAATCGAGTGGCCAAGACTTTCCATTTTCGAAAATCGCAAAAGCTGAGGAGAAAACAAGTGGATGTGTGGAAGCTTTATACTCTGAAATTTGTTCAGACAGTTAAACAAAAAAAAACCTGCCAGAGAAACAGCTACTACAGGTGTACCACCATACACTCTCAAAATGCAACAATCAGTGGTGATTTGCTGTTCCCAGACACCATAATTTTCATCTTCTGGTTACACAACTATTAAAAAGGACGACCTTCGGTCAGTCAAGCTTTCTACCTGATCACTTCTCGGCATTCACCAGTCACCACTAAAGTAAGGTCTAAAGGAATGGAGTATAGTTCACAGAGTTCAGAAATAATACGATGCATCTTTGATTCTCATGCATACCTGGTCATCGGGCGCCATCTTCTCTGTATTCAGTATCTTTCCAACAGAGAGCTTAGCACACTTGTCCCTGACTGGCTCCGTGTTTCGGTTTATCTCTGCCATCAGGGCATCAGCAACGTGTAGTTTCTGTCAGGAAATGGAGGAACAAGGGGGCAAAATTAACAGCAATTCGCAAAACGACCACTTCCCAATGATACAAAACTATGTTTCTGATATTATACGTACATTGTTACTTTGCATTATAAAATTTGAAGCACAGTGTAGCTAGGCTTCTACATCTTCTCAATATCCATATTTCATTAAGTAGCACAAAATCTGCATCATGTCTGCATTATTTTGTATGAAGCACATCTCAGCAACATGTTCATTTGGCTACCAAACGTTTAGGCCAAAACGGGGTGATGGAATGTAAACTTTACGTACCTTCTCTGGATCAGCAGGTTTCCAGTTCAGACAGGTGCACCAGTGAGGGGCAATGTGGGCGTGCTCACACGTCCTCTCCCGTGGTATCTCGTTGAAGAGACTGATTCCCCGCTGGTAGACACTTCCAGGCTTCGGGTTGTAGTGGAGCACTGATTGGAGTGTTTCATGCACATCAAACGGAGTGACTAACCTCTTCCGGTTGTTTCTGAGGTTCCTGACCAAGTCTGGGTGCTTCTTCGACACCCATGGGGGCAGTGTGATCGACAGGAAGGGTAGACGTTCTTCCAGTTTACCCTGATAGGACCTTCGTATGGACGCGTACCGTGACCCATGGTCAGCGAAGAAGACGAGCATGGTGTTATTTAAGAGACCGAAGCTTTGGGCTTTGGATAGAAACCCGGACAAGCTTGGGTCCATCAACTGCAGAGGGTTGATGCTATCGTGAGTAATTATGCAGGGCATGGTAAATGAGAAGTAGGGCGTGGACTTGTACTCAGTCATGTAATCCAACAGGTAGTCCAGCATTACATCGTAGACGGGCTTCGGTCCCAGACAGAGTTTATGTCCATTGGCGATAAGCCAAAGATTACGCATGTAGTGGTCTGTTGGCTGCTTATCAAAGCCCCTAACAAGTCGATTGAAGATGGCTATTCTTGGGTCGTCCTCTGCAAACATTGTGATATACCCGTTTTGGGAAAAGTTTTTCCAGATCATTGGATACGTGTCCACATATTTAGCCCCACGATGACCTTTCGATACGTCCGGTAGCTCAAGCTCCGTCTTACCAGTAAGAACCGGAATCATTGCCCCGGCTGTTGCATCATCGACGATGTTGTAGCCTTCCAGAATGATGGCTCCCAATCCCTCGAGGACCTTCTTTGTCTTGGGAAGATACCGGATGAAATTCATTCTGGAGGTGGACTCTAAGGTAAGCATCACGACGTTGAACCCCAGGCCATCCACAGAGGGCTTGGTGTCGCATAACCTCCGAAGTGTCTCAGGATTGGGATGGATGCCGGCGTGTACATCAAAGAGAGACGGGTCAGAGTTAAACCATTCATCAATGTCTTGGTTGGTCGTGCTGTCTTTTTCGTCCAAACACGTGACGACCGTGAAGTCTGACGTCAGGTTGTACCCTAGTAGAATGTCTTCTCCGGGGGTATCAGACTGGTTCTGGTCTACCCGGATCTTTATCGGGGGCTTGATCTGGCTCTCATAATCAGAGACCCTCTCTATGGTAGAAACATAGCAGAATGGGTAATTGTTGTGAAGGGACGCTGACTTCCTCAGCACCAGCTGTTTGTTCTTGATAAAAGTGCGCATGATCCCATCGCATTTCAAGGGTGGTAGTTCGCGTAGGTATTTTCTGATGGACTTATCAAACGGATCTAGCTCGGGAATCAGACAGGCTTGGTTGTTCTCTTTCGATCGGGTTCCGTTCGGCGTTGTAACATGGACCGTTTCCCTCGATTCTGTCCTCTTCGGGTGGCTGTCCTGACTGCTATCAACGAGAGCCAAGCTATTCCTCCCATTAGACAGACTGAAGTTGGATAAATTTGCCTTCTTTGGTCGATCCGACCCTGGTGTCAGTCCTTTGTCCTGGTCTTTCATCACGTACATGATGATGAGTGTCATGAATATGACACAGACACATAGCGCAAAGAAGATTCTCTTGACGCGGCATTTGAGAAGCCACATTTTCATCTAGCAGCCCTGTCTATCTTCCTGTGTTTGATACGAAAAAGGAGACAACCGTTTATAATGATTGTGACTCTGAGACGGGCACGTTAATACGGACACTTCCTCCATTTGCCATGGGGCCCTGTTAACGTCACAGATGTTCATTGGGCATATTAAGGGGTATCTCACCAGGCTTGAAACTAGTTTGCGACTCCATATTTTGCTAGTTGCAGAAACGTCTCCGCGACGTCTCCGAGAATTTCTCTACGTCGGGGAGACTAATTATATCCTCAACTGCTGAAACGTCTCCGCGATGTCTCCGCGATGTCCCCGCGACGTCTCAGAAACGTCGTGGGGACCTGATGGAGACCAGAAAGACCAATGAGACGTTGCAAAGACGTTGCGGAGATGTCTCCACGATGTTTCAACAACCTTGCTGAGACCCAGGGCAAACTTCCAGCCAATGGGAGACTTTTGAGAACCGGTCTTCAAGTCAACAGCGCACGCGCACGCAATTGTGAGCATGCGCGCCTTGTTTTGCGCCTGGGCTGTGTGCAAAAGTCTCCAATTCGCCGCGACTGCCTGGAAACGTCTCAGAGACGTCGCCGCCCGGCGACTGCCTGAAACGTTTCAGAGACGTCGCCGCCCGGCGACTGCCTGGAAACGTCTCAGGGACGTCGCCACCCAACGACTGCCTAAAACGTCTCAGAGACGTCGCCGCCCGGCGACTGCCTGAAACGTATCGGAGACGTCGCCGCGACTACTTTGAGACTTTGCCGCAACATCCTCGCGACTGTCGGGCAAAGTGCTTGTCACCTGGTCTGGAGACGTCGGCAGAGACGTCTCCCGTTGGTGAGAGCGTAAGCCATTTTTATGTTGGAGACGTCTCTGCGACCGCAGCGACCGATAAATTGGAGACTTCGCGGCGACGTCTTCGTTGGTGAGATACGGCCTTTGTTGCTTTTGTTAACCATTCCTGAAAAGATGCGATTGTTTCGCTGTTTGAAATGGCGAATAAAGAAAGAAAGAAAGAAAGAAAGAAAGAAATATTATAAAAGTTGCCGATACCTTCAGTTCGTCCAGTTTGTGTTGTGCAACTCCGTGTGTGATTCCGACCGCAAGGATGTATGCTGGACAAGCAGTGTATAGGTAGAGCCAAAATCCTGACGCAGCTTTCTCACTCTAATCGGCGTTCTCCCTGCTGGTATACGCGCATTCTGATGCAGTGTGCTGTTTACACGTTGTATTGTATATTCATATTTATATTCAGAACGCAAATTTATTAACAATTAATTTGTAAATTTAGAAATCTATATGACTTGAATAATGGAATATTCAATTCCGGACGCAACGTTCAGAACAAATGAATTTTATTGCTCTCATATAAATACGATCGATCGAGCTGGCATCCACGTTGTCGTTGCACAATGCTTTCAGAACAAAGAGAGAGGTACCAGGGAATCAGTGTTTTGATCTCAACTTCCAATTATTTCATCACAAACAATTCATACCCTTTGTGACTTAATTGAATAATGCATGATTGGTAATGGTCACAGAAGAGTATCCAGCATGTACATGAAATAATACCTCCTGCGTAATTTTGAGCTCAATCGGGCATGCGAGTCACGAGAAAATAGCGAAAACCCAACTCAAATTATTCTAATAAAACATAAAGAATTGTTTTGATCTTTATAGCCCGAGATTAAAACTGTTTTCGGTCTTTATTTTACTGATTTCTGGATGAACGCCACATTTCAGGCAGAAATATTTTAACGGTAGTTTCTCCCAGCACCATCTTCATACCCTGAAAGTTGTACTGAAATCTGTAAGCATTTCTGCTTGGGTATGTTAACTTTTAGTTGATAATCGTAATGTTTGTACTACATGTACAATAGCATATACGAGGTTTTGTGAGTGAAAAAACAAATGGCTTGAATCAAATCGCGACGCAAATAATTAATAGCGATTATTAGGGTGTGTTTGAACGAGTGAACGGGACTACTGTGTACAAATACACCTTTATTTATATGGATAATGTCCCGGTTGTATACAAATAGAGACAATCGTTCCAGCAGGTTTGTTTACCAGTCGTGTCTGTCGAGTCAAAACAAGTCCCGTTATTTCTTAATTAAAATCCTTGGCCAGTTTTATACTTCGTCTCTTATTCCACAACACAAAGGAGAGTGCAGGTTTTTAATGGCAGATTTAATTACATCTTGGCAGTTTGAATGATCACAAACAAAGACAACTAATTAATGTATGTGTTTAAATTACACGTGGGCCTGTTTACTTGAAAGATTACAATTCGTCCCGAATAATGAAGTCACACTAGGCGTTTTTAGTGTGTATATACATGTATTTTCATATATACATTTTAGCCTTTGAGAAATCCTGCCAAGATCGAAACGCGCCAGGCCCTCCCAACTCCATGGAGTTGGGCAAGCATCATATTTTCAGGTAATTTTTATGAGGTGTCCGATTGAGCTCAACTTTTTCACAGACTTCATGTCATGTTGGATTAGACAAAGTGTGGACGTTGTTCTGTGACCTTTACTAATCATGTATTATACCTTATTAAAACACGTATAAGGACAGACCACTTAACGTGTTCGAGGAATACTATGCTTTTTACTCTTTAACTCAATTAATAATTACATTTCGCTAGCGTAGCGTGCTGCCCGTTATGCCTACGCGTGTTATATTCTTTCCCAGTCACTCTATATTATAACGGTGGATGCTAGGCGATACCGACTCATTTGGGCATATACCGAAAATTGAAGAATAATTAGAAAATACCGGCGGGACTTGTTTCCCTTATTTGTACAAATGCAACGAAAGAGCACTTCAGACTCGCTCGCAATCAAATATTGGAATGAATCATAATGAATGTCCCACTGATTAAGTAGCATGCAGTCACTTTGCCGTTCATGTTGCCGTGGCTGACTATTGCCAATTAGTGGAAAGGCACCGTTTGATATCAGTCTGCTGACTGGTGGGTTTTGCACGTAGACCATGTCTAGTCACATAACGACTATAGACCACTCGAATGCCGAAGTGCACTGTTACTGGCTATAATAATGTACAGGGCCCTATATTCATAGGGTACACTGTTCATAGACACCTCATGTAAACGCATCAAAAGTGGCCTTTCATGGCCACCGTAAATAAATAATGAAGCATGTGAAGCTAAGCAACCCACTGATTTTCAGAGTGAAAAGGGCTTAGCAGTCCTACTTCTAGTCTCTAGGATCGTTCTCAAGGGCTAACAAAGCTCACTTTGTTATATTTTTTTGACATTTTGGGTTACCGTTATCATTATAATATAGTGGTATAGTGTCCCCGTGTTTCAATAAAATTGATGTCCTTAAACACCTCCCGTATACACCTTGATGAATTTGCTTTGAGCTGGTAAGCTGGACCGGGTTAGGAAGTCCATTATACTGTAGCACGCTCACATGTCCAGTGAGTCTCTATTGCATCTGTTGCAATATATCAAAATGTGCTCAGAAATTGTGCTTTTGACTGACATGACAACAGGTGGTAATTTGAACTAAATATCTGTTCCGGTCAAAATGTGCATGATAAGAAATCTTTTCTCTGTGTACTATTAAAAGCAAAATATCATGCCATATGGTACAGATACAGCCAGCTATATTTACAGTCATACATGGCGGATCTGAAATCAAAAAGAATTAAGAAAGTGCTTCAGCAATGATGTTCATAAGCATGCGTGGAGTGTTTCTAGCCGTAGCCAAGTAATTCGTATGGGGCCTCAGTCAACGTCGAAAGCACCCACCCACCAGATACCTTTCTCCCATCAAACTCCTAACAATTCCACCTAAGAATGACGCCTTATACACATAGTCTTGGTACTCATTGTCAATGTCTCTGTACAATAGTTATCAAAGGTAGCTCACGGGTAGGGATTCGAACCCGAGACCCTTGCTCTTCACTGTAGACCTCGCACTCCAGCTTGATCACCCATCAACTAGGTATAGGATCTTACGGGGAATTCGAGTCGGTAGCCTATAAAAGTCGCCGGCCTGGCTAATTAATCGCATCTTATAAATGAGTCCGTTTCTATTTGATTTGGTTCGCGTATTATATAGAAAATAAGTTTTAACTTCACAAAAGGTATGAATTGTTTGTGATGAGCAAAATGGAAGTTAGATCAAAACACTAATTCCTTTGTACCTCTCTTTTCGAATGCAGTGCATATATAATGACTTGAATTGCCACAACGTGGAACAATGCGAGTTCGATCGTGTTTGTATGGGAGAGCAATAAAATTCACTTCAGTTCGGGGTCCGGACTTGAATATTATGTAATTCAAATAAAATGGAATTTTTTGTTAATAAATTTGCATTCTGTATGTAAATATGGATATACAATACAACTTAAACAGCTCATTGCATCAGAATGCACGTATACCAGAGTGTGAAAGCTGCGTTAGGATTTTTGCTCTACCTACACGCTGCTTGGCTTTTTTTCCCGTCGGTTCAGGGCTGGTAAATGAAAATGTGGCTCTTCAGATGCCGCGTCAGGAGAATCTTCGCTGCGCTATGTGTCTGTGTCATAGTCATGACACTCAAAATCATGTACACATTTCATCAAGGGTTGCTACCAAGTGTCAAAAACGCGGAAGGGCTTCATCAGCTTCGAGTTGGAAGCGAGAACAAGTTGAAGCTGGACGACCAGGACAAAGGATTGACGCAAGGGTCGGGACTACCGAAGAAAGCAAATGTATCCAGCTTTGATTTGTCTGACAGGACGAATGGCTTGTCTCCCGGTGAAGGCAGTCAGGGAAAGCATCTGATGAGAAAAGACGTCAGGGAAACGGTCCAGATTGGAACCCGGTCAAAAGAGACCAACCAAGCCTGTCTGATTCCTGAGCTAGATCCGTTTGGTAAGTCCATCAGAAAATACCTACGCGAACTACCACCCTTGAAATGCGAAGGCCGGATCATGCGCACTGGTATCAAGAACAAACAGTTGGTGCTGAGGAAGTCAGCGTCCCTTCACAGCAATTACACATTCTGCTATGTTTCTACCATAGAGAGGGTCCATGATTATGAGAGCCAGATCAAACCCCCGATAGAGATCCGGGTAGACCAGAACCAGTCTGATGCCCTAGGAGAAGACATTCTACTAGGGTACAATCTGACGTCAGACTTCACGGTCGTCAAGTGTCTGGACCAAAGAAAGACTGCCACTAACCGAGGCATTGATGAATGGTTTAACTCTGACCCGTCTCTCTTTGATGTACACGCCGGCATCCATCCCAATCCTGAGACACTTCGGAGGTTACGCGATACCAAGCCCTCTGTGGATGGCCTGGGGTTGAACGTCGTGATGCTTACCTTAGAGTCCACCTCTAGAATGAATTTCATCCGGTATCTTCCCAAGACAAGGAAGGTCCTTGAGGGATTAGGAGCCATCATTCTTGAAGGTTACAACATCGTCGCGGATGGCACAGCCGGGACAATGATTCCGGTTCTTACTGGTAAGACGAAGCTTGAGCTACCGGACATATCGAGAGGTCATCGGGGGGCTAAATATGTGGACACGTATCCAATGATCTGGAAAAACTTTTCCCAAAACGGGTATGTCACAATGTTTGCTGAGGACGACCCAGGAATGGCCGTCTTCAATCGAGTTTTCAGGGGCTTTGATAAGCAGCCAACAGACCACTACATGCGTAATCTTTGGCTTGTCTTCAATGAAAACAGAGTGTGTCTGGGACCGAAGCCAGTCTACGATATACTGCTGGACTACCTGTTGGATTACATGACTGAGTACAAGTCCACAACTCATTTCTCATTTACTATGCCCTGCCTTCTTACTCACGATAGGATGAACAATCTGCAGTTGATGGACCATAGCTTGTCTGGGTTTCTATCCAAAGTTCACAGCCTCGGCCTTTTAAATAACACCATGCTGGTCTTCTTCGGTGACCATGGGACGAGGTACGAGCCCATACGAAGGTCCTATCAGGGTAAACTTGAAGAACGTCTACCCCTCCTGTCGGTCACACTGCCCTCATGGGTGTCGAAGAAGCACCCAGACTTGGTCAGGAACCTCAGAAACAACCGGAAGAGGTTAGTCACTCCGTTTGATGTGCATGAAACTCTCCAATCAGTGCTCCACTACAACCCGAAGCCTGGAAGTGTCGACCAGCGGGGAATCAGTCTCTTCAACGAGATACCACGGGAGAGGACGTGTGAGGACGCCCACATTGCTCCTCACTGGTGCACATGTCTGAACTGGAAACCTGCTGATCCAGAGAAGGTACGGCCAGTTTACATTCCATCAGCCCCTTTAAGGCCTAAAGAGGTATGGTGGCCAAATGAACATATTACTAAGATGTGCTTCACACATGCAGTTCTACTTGGTGAAATATGGGTATTGAGAAGATGTGGGATGTATAGAAGCCTAGCTACACTGTGCTTCAAATTTTATAATGCAAAGTAACAATGTACGTATAATTATGAACCTGGTCACTGTTTTGTAACATGGAAAAATTGTCATTATGCGAATTGCTTTTAATGTTAGCTCCCTTGTTCCCTCGATTTCCTGACAGAAAATACAAGTTGCTGAGGCCCTGATGGCAGGGATAAACCGAAACACGGAGCCAGTCAGGGACAAGTGTGCTAAGCTCTCTGTTGGAAAGATACTGAATACAGAGAAGATGGCGCCCGATGACCAGGTATGCATGAGAATCAAAGATGCATCGTATTATTTCTGAGCTCAGTGAAAACGTGATACTATAGAGCCTACTGTACTCCAGCCCTTTAGACCTTACTTTAGTGGTGAATGTCGAGAAAATGGTACTCAGTGATAAGGTAGAGAGTTGGGTAACAAGATGACATTATGGCGCCTGGGAACAACACTACACCACTGATTAGCAAAGTGTTGTGGTGCTTTGAGAGTTTACGGTAATATACGCTTTAAAGGTCTTCCTCTGATAGGTCTGTTTGTTTAATTGCATGGACATATTTCAGAGTATAATGCCACCACACATCTATATATTTCCCCCTCAGCTTTTGCGATTTTCGAAAGATGACAAAAACAGCTCCACCGTGCGGGTCTCAGAGCTAGCCACCATCTACCGGGTCACCCTGGAGGCCCAGCCTGGAGGCGGCCTCTTCGAGGGAACCATCAAGGAGTTGCCACAGAACAAGGACAAGAATCTGGTCTACGAGTCCACGGGAGACATGAGCCGCATCAACCGGTTCGGCAGTGATGCGAACTGCATCAAGGATATTTTGCCTCGGACCGCCAAGTTTTGTTACTGCCGTGAAGCGTGAGTGTCTGCGATTCCATGGAAGGTGCATCCCAATAGTCCGCTATTAATTTCATTCATTCCCTCAGTAGTCAGAATCATGCATGTCCATTTATATTCAAGGCAACTTGCGGTGACTTTGAGAATCAAATCCCTTCTTTATTCCAAATGCCGTATAAGGTGAATTTATAGGGCCAGCTATGCCAGAGGGTCAGCGTATACATTTGAATAATTATTTTGTAGCTGCATAATAAATAAATTTAATATGCCATCTAGTTTCATTATATAGTTGATTATATTTATTTGCGTCATTTGACTTTTCATGGATTTTACTTTGTCAACGTAACTCGGAGGTAAGTTCCTGTTCCACAAAATTGTTGTATGACTTAAGCAAATGAGAAGTTTATTTTGTTTTCTTCTTAAGTATTATTTTGAGCTGTTGTTTCACTTTGTTAGTATTTTCTTCAGTAATCATGTTGCAGGGCCCAACATATAACAGTCTATTTTATGGGTAAAAATACCCTGGGTAAATAAAGCCAATATAATAATCGGCAATTATGTATCATTGTCTAAACTTGTTTAATAACGTCAAACAAATTCATGCGACGTGCTCAATGTCACTCGGTGAGCTACGATACGTACACCGTATCACTTGATCCAAGAAATCATGAGACCTACAGTCCAGACCTTGTATGTTTCATGTTCAAGTTACAATTCTCCCAGTTTCATACAAAGGGGAGACGTTGGTACCTCGCGACACAAACCCTGTCAGGTCATTCGGCAGCCGTGTCAGAATCGCCAGAGCGTCGGCTTTGGAGGAAAACGCCCCGAAGACTGAGGCTCCAGTGCCGGTCATCTTAGCCTCGCCGAACCCACTCAGCCATCTCCAGGCTCTCCGCACCTTGGGGTACAACGAGAGCACCAGCGCCTGGCAGTCGTTGTTACCGCCGCTCGCCAGGACGTCTTCCAGCGACGTGGACGGCGTGTTTCGAGTCAGGTCGGCGTGGGCGAAAATTTCAGCCGTTGATACGTGGCATGGAGGAGTGACCACGAGGTACCATTGCTCGGGCAACTCCACTGACGTGAATCGCTCACCGATGCCCTCCGCCCAGGCCGTGTGGCCAAAAACGAAAATGGGAACGTCCGCGCCCAGAGAGCGCCCGAGGGCCTGAAGTTCCACCCGGCTGAAGTTGGTGCGCCATATGTGGTTCAGCCCGACAAGTGTCGTGGCAGCATCAGAGCTACCTCCGCCCAGCCCACCTCCCATCGGTATGCGCTTAGTAAGGCCGATGGTGGCGCCGAGCTCCGTACCAGACGCAGCCTGGAGAAGCTTAGCTGCTCGGAAGATTAGGTTCTGGTCATCCTCAACGCCTTCCAGAGAAGGAAGCAGCACTATCCTGCCGTCCGGTCTGGTTGTCAGCGATAGATCGTCACAGAAGTCCAGGAAATGGAACAGTGTTTGCAAGTCGTGGTAACCGTCAGCACGCCGGCCTGTCACGTGAAGCATCAAGTTCAGTTTGGCCGGGGCTGGTAGTTTGATGTGCCCGAAATGAAGGCTCATTATTCACGCCGATGTAGACTGATTACCACGTACTCTCAGACTAAATTGGGCTTCTTTGGCTTCAGTTCTTATTCCCGATCGTGGTTATTTAATTCCCAGTACCAACAGCTGCCATCACTCAGTAGCACTGCTATATTCTGCAGCTGAAATAAAGAAAACAAAATCGTGGGATTACGAGTGATTGAGAAATGGCGCAAAATAGAGACTTTTATCTGCGGTTTGGAAGTTGATTCTCTGGTTTGAAAAAGAAAACAGAGCTTCAGCTTCAATGAAAATCCTTTCTGTAATCCATATGGTGAAAATATAGGCTCCCTTTTGAGCATTGTGATTGGCCAACGCGTTGCAAACTCTTGGAGGCGCACTATTGTCAACTTCCGGAAACAATGCATTGATTACAGTGCTTAAAGGGTCTCTGCAATGGGAACATTATGGCTTGAACATGTGCCAATAAAAAAACTGTACACGGGGCCTGTGATTTTACCCACTTCCTCACACTGATTCAGGGGTAAAAACAGGGGAATTGAGAGCAGTAACCCAATTGATTTGTGCACACAAAGTTGCGGTTGTTTTATAGGTTTTCTGACAAACCTTTTCCCCCTCAATGGGTTTTATTTTACCAAATAATGTTCCTTTCACTCAATTGGTGGTGTAATTTTTTTACCAAACCATTTCTGTTGGTCAAGTTTGCCTCTTCATTTTTTATGTTTTTTTCATTATATTTTTGCTGTTGGTTCCCTACATGAGTATGCGTGAAAATCCCCCATTTTACAAAGCCATTCAAAGGAAAGCCAAATGCTGGTTTGAAACCAAAATAAGACTTTCATTATTTGTCAGTATATTCTCTGTATGAAGGCTATAAAAAAACCTGACTGAAAAAAGCACTGCATCCGCCCTTTAAGTTCAACTCCACAAACGGAACGGCTGTGGACTGAGGCCAGGGCGCAAATCTTGGCAAAGACTAGATCTATAATATTATGTGGGTAATGTTAATGCATCGGGATCAGTGGGGTGTGGCCAAGTGACGGATGTCTAGTCTCTGCAAAGCGTATTATAGGCCTACTTGTCAGCGTTGCCCAAGGCAGCTTAATTAGATATTCAAAAGATTTGCAGTGTCACACTCCAGCCCGAGTTGTTCCCAACCAAGATGAAGATTTACAGTTTTACACGGACAGCCAATAATGCAAAATAGAAATAATTTACAAGTATAAGAGGAAATTGATCCACTCAAGCCGGACCTCCGTGCTTGTTATCCGTATGGCTTAATGTCCGTAATGTGCCAATCAACCCACTGATCTCTAGTGTGCATGGGCGTAGATCCCGGGGGGCTAGGGGGGTTGCAACCCCCCCAGGTTTTCACTTTTCATATATATAAAAAATGATTTTGTGCAAAAACGGATATGGAAGAACGACCCAGCTACACGATCAACCCCCCAGGTCTGAGGACGTGTCTACACTATACTGCTAGTGTGCTGTGAGTGCCAATCATACCTGTCTCAACCACTAATATCAACCACTGTTCATTGATCTTTAGTGGATCCCGACTGGACAGATCAGTGGATCTAACATTTAGGCCTAGACATAGATCAGCTGCGGACAACGTTACTTCAGACTAGGCCTACAAGCTGACTGTTCTCGAAACAAGAACGAACATTTACTTACACATAATTATAAAAGTACGGTGATAGCAGGCATTGGCAGCACGCTGTAGCAGAGAGAACAAGAAAGAAGCTACTACCTGTGCACTAGCTGCGCACGTTATAATACTTCCTGTTAAATATCCCAGCACGTACACATGTACATGTACCTGGTTCAAAGGTCGCTATCAAGTCAGACTTTTGTACTTATCCGTTATCCGTATGCGTTATTCGCCCGGGGCGCCCTCACTTGTCAGTAATGTGCCAATCAAGTCTGTTCCGACAGTCCGTTTTGGGACGGGGCTTATTATAGGGCTAGACTAACGGCTAGACTCAAGCTAAATGTTTTTGCGGCCGTTTTGAAGCCTGAACCTGAACCTTGCCTCGTTTCCAGTAACTGCCCCAAGAAATAGATACGGACTAGACGGGCAACTAACTGCGGACATGACAGAGGATAGGGTGTGTACAAGCAACGCACAGAGGAAGAACGAAACCCGACTTGAGACAAGTCTATCCAGTGTATAGAGTCATCAGAAGTTCATATAGGACCTATGATCGCTACTACTAGATCATTTGAATGTTGATTCATTATTTGCAACATTTTATTACTGTATCAACAAGATACAGTAACAGTACTCTATGAAATTTCCAGTCCCATAAGGAGCCCATTTTTTGTTTTAGAAAACAGTGAAAAACGCACACAGTATTTTCAAATCTATTCACAGGAGTTTTGATCTCACCTAGAGATCAAAACTGCCTTTGATCTTTGGTTTTTACTCATATCATTTCAGTTAGAATAATTATTTTTAACGGTATACATACCGTTAAAATACGTATGTTTCTACCATCACCATCTTTACATCCCTGTAACTTGTAAGTTATAGGTAAATCTGTGACGATTTCTATTTTGGTTTCCTACCAAAGTAATATGATAGTACCCAAAAGAGAATTTTGGCAACAATGAATTTGCAAGAATGGCTTCAAATGAAAGTCAGGAGATGGGAGAAAATAGCAAGAGAAAAGAGAGAAAGACGGCAGAAAATGATGAACATGTCGACATGGAAAATACGGATGCACAGCAAGTTGTTTATTTTTGTAATACTCATATAACATATATGTATATATAGAGAGATATATTATGTATGAAGTATTAAGATGAAAATGGACATCACAGAGCCGCTAAGCTGGAAACTCACTTGTCAAGCTTGAAACAAACAATGTTAGCAATTTCATGGACCTCTAAGCAAAAAAAGAAACATTGCTTAGCAAAAGAAGAAACATAATGCAGTCGGGTACCAACCAAAAATAAATATAAATCACAAGATATTTTGGCTGGTAACCCAAGAATGCTAGGCAACATTTTTCTGTCACTGCTTACCAAAATTTCAGTGTCTCAGGGATTCACAAAATAAAATGATCCCTGCTTGCAAGATCAAACAACATTTATGCAAGAATTAGCTGTCAGCATGAATCTGCTCGCACAACGGGGAAACAAAATCCTGATAATTTTATTGTTAAGTTTAATTACAATGACAGTGTTGGAACTATGCTAAGCAGTGCTGCTGTGAAAATCAAGACTGTTTTGGAAGTTTGCAGGAAAAAACAAAAACAAAAAACCTGACTGCACAAAATTAATCTCTACAAAACTGTCTTGCACTTGGTGCGTTAATCCAACATTAAAACAAAATAACTTAATTACCCACTTAAACAATCACGATTAAAAATATATAATCACAAGCTATGTGGTGCAAAAAAACAAGAGGATTATTAAAAATCGTTAGAATTTTTTTCTGTACAAGTATTTGTCTTTTAAAATTAATTTCATTATTATTATTATTAATTATTTTTGTAAGCGATGAAACAGCAACAGCAAGATAAAGCAGGGACAAGGATTATGGAATGCTTGCTAATTTGCATATGGCAATTTGCATATGGCAATTTGCATATGTGCACAGGACACAGCAAATAAGGGGTTGGTATGCGTCGACATTATACATCTAGAAAGTGAAATAAATACATAAAATATCCCCCAACAAAATAAAATGACCCGGATGACAGAGGTATTGAGATTCAATCCACAAAGCATGGCCAATCTACTGTGACGTCATCAGTGGTAGACATAAAGGAATAATACAGCAAGAAGCAAGGATTGAGAGAACAAAGATTGAGACAAGTTTTGAGGTGAACACATTTCTCGAGTGACAAGAGGAAGACATTATTAAGTCACAGAGATGTGAGTATATCTGAGTGGATGTGAGTTACAGGTTCAGTTGTAATCAGTTTGGGTACACAATGATACCCGACCCAAACTTGAATATTATTAATAGCCGTGTTTCAATATGGGTGATCGGTAAGCAGGATTGAGATAAGAGAAGGAATATGGGTTTGGGCTTATGCACTACAATTCCGGGAAAACAACAGAATTGTGAGATAAATGCCTTCAAAATTGTACCTGGTTGCATACAACTTGGTACGCAGATAGCGTACATCATGTAACACTATATAATTCCCTGAAATAATATGTGAAAACTCCATGAGAATTTTCCGTTTATAAAATATTAAATATGAATCAGAAATATCACTGACTGACTCGCATCGGTCATGTTCTATGCGGTTTTGTTTAATATATTCATTCAAACTGCTGGTTTATTTTTATAATCACATTTAATAGAAGTTGATAGGAGAATTTCATTGTAAATATTTAAATCACATATCATTTACATTGCTGTAGTGTTTACTAGTTTGTAAATTCTCAAATTCCCATTTCACACAAAAAGTACTATTTACAGTATAACTGATTTTGTTACCCCGCAAGAAAAATTCTGAATTTTTCACAATTGAGGATGTGTATTATATATTTATACCATTACTTTACAAGTAAGTTGTTTATTGTTCTTCAAAATTTGCACAAAGTGGCCCTGTAAATAGTTACAAAAATAAAAAAATATCCACTTTCTTGTTTTTGTTATACAGCCGTGTATTTTAGGAAATACTATTCTTACGTTTCAAGGTTCTAATTTCAACAAAGGAATTCCAAAAGAGGTTCTTGTCTAGTTGAGTTTGGAAACATATCAAAGTGCAAAGAGTGAAAAATGTCTTAGCAAAACAAAGGGTAAGTACAAATCTATTACAAACCTCACACAAAATGTAAATGCCCAAATTCATCATTAATCACAGAAAATAATGATAATTTGCTAGTTTTCCCTTGTTTGAGAAACACCACATCATTACGAGTGTAAAAACATCATCAGGTGAAATGAAGGTATGAAGGTTATAATGCCCTAAAATATCCTCAAAGTTCTACTAAGATGTAGCAGAGAAGTTCCATGGTTTGTGGACGGAACACCAACACTAGATTCAATAATAAACTGCCTTGAGATATGACTTAACCCTAAACCATCCCAGTTCTATCAGGATTCACGTCTAGGATTGCAGGATGAAGGAGGGAAAAATAATGGCCAGCCAAGTCCAGTAACAAAGAGGAACAGCGACTTTGTCTCAGCCCACAGAATGTGCCATAGGCATACTGCACAGTGTTGCCACTCTTGCCATTTCTACTTCCAACATTCCTAAAATCCGCCCGGGAAAATGCAATGGTTCACACTAGTACATTCTCAAGACTTCTCAATACCAAGTTGTGTGGCAGGCAGACAACATGTAGGCTTAGTACAGAGCATGGATACCTCTATCTTAGAGTTCTTGAAAGATGCTTCATAAGAGTAAAAACTTGATGGATCTGGGATGGTAAGGATCAATTGAGGTTACCGGATAAAATGCCAAGACTAGACCCAAATGTTAAACAATAATAATAACTTACGTACATAAGATTTGAAGAATAAAGTTCATTGGGGAACACTGCACTTTAACTAAAAATCAACCACCACCAAATTAAGTAATATTTATTTTATTAGGGGGAGGACAATTTGTTTGTTTCTTTGCTTGTTTGTATTATTGGTTTTGAGGAGGGATGGTTCATTTGGGAGGCTGATAAATTGATCAAGTTTAAAGTAATGCCAGTTTGGGGTGAGCTTCTAACATCTTCTGACACGTCAACAGAGAATAAAGTAATATACCTTCAGGGGTCGATTTACGAAGCCCCGCGATCGATCGTAACTCAAGTTACGAAGGATAACCCATCTTATCCTCCATAGGGCTGCAATGCATCATAAGTCCTACGATTGATAGTAAGTCACGATGAGCTTGGTGAAATCGACCCCAGATGCCGTTGGGGGGAAAATGGATTAGTAGCATGCGCAAGATAGAATGACCTTCCTATAAATAGTTAAACACTTACTATATAAAGTATAACAAAACTTTATGCTCTAGGTTTTATATAAATAATATTAATATGACAATGCAACTTTTGCAAAATAAATCCCAACCTTCAACAATGTACATGTCTCAATCCTCCTTCTGAACAAAGAGTCTTTTGTTTACTATTAAAATCTGTACACTATCTCTGTACATTACAAACAGTCTGTACGAAAAAAAAGTTGGTTGAACAATAAACCGTTTGAAAAATAAACGCACCCTTATTAAAATTGCCACTATTACCAAAACAAAATACAAAACACCACAAAAGCTGGGTATTTTTCATTTAATATGTACTCGAGGTTTGTTTTTTTTGTTTTTAAATATGTCACAAACAAAACCAGTGAAACAAATTCCACCAGCAATAATTTTTTTTCAAATCTGGATGTTAGTTAAGTGGACTTCAACATTAGCAGAATTTATACATTTGCAAGAGGAAAAAAAATATGCACTATTTTCAAGTGCTTCAATAAAAAAGGAATCATGTTTTTGATTTTTTATATTTTTTATCAGTATTTTATTTATCATACATCAATGTACACTACGCGCCTAAGGCGATGGTTCTGCGTTGTCATGGCAGCAAACATTTTGGCAATAACCATGGCAACGCAAAAATTCAGCGCATAATTTGTTTTTTTCTCGCAAGTCACTCCACAAGCTGCACGGTTTTGCATATAACCAAAAATGGTTCCACTGCTAGAGAATTTCTTCAGGAAAAAAAACGAAACAAAACGAAACCAAAAAAAAAGACAAAAAATGCTTAATTTACATTTATATACAGCAATCAGATTGAAGGGAACTATGGCAACCTTTGTATTGTACGTAGCAATAATGACTTGTACAAACTTGAACTCTAGGCCTTGGCAAACCTAAATATCCTCCAATTTTATTTTTTAAGGTAGCGATCAGTCTTCACTAACATTTTGCCGTCTTTAATTTTGAGACTATTTGTCTGCAGTGAAATCTTAGCTTAACAGAAATGGGCAGAACGATCAACGGAAACCTTCATGAGTGTATAAGACTCAGTTAGAATTATCTGAGCAACTTTTGCCTTCTCAAATTCAAAACCTTGAAGGTGTTCCTCATGTAGACTGAGAACCTTGTGCAATTGTTGATAATTGCTATACAGCTGGACATCGCACAACTTTTCACTGCTTGGACAGCACCACGAGTTTGTGTTGAGTGGAAATGAAGCGAGACGTGATCACTGCCTTTTAAGAGCGCATAAGCGCCCCCCAAAAAATTGGATTTGACAGTCAATGGTTGCTCTTGGCTATAAAGCCTGAAGCCTTCTTGAGCTGGCTGCTCGGTACATCCGAAGACCAATTTATAACCACAGTTCACAAGAAACATTACACTCAGCTTCTTGGGAATGTCTTGATGAGTGTTTCAAGCGAGGTTGTATCGTCACAGACGTTTCATAAACCACTGCAATGGGTATTTTCGTGTCAGGAGGACTCGGCGTCGCCGATATTTGGCTCAGGTGTCTTCCAAACCTCTCTCGCTATGACTTCATGAGGTGATCAGGTGTCTACTCTCACTCAGGATTACTATCGTCCTTACTCTGTGATTGGAATATTATCCCAGACGTCATCCTCTAGGTGATGAAGGTCAGTGGGCGTGCTGATGTCATTCAGATCCAGGAGGTTCAACGGGAATGGGTCCTTACCGAGTGTCGCACCGAAGGCTCCGTCGATGCTGAACGTTGGAGGAGTGGCGCTAACTGGCGTCAGTCCCGAGCCAGAATTGGGTATGACCAGATCCAACCAGTTGAGGTCAGCGTCCGGGTTGGTGGATCCTGACGCGCCACCACTGCAGTCCTTGCCCAGCGACATGGCGGAGTCTGTGTCGCAGCTCTCACTGGTGGTCATGGGGATGTCAAAGGGGACTGACTGGGTCCGACAGGCCCGCTCCCCTCCCATGCTGCCGGATTCTTCTCCCAAATCCAGCGAGGAAATGTTCAAGTCGGTAGGGTCAACCTCCATGGGAAGGTCAGACGTCTGGTAGGAGTGTGACATGGGGGGAGGCGAGGGCCCTGGGGCTGGGAGCTTCAAATCGATGGAGCCCCCACGACCCCGAACAATGGACTGGGTGATGGATGTCACCCCTAATGATGAGTTGTGTAGTGTCCTCTGCATGTCCCGGAACTTTGGAGTGATTGGAATTTGATCTGAATTATTAAAAACAAACAATATCAGACGATTATTAATTAAGCAATTCAAAGGTCTTCAGAGGTTTGTTACTTTATCATAAAAGCCTAAGACGACTTCCATCTAGAAAAGAAGGATTACTGGCACTATAATGCTAACTGGCTTGTAATCACTAGCCGGTCAACCAACAAGTTTAACCAACTAGTCGACCAAGTACTTAACCGACTAGTTTACCAAGTCAACCCCCTAGTCAATGACCAAGTCGACCACTTAATCAACCAGGAAGTCAACCACCTAGTCAACTGACTGTTCAACCAGCTAGGTGGCCACACTTACAGACAACTAATCAGTCAACAAGCCAGATCATATGCCAGTCAGTCAGCTCCAAGATCCTGAAATAACCCAAACCCACACACCCATCACCCAACCCAACCAATCCACTTCAAAGATTGGAGCAGTCTGTGGGACACGGATCCATCCATCCGCCCAACCACCCACCCTCACACCAACCCATCCACTACTCACATCCATGATCCACAAGGACCTCCAGTAGATCATCAAGGTCCTGACACTTGGTGCTCCTCAGGTCGGTGATGCCAATACTTCCTTTGGGCGGTGATCCGACGGGAGACCCTGAGACCGGACTGTTTCCTTGACTCTGAAGAAGGAAGATAAAGATAATTTAAGATGCTTGTCCCTCTAGTTCTCTCTCTGACTCATACCAGAATGTCTCCCATATTACACATTTTAAAAGAGGGCATTAGCTTAAAATCAGTCGATAATGCCCTGTGAAATGCCCTAATTGGAGAATGAAAATGATTCTTTGAATTCTTTGTTGTGATCAAGAAAAGGTCAGGAAAAAAAAAGAAGAAAAAAGTAATGAAGATGAATGGCAAACGAGGGCAACTGAGGAAGATGAAAAGGCTATCTCAACAAATTGTTGAGTACCAATTCCCTAGGTTCTTTCGGGATGTTTTTTTAGCCCATGATTCCTAAAACTAAAAACTGATATTTTGTCTGAAAGACCTGCCTACCTTTCTCTCTTTCACCTGTCGAACAGCTTCTTCATAATTGGGAGGTGGATTGGCAAATGTCGGCTGAGTTACAGACCTCGTCATGCCACTCCCAATCCCCAAGACATTGCGCTCGGTTGGACTACTGGGCAGTGAGTTGGCCTTGGACACCACCATGCCGTTGGGCAAGGAAGCATTCTGTCCCTCGCTGGGACTCGACTGCTGCTTGGAGAAGAGGAATGGTTGACCGTTGGGCGGCGGCGTGGCAAAAGAAAACACCTTGGGCTGCTGGTTGAGCGTGTGAGCAAAATCCTTACTGTGAAACATGAAGGTGTTTGCCTTGGAGTCCTGCTGAGGAGACTCGAGTTGTAGTGAGGATGCGGAGCCTGGCTTCCCAACTGGCGATTGCTGCGGGGCAGAAAGCGGTGATAACGTTGGCTGCTGAAGCTGCTGCAGCTGCAGCTGCATCTGTGATAGCTGCAACATCCGCTCCAGCTCTTGGATCTTGAGTTGCTGCTGGCGTAGGATGTCGTTGCTGTTTTGGGCAGTGTTGCTGCTGTTGTTGGGGTCCAGTGACGAGATATCCATCAGGTCCTGGTTGCTGCAGTCATTGTTGATGGTGTCCATCGGCAGGATGCTAGTGGCCGTCGGAAGGGGTTGAGGGGAATCGAGCGTCGGCATTGTCTGGTCAAACTTGCTGCTGTCCTGCCCAGATGCATTGACAGTCTGATGGTTGGTGGTGCTGACAGTGTCTGGGCTACATACAGGTGTCGTCAGCACTCCTTGGAATGTGGGTGGTGACATGGGCTCAAAGGCGCTCCCTGGGGACATGGGCTCTGACGTCACTGACATGGATCGAAATTCAGGGGAGATCGGAGGCGTGCTCAGAGACCCAGGTGCACTAGTCGTTTCGCTGAAGGCCACGTCTGGATCTGTGGAACTGGAGACTTTAGTACTTGACGTAACTGACGTGGTGGTGACTTCATTTGGTGAGGTCAAGGCTGCTGATCCCTGATCAATGTACGGTCGCAAACGTTCTACCAGCTGAGGCTTGGTGCCTGACACGTGAAGTCCACGATTCTTCAACTCCAATTTCAGTTCAGATACTTTCATGTCCTCCAGGTTGGACAGGATGCGAGGTTTCCCCGAAGGAGCAGTGACGTTGGGCTTGATATCCGGCTGGGATTTGACAGTGACAGGTGCTGCTGGTGCTGCAGCTACGGTGACTGGGGCTGCAGCAGCTGTCATAGCTGCTGTGCTGGAAGAGGTGTGCGTGGAGGTAATTGAAGAGTTGGATGTTGAGGCACAAGTGGTGGACTGTTTCTGGTTTGCTGTGTTCGGTAAGATCAGTTGCTGCTGCTGCAGTAACTGCAACTGCAGAAACATCTGCTGTTGCACCAGCAACAGGTCGTAAGGAGAGCTGACAGTGCTCGCCTGCTGAATCTTATTAGACTGCTCATTGGGTGGCTTGTACTCATGAAATTTGATCTCCTTTGGTTTGGGTCGCTTAGTCTGTTTCTTCCTCGGCTGCCTTGGTGATGGTGTGACCTTCCCTCCTGACGACAGAGAAATACTTGACACTGCCGAAATCGGAGTGAAGCTGTTGCTGGTGATTGGAGGGGGACTGATCAAACCAGGCTCCTGCTTGATGGCAATAAATGTCTGTCCAGCTTTGGGTGATACTAACTGGGACGGGCTGGTGACGCTAGCCCTCTGCTGTTGTTTCTGCTGCTGTTTCTGCTGCTGCAGCAGCTGCTGCTGTAGCTGCTGCTGCTGGGCTTGCAATGTCTTAGAATGATCTGCGAAGCTGCTGGAAGCGTGAGCAGAGGGCAGGCTACCTGTGCTGAGCTGGGACTCGGCCTGGCTGACTTCGGACTGTGAGGGCGACAGGGCTTCATCGCTAAAGCCTTCTTGGCTGTCATCATCAAACTCGAAGGGTGTACCTTCCAGACTGTTGGTCTTCAAGAACTTCACTTTGCCATCTGCATAGAAAGACACAACACCCAGAATGAATTAAGTGATCTACTTGAGCTTGACTTCGTTTGCTATTTTACACAACATATTTTCACTGTTTTGCTCCAAGTGAGCCCTCTGGTGTCCAAACCATACACCATACAAACATTGTCTACACTTGCTTGGAAAGTGTCCTCTTGAATAATCTCAACATCTTGATCTTATTTGAGAAAGCTAACTTGCTAATAAACGAATTACCATTAGCAAGGCACAGACTCTCCAGACTGCTCAGACTAAACAGCGCCCTCTAGTGTTACAATCCTGCATATTTTATACCCAGTTGTGTGAATAACACTGCATAATCCCCTGAATCGAATTGTAGCTTTTTTGTGGTTTTTAATTTTGTGTACAACTTTTTAACGACTGCAGAGCCCCCTCTAGTGTCTTGACTCGGCTTTATATACCTTTGACTGCCTGCTCGACCAGGTTGTCAGTCTTGAGGATGTTGCCCTCAATCAGCTCCAGAGGGCCCGGTCTGTTCTTGATCTTGCTGTCCAGGTCTTGTTCCAGACGAGATCTTTTCAATCTCTGCTGGGTCGCATTCACTAACGGGTCCACGTGCGTGTCTGGAGGCAGAAAACAACAATTGTGTATGATTAAAAAAAATAAACTGATGATGATGAATCAGTCTTCGAAGCAATTGTTATTTTCATTTTCTTGTTCAAAACAGAGAGTCTAGTTGGAAACCATAGTGCAATGGTCTTTAATAACTGTCACTTTAACATGACTGTATGACATGGAGCCTGTAAAGCCACAGCCACAGCCTTGGCCAAAGCCAGAGACCAAGCAAAGGTTTCATACAAATGACATGAAAGACAACAATCTCAGCCACTGGTCTGTAAGTTGTTTGAATATTAAGACCGATAGTGGCGCAGAGAATGCACCTCAACATGTGTCTCACTGGCACTATGGAAAATGATGACATGGTTAACACTGTATGACATCCTGTGCTGATATTTTCATGAATTTAAATTGGGCATAACCTTAAACTGTCTTCCAACAGTACTTCCTCTGAATATCACAATGCCTAATTACCAATAGACAGATGGTACTGATTGTAACTTGGCTAATTGCTAATTAAAGGGCTCAACTTGATTAGAACAATTAACAGAATTCCTGTTCTGCATCAGGAGAGGAAGTTGCCCAGATAACCAGCAGACTGACTGACGATTTGGAATTCTTGGTTAACAACGTCTCAAGAATGTTCATGTTTCTGTAGTGAAAGTCAAGTTTTGAATGATCATCTGCTGTTGACTGGTCCGTGGCAAGGGGAACAAAAACTCAAAAATTCCCTTACTGAAATTATTTTAATATTACTATCCCAAATTTCCTCCAAACAAATTCCGATGCTATGCATAATTCTACAGGGTACCAGTCACATTCAGTGAACATGACATGAAATTATGGCTGGTGACCCGCTCACAGCGAAGTCTGTGAAAGTGAGGACACCTCCATCTGGCAAAGCGATAATCTGCTGACCTGCCCGTGCTAACAGAGTAGAGAACGATCAGGAATCTTGGATGAGTGACGATGGCAAAACAGTGGCACCCCGGAACAAAGGACACGTTTCAGAGTGGGGGAGACGCAATGAATGACGGACCGTGACTAAGAAGGGATGTGGGTTTCTACAGCTGGCCATCGTGGTTATCAATTCCAGTCGAGTCCATTACCGATAGTATATTTGTGTTGCCGGTGTAAAACTTCAAATTGAGGCACATCCCAGCATAGCTGGGTTTACTCTGTGCTTTTTGCAAAATGTTTCTGTATTTCACTTTTTGGGTCCTTTTCATTGTAGAATAAAACTACAATGATACATTGCAAGCAGAAATGTTGACACATGAGAATTCTTTAGCATTCCCACTGTGTATTTCTGCCAAACTCTGAGGACTTACACCTCAGTGGTTTGAGGCCAGAAGGCTACAATTCCCAAAGTCTGACTGCAAAAACCTGAGCCTGAGATTATCTCAGTATCACAGTCCCATGTGACGGATCAAGTTGTAGTTCCACCAAGTATCCAGTGTTCTTATTCCAAAAGCCCGAAAACCCAACAAACCTGATGTCTCTACCAGGACAGCCCTACCCACCCCAGAAGCCTCTTAATAACTAGCTTACCTGCCAAGATGTGCTGACTGACAAGGTGTGATTTCTCGGGTCGGAGGCGGATCTTTCTCTGCAAGCTGTCCCCAACCTGTATCAACACAGAGAATTGATGGATTGGATGATGTCTTGCTTTTAACGGTGCGATAATCAGGATTAAAACAAAAGCTCTGGGGTCGGACAAATCCAGGTGCTGAGAGCTGAAGCCAAATAACAAATCCAGTCCATTCCCACAATAATCACAGCAACGACTCCTGCTGGAAAGACGTGATTTGTACCATCTGAGTTTCTGGCTGGATTTGGGATCCAAAATCCATTTCAATAATAAATCATGAAGTAACAAGTCAGATATACAAATATTCAACCTTGGGTGGTAACCACTCCCCCTTTCCTCAAAAACAAGTTGAAAATTGAAATAAAAAGTTATAACACTATCATTTGATATATATCAATTAGTTCCATCACCCAAATGTTGAAACCTTGACTCCTATTCATCTTGAACTCACAAAGTCCATACAGAAAGTTTATACTTTTAATATCGAATGATACTGCTACAATTTAGGGTTAGTCGTCTCTTGGCCACCATAGAAGAATACTGCCCACTAGTTGTGCCTTGAGGGGTAAGGAAGACAGACTTGTTATGATATCTTATCTATGTTTACTGCTATCTTATCAGTATAGTGGAAGCTTCCTATTTGCCCAGTCCATCTCCAGTTTTTGTGAATGAGTTGATGACTTCATCACAAAACAGACAAATAGTATGACAGCCTGGATTCTGCCTATAATGTCTAAAAGTTTGCCAAAAGCAAATTACAAAACCAAACATGAGGACAAGTAATAAGTAGCCTACATAATTACATGTATAATCAGATTTGCCATTTTAATAACATTTTGGAATCTTGACTTGAGACTTGTTTCCAGTTGAAGGTGACAAAATTGGCAAAGAAATCTTGATTTTCTTTGGTTATTTCCTGATAAACAAATTTGCTTCCGATGAGATTCCTGTTACCAACTTAGTTTGAATGTAAACGTTTATTGCTCTTGACCGGTTCACGGCTGATTGTGCACAGCATTTTCAAAATTGCTCAATATTTCCTTCAGTAGAAAATAATGTTAATTCTTGGGTGAAAAGTGACTTCTGTATTACACAAGATGTTCATGTTGTAATTAGTTTCTTTGGAAAGGGAAAAATACGACTTTCTCCAAATCTTTCAGAGAAAAAGGACATGAAAAGGAAACAAAATAGAAAAAGGAAAGATAGAAAGAAATAAAGACGTATCTGCAAGATGTTACTATGGCACCACATTCTCTTCATGTAACATTTGACAACAGACAGCCATCATGATGTCAGGATGTACAATTCCTGACAAGGCCGTTATGACAGATATTTGCCTTATTACTCACGTTGAAATGAACCCCCTTCCCCCACCACAACCACAACCAGAAAAAAAAATTGTGTTGGGTAATTACTTTGCAACATCATCAGATTATGTTGCACAAGGACAAAGGTAGTTGATTTCAGATTGAGACAGCAAACTCAGGGGAGAGAATTAGCCATCTGTGAAGGGATGGACCCAACGCCAAGCTGGGATTCTCCTCCCGATCCTGCCTCAGCGGTCTCAACACACAGCTGTCTCTTCCTGATGGATCCGGCCCTCCAATGGTTGGTCGCAAAAGAAGATGAAGAAAAAAACTTTGGTCTTGACCTGACTGGGTCGCTACAGAGTTTCCAGGACTGGGTAAAAGAGGATTAGAGCGAAGCAAGAGGGAGGTATAGAGACCGAGTGAGTAAGGGGAGTCTTTGAAGGAAGGCTGTTTGGTATGTCAGGGCCGGGTGATCTGCTGGGCTCAGCTTTCCCTCCCCATCGATGACATCAAAAGATCAGTTGTGGATTTGGGGACCTAATCCGAAGGGCTCATGCTGGAGTGACAAATAAAGTTCTCAACGGACCCGGGCAGGAAGGGAAACGACACAGAGCACGAGTTGACCAAAATATGAAACAGATTCATGCTGAATCCACCCTGACTGTGACCTTGCCTTCTTGCAATCCACAAGCTGACATCTTAACCCCACAGCGACCTTTCTTCCTTTTCCCAACTTTCACTGTGGCAAACATTGACGTTCTACCTATTGGGTTAGGGAAGGTATATCTGCTGAAGACATAAACCCTGGAATAAGGATGAAACTGTTTTTTTCCCCGGCCAATATTTGGTCCACCTCATTAAGACAAGAGATACATTTATTACATGGAGGCTGAGATAGTCCAAAATATTACAAATAAATGTCAACCTGACTTTTCGTAGGACATGGAACATCGCAGGGAACCCAGATACCGGTCTAGTTGAAAACAGGCCACAATTGACCTTTTAACACCAAAAGAAACTTGAAATCATGACCGGGCTAAGCACATACCAAGGTACAATTTACATTCTACCCCTCGATGCTACCCCCTCTCCCCCCAAACCCCTTTCAGATCATATAACGCTATACACCATCTTCCCTTAGTACATATGTCTCAAATGATGCCGGCCTGTAAGTTATTCAGACAATTAGATTTAGGAAATTATCCCAGGATATGGAGGCAGTTTGCCGTTTCGCTTTCCAACTATTTTTTGTCTTCGGTTTTCCATTCCTTGCAGCCATTTCGCCCGTGGCTGACAAGAGTTTTTTCTTCCCTCTCAAAATAGACTGAAATGAAACACGTTTATTGGAGCTATGCATACAAGCTCCCAAGTACATGTCGTTTTTTTTCTCTTTCTTTGACTATTGGTACAGTTGCACATGTCTTTGCAATTGTGGATGGTGATTTCTACTGACAGGTAATATTTTGACATTTCCAGTGCAGTAAGATGATGTTTCATGGTAGACCCTGTGCTCTAGCTCCCGGTGGGCCATTGGACTCAGATGATGTGGAGAAGGTGTGTGGTATTAAGTACTTAGCCAGACTACTGTAGCGGCATTCTGCGCATAGATACCCTTTCCGCTGTTACAGGTAACGAGGCCCTGACCTCTTCGTAGCTGGCCTGGATGTACGTCGTTGTATGTCCGACATGTTCCATTTGTACCTAACCATTTTGCCAGGGACTTTAACTGGGTGGATAACTGAAATTCTTTGGGGTTTTCGTTTCTTTGTGGTCCCCCCCAAAAAAAAAACCAAAAAAAACCAAATTGAAACAAATTAAATAATAATAATAAAATGAATATATTTATCATACAAAAATTTAAAATCCAGCGAAATATTTGGACAATTTCTATGCAGATGCAATATGTTTTGCTCAATTTTAGAATTTGATACTCCATCAATCATTGCCAATACTGCTGATTCTTCTTAGACTCATCGGCAAAACATTTTCTGGTGCCCTTGAGGTTCCTAAAATGTTGCAGAGTGTATGGTGAGTGTGCGATGCAATGCACCACACTCCACAGAGCAAATCTCCACAGCTAAGATAAGATTGGCTGATTCACAATAAGTTACAGAAACTGTTATCTCCCTGCAAGATTGCCTCTCCGTGGTGAGGTAGGTAGGTACATGGAGCCTGTGTGTGGAATTGTCCTTGCACACACCAACTCCACACACACACCATACCCCCTCTATCTCCAGGGTTATGACACCGATAAGTTCCCGTCAGTCCCTGTCGATATATCGGCTGGTATTCAGTGAATGAATAACCTTTGCATGCTTCAATTCAAGATTTCAGGAATGCGACTTTGCCCAGGAAGATGGGGCATTGTAGAAATAGTTCGTCGGGAAGGGAAGCCACGAACAAAAAAAACTACAAAGAAAATAATAACAATCAGATAAGATTTTATTATCTTGTCTCTGATATTCAACCAATGTAGGTTATTCTTCAAGACTGGAAATGTCAGCTGGATAGACGGATGTAGATCTGAATGTTTTTTTTTCTTTGAACAAATTTCTTTGGGGAAGGAACAAGAGGCACACGGACACAAGAGGGCGCTACACTTGCTGACTCATGTACGAGATTCTTGCAGCCTCTGGCATTCTAACGAGTAATTTCATTAGAGTTGGGTCGCAACCTTTGTCTGTTGGTTTACTTTGGGCTAGTTTTACCCCCCAAAAAATTAGGTTCGATCTTGGCTGTGACTTGTCAAAATGGCACCGATACACCTTGACCGACACTTGAACGCTCACTGACCTATATAACAAAACCCACCCCAAGCCAAGCCAAGAATGACCAGTGAACCAACTGTCGTCCACTAGTAGTGAGCGTGGACACAGAATTACACACAGTTCACTAGGTCACTCTGCATCCCTGCAACATGTCAAAAGGAAACCCCAGGGGGGTAGGGGGGTTGGGGTGGGGGTTATAACCCTGTCCTGTAAGACTACCTCAGAACAACCTTCCCCTCCACAAAAACACCCACCTACAGGCAACAGGAGTCTTGAGTCAAAACACACTCTACAGCCTGTAATTGTGACGCTCTGTTGAAAGACTTCTTTCATTTTCTCTGGGTTATTTTCTTATGGTCAAATATAATAATAATAATAATAATAATAAACAATATTTCTATAGCGCCTTATATAGAACCCAGAAAACAACAGCAAATGTGACCTCAGGAAAACCAACAGGTATTTTAGGAACAAATTACTACTACAAATCTGTACATTTCATTAATATTTAATTTCACATACAAAAGGTAGAACGATTTTAAAAACAAACAAACAAACACCCCAACACCCCCTTAGATTGAAGTATAACAATCTATAGGTTCACAGACGATTAAAAACAAATTGACATTAGTTGTAAAACACAAGAGATAAAGAAGTCTGTTGGATTAAGAATTACAACGCACAACCAAAAAATCAACAGTCCAGATGAAAATATGAGGATGTTTTCTATAAGCCAGTCCTCCACACTGAAACATTTTCTGTTTGCCTTAACTACTGTTCCACTTTGACTAGAATCCAATGTGAAATTCTCCAAAAGTGTTTTGCAAAAAACTGATCATTTGTACATCTGCAACAAACTGTTTGTCTACTCCACACCAAACCAAAAACACGCAAACATGAAGTAACACGAATAAATGCGACTCATCAATGTCCGTTTCCGCACAAACATCGTTGCAAAGACTATTCTACCACATGGGCAATTCGGGCCTCCTTTCAAAAACAAAACACGAAAATGTTGTGGGTGTGTTTTCTTCTTTTTTCCTTTAAATTCATTTTCGTCTTCACGATTGAGGAAAAACCGACCCAAAAATGCATCCGCCATCTGGTTCCTCCGCAACATTCTAGAGCCAGGAATTTTAATGCTTCATTTAAGGAACATGCTGATTTCATTTTGATTTTCATCTTCTTTTAAATCCATTTTATTTCCAAGAGTCTTTCGGCAAAGATAGAAGACATTTTTTGTTTTGGAAAAGTTTAAATCGATCAGATTTCTCAACCGGTGGTAAGGTCAAAGGTCGGGCAACTCATTCTATCCCAGGGTTATACAGATTTTCTTCCTTTTTTTCGCTCTGAATGGAAAGAAGAAAATCCTAGAAGACTGAGAAATGGCGTGAGAGGAAGTCGTCAAGTTCAATGGTAGTGTTTTCTAAAATCATTTCTTCTAAGAACATTAAGTGCATTTAATGAAAAAAAAAGACAAAAGGAAACTGACCTAATCGTGTTTCCAGTCAACAATTTTCAAATTGATCACGGATAACTCCTCATGCAGCCCACCCATCATGCAGATATACAGACCACGTGAAAACATCGACTAAAGTTACTACAGACACACAGACTTATATCCAGCCAGATACCATCTACGCCTTCTACAGCCACACCACACCCCTTCACAGTTTACTAGAGCCACCATCAGCTAACACTAACAAATTACAGCAGCTATGAAAATATTGGGCAAAGGCGTTAAGTCTGGCGCCCAGGGGCATACAGGGACAAACCAGTGAAGTAAAGTGGTTTATAATTGGGTGCGTACTATCTTATAATCCTCTTGTAATACTGTGCTGGTAATATCATATCATTGTCGCCCAATGGACCATCAACGTGTCATGATGGTGTCTGCTCAGATTCTGCCCTCTTTCTTTTTTTGGATGTTGTTGGGGGGGGGGGGGAGGAGGGGGGGGGGGCTGAGGGGAGATTACAGTCCCTATGAAGATGTTGTTCTAGGGGTTAGCACCCGAAAGGAATACCAGGTTGATTTCAGGACCAGGGGTGGAAACTAAGTTGGCTTCCAAGCAACAAAGGTGTGATGGAGCACTAACTCCTCGGCTACAAACATTTCAATTTGGGTTGTTTTTAAATCCAGAAAGCATCTTCCCCCTTGACTGTTCAGTGAACATTTGGACCTGGAGCGATGGGAGGGGGTTGAATGGGATGAGTATCAGCAGGACCAATTAACCAAACACCCCTGAGGACCTAGTAGGAAAACAAGCAAACCCAGAGTTTGGGACTGTTTTGGGAGAGGATTCCCCCCTAGATCAGGATGTTGTGGCTGGACAAGGGGGGTGGGTACGGAAACAAATGGTCAAATCGCAGATAACAATAAAAACACCGATGGGGGAAGACCTGATCAAAACAAGTTTCTCTGCTCCTCCCTCCTCCGAATAAAAGCTCAGACTCCCTCGGGGTGGGGAAGTCGTTGTGGTGCATCAGCTCCAGGGAATGTTTTGTTCTATTTGAACAACAACCCCAAAAACAGACCGGAAAGGAAAGGGACTCAGAGATAAAACTCTGAGGGGGGACAATGGGAGGAAGAAGGAAAGAGGGCCCACTCAAGCATCATGGCTGGTGGGTTTACCTTTCAAAATGCTGCACAAGTTGAATACTAACTCAATTTACAAAGGAGAAATTCACAGCCATGTTACAGTCATTACGAACTGGTGTACACAGATACATGTCATCTCAGTATTAACCAGAGGAAGCCAAGCCAGATGCTAGAATGCTGAGCCTTCCTCAGGCTTATGTTCATTCCAGAAAACAAAACGCTTCAACAGAAGGCTAGCTGACTTCCTACTATACACCAGTTGAGCCTGGCACTAATTGCTTAAACAACAAGACTCCGAGTTTAATTCATTCGGAAATCCTGTCAAAATTGTTGACTTGGCCGTTCTTTCTGCAGTTTGGACCAGAAGTCTCCAATTTGTCGCTGAATTCCACTGGATGAACCGCCCCCCCCCCCTCCTCTACCACCAACTACCTTCACCCTACCCTCCTCCTAGTGCTGACATTTGTTCTCACTCACTCTACCTGTGCGTCACGCCACTTCTACTGTTCCTGTTGGGAAAAGCCAACTCGTTGAAATCTTGCAGAACTCAAATCCTGTCGCCCCAACGACCAATCCCAATAGGCCATTGTGATGATGTAGTGCCGGTTGCTATGGCTACATTCAAAGATCACTTTACAAAAAAGTTCAAATTGGTGGCTGTTGTAGAATTGTTGGTTCTGATGTGTCTCGGGTGAGTTAAAAAAAAAATACTATTGGAAGTTTGGGTGGAGCACTCATGAATCCTTATGACCAACTCAAACTCTTAAAATACATTCCCAGTAGTACACTTTCCCCTAAGAGTAAGGTAGTACTAGTACTAGTAGTAGTTAAAAGAACAAAACTAGGTTATTATGAAGAACAATAAAACAGAATATCTTTCAGACCCTGTAATGGACACAGAGTTACAAATCTAGTGCTAACCTGATGGAATTACAAGACTACATTGTTAATTTGTCAAAAGAAGAAATAATGGACAACTGCAAGGAATTTGCGAAAGAGGGTTTGAGCCAAGCAGCATGTATGTGTGTGTTTGCATCTATTGGAATCTACACCAGCATTCTTCTACTGCCGAATCACTCGCAGGAATGTTAGACAAAGACATTTGATGTCTGTCATCAATGTTCACTCCATTTGACATCAATCTAGCATGAAATACCAGCATGGAAGAGAGGGGGGTCGTGGCGGGAGAGCTCAACCCTAATCAACGATCCAAGAGGAATGAGAAATGCATTTACGTCCAGGGAAAAAAAAACACTTGAAAAAGAAGACAAATTCTGAGGTGGTTGCCGCATCGCGGAATTATTTCACGAAATGGAATGTTCCGATTTTGTTCCGCTCGCAGGGTGCGGATCGGTTTTCAGTTTGGAATTCGGAAATAAGCGATAAAACTTTGACAGGGACACCACTTAAAGCCAGGGAAATCTGAAATCTGAGAATGATTGTAAGAGAGGAAAAACACCCGCAGAATAAAACCAAGTACATGTACATGTACTTTGTTCTGTCTGAACACAAATAATGAGCTAAATTAATGACTTAATATTAAGTCATTGAAAAGTGAACAAGTGAAAAATTGACTGGAGCGGGATTCGAACCGGTGACCTCCTGAACACCGTACAGGCGCACTACCAACTGACCATGACTTAATATTAAAACGATATTAAAAACGATAAAAACTACAATGGGAGGGGGGGGGTTGGGTCTTAAAAGACCAGCCACATTTTGTAAACATTTTTTTTATGATCTAAATATAAAAGATAAAAACAAAACAAAATGAGTGAATGAAAAATTACCAAAAGTTAGTTAGAAAAGTTAAAATTTTTCACACATAAGGAAAACAAAACAAACAAACAACAAACAAACCAAAACAAGAAGCAGCAAACATCAAACCCATTTGGGAACAGCATAAAACTGTGGTGAATTCACATTTCACAACAGTCAACAGACCTCTCTACCAAAGGCTAATAATAGTTTCATATGGTCTATTTTTGACATCTACGGAACGTGATAACACCACAGTCTGGAAAACAGACATTTGGGAAGGCTATTTTTGAAACGACGGAGAATATATATGTGACGCAGGACGGACACTGCGTCGCTAGGGACGATATTGTCAGTTATTAGTGGGACACACATGCGAGATGGGGAGGGGGGGACCACAGTACCGGATATTTCCGGATTACGCCATGCTGGTATCAAAACGACAGCTCGGATGCCTCAGCGCTTACATCATCTGCTCAATGCAGTCGACCAAATTACGCTCAATGAAAATTCTTGTGGCCGATATTTAAGAAATCATGATAAGACGACATGGTAAGATGTTACCATGAACTGCTCTGTAAACTCAGTCCTTCAAGATATCATCAGTTTGACCAACCATTTCATGAAGACAAAATCCCCCTAATTCTTACCACAGTCTTCCCCTTGTTCCAAATTCTATGACAATTATTTCTTCAGGCATCTAGTTTGCTACGTCAATGTTGCTTGGATTAAGATTTTACGTCACTATCTCAAGGAGAGGTGAAGTGGGATTCCCGTACAAGAAAGCCACCAAAGCTAAGTCCAGTGGGTTCACTGTTTGGCCACAAGACATAATATAACAGCCTGATAACTCTCTAATATTATAATGGCCAATCAAATTGCCTGACAAATTTCTCTGATCCTCAAAATCATTCTCCTCAAATTCCCAGACTTTTCAATGATCTGAAGCAGTTCTCTCAAATTCTCCAAATTTTTCCCTGGTTCAGTTCAAGAGGCTTGTTTTTTTTTGTTTTTTTTCCAAAGTTTTTCAGACTTGGAAAATGAGAAACCTATAAAAAAAAAACCCAGAATGGCAAATAGACTGCAGTAGGGATTTACCTGTTGCAACTAACAAACCTGACCGAAATGACCTATAATGCACAAATCTCATTAATATTTAGCCGGCTCTATTTTCATCTTAGCAGGAGTTCCATAAAGAACCTGCCAGGATCCAACCAAGAAACAGTTAAGTCAAATCTTGCCTAACTTAGTTAACCAAAACACCTGCAGAGTGGAATTCTTACAGGGAAAAAACAACAACAATGCTGTCTAACCTGGAAAACATTTGTGTTTGGTCTGTGAATTTTCTAAGACTTCAGAAGACATTCACAGCTCTGCTTTTAAAATATTTGAGCCAATCAAAGGCCAGCATCTGAAGGAAGGCCTCTGACATCGGCCAATCACGAGTCAGAACTTTACAAGCTTGTGGGTAAAAATCCTTTCAAGGTCTTTGAAGTTAAAATTAAAATAAAAATTTGAAAAATATGATTACCTTTGCTCTCTCTAGCCTCTGTCGCTGTTCATGGAATCCTGGCGAAGATTTTAAGGCTGCAAAAATGAAGAAAGATGATAAAACGGTCATTATGGATCGAGATTAGGGTAACTGATTGGGGGCAGTTAAAGAGCTGACTATTACTTGTAATCTCTATCAGAAGCTTAAACGCCCTCAGTCACAGTTCATTCATTAGACATCATATCCTTTTAATATTGCAATGTGCCTGTAGATGTTTCTAACAATTCTATATATCTTTATGGCAAACGTTTCCCTATCATTCTGGTTGGCCATGGTCAGTTGCCATGGGTAACCTGATGACCTCAACTGCAGACCAAGAAAATTTTATTCTTTAATAATGCACTAAAAACATGCACCACAGTCCGGTCAGGGTTACTTTTGAAGTGCATTTCAGTAGGTGCTCTGGTCTGCCTAGACCAGAGACATTCTTGTTTTTCTGTGGATAGGAGTAAGGGTCAGAAAGGAACTCCAGGAAATAAAATGATCATCCTGAACCAATTTTCTAGAACTTCCAGGTGATTTTGAGGTTTCATGAATGCTGTCAACGTCGCAAAAGACGAAGGGTGATGATAAAAATCCTGAAAGAACCACTTACAAAGATCTCCATTTTGTAGTTGAACAGTAAGGCCTATTTGAATGTCCATTGTCATGCTTCGAGGTGAACGCATTTCTTATGCCCACCATAAGCCAGACAGGTAAGACTTGACTAAAACGTCGGAATACATTAACTTTTAACGATCAGGTGGATGGTCTATTCTTAGGCAGTGTGGGAACAGGTTTGTGGACCAGTTTCAGAGAACTCCTAAATGAATTTGAGACTTTTGTATCACAGAGCACTCTACCCATGATCAACTACACCCTAGACACACTAGCCAGCGACTCCGAAGTAAAACATCCACGCTCTTTATTTTAAAATGTGGGGATCTCTACAAGGGGGAAGGATTATATATTGGAGTTTCTGGTATTCGAGGAAAGTTCTGGAAGTTCGGTTTGAGGGTGGGTGGGTTGGGGGAGGGGGGTATTGTCAAATTCTCTCTGATGGATACTGAAATAATAAAAAAAATTAAAAGAAACAGACAGAAAGAGGATTCTTCCGTGAGGTCATTAAATGACAGTTGTTGTCAAATGGTTCAAGCCTAGAGGAATGCGTTACTGCAGAAGCTATTTGCTGCTAGTGACATCATCACTATCTGGTATAATTGGTCGGAGTTAATCGCTAAAGGGGAAGAGATTGAAGAAGCGTGGGGTTTAGGGACGACAGAAATATGTCGTGGATATCTGTCTGATGACGTCAAAACTGTGCACAATTAATACCTGACTGGGGCGACATATCTTATTCCTCCTTCAGAAGTAGAGCATACGATAAAAAAAAACAAACCACGACTGTGATAGATAACGAAGATGAGAGGCAGAAAAAAAAACTGAAGATGAAGAAAGCTTGGATAATAGCTAAGAGGCATATCAGCTATAAGACATCCTACCACAGAGCCCTGACCAATGGAATGTCTGGCATGTACTACGTCAGACACTGCGAGTCTTGCTGTTGTACAACCAGACTTTACAAGCAACAGCTATCTAGATATATCAGATACACACTAACATGTTAGTCCGCAATCCTCAACCCCTCCCCCCTACACCACCAAAGACTCCAATGAACACAGAATGATATTACAGGAAGGTCCACATGTTAGAGGCTATTTTTATACCCCCGGCCAATGATAATATTTAAGCCATGGATAAATATATTCACGGGCATAAGTACTTCCCCTGCTTGGTCTTCTGGCCCTCAGGATGAAGGGAGGAAAATACCCAAAAACAAATTTCTAGAAACTTCCTGTGATTGTATGGTAATGTCTGTTTGTCATTCATTTTCAATTTTTTCAGTGCTTTTTGTCCGTTTGAATAACTTTCTGCAGAATTCAAATGATCCTCTGTGGTACATAAAGGCTAGGATATCACAAACCTGTTTCTCATCTGCCTTTTCAGCTTTTCACTGAGGCAAGATTCTGTGGTCTTTTTCCCACTATTTCTCCAAAAATTTCTCTGATTTTATAATCAAAAGAAACAAAATCAGATGAAGATGCCACCCAAATGTTGCATTCTGTTTGGAGAGCTCTTCCAAAGTTCAATTTTAGATTGTGCAACTTCACTCTTGGTGGCAACACTATTTGTGATCGCCCATATTATGTACTTATGATGAGCATCATTATTTGCTAGTGACAAATCACCATTGTAGTTTGAATGAAATCTTAATGTAAGCAAAATACAAATGCGCAGCATTACATATTCCTTGCTTACGATTCCAAGCTTGTTGTAAGCACATGCAAGAATCTAGACCCAAGTCTCATGTCACTAGAGCATGATTTATCGTCCCTCTCACTGTATTCAATGTTTCTACCATTCCATATGCATGAGCAATGGAGAAGACATACCTCGGCTATAGACAACATAAATCTGCTGCTTGTTTCGGCAAATGACATTTTACATCGGAGTATAATGCTCCGAAAATATTTATGCTCATCACAAAACCACATAAACAGTATAAGAGACAACCTCCCATGCATGGCTATAAACACACGTCTCAGAGAATTGTCAAGTTTTCGCTGAAATCCCAAAATAGAATGTATGAGAGATTCAAAGTCCTTGCGAGTAACCACAAAAATTCAACTGACGTTAAACAACATCAATGAATGTTTTGTTTTGCAACATTATCTTACGCATTTTTTTTTTAGACTTTGAAATGATTTGATTTTTCTTTGGTTTAACAAGATCCTAATATCCTTCTTCAGCCAAACATGATTTTTTTTTTAATTTTGTGGATTCACCAAACTGATTTCTCTTGATGTTACCTGTACATTAAAGTTGCTGTTTTTTATATTTCATTTGAATTTGACTGGATTTCAATATTTTGACTTAGTAAACTAGACTTGCTTAGTCTTTGGACAAGTCCAGTGATTTGTGTTTTAATTGTAGAAAAGAAAACAACAAATGACATTTTCAATTAAACATGTCTTCAGTTCAAGCTGAATTGATCAATGAAATGGTCTCAAGATAAAGATACTCACGTGGCATAATTCCTTGACTGACGAGTTCCTCCCTTGGTCTCCTGAGCTTGAGCCGAAGAGCGAGGACTGCAGAACAAAAGGGAAAAAGGAGAAAAAAAGGAAAATTATTTCACTGCAAAATCCTTCCGCACAAATGGTCAATGTTTAATCGGCAAATCTGAACAGGACATTCATTGAAAATCTCAAGAACATTTTCTATCCCAGAAGTCAGGTGGGTCAGATAAGTTTGGGCACAATTGTCCCCCAGACATATTGTATGCGCTTGGTGCTTGACCCATAGAGGGCGCTGTTCATACAGATAACAATTGATGGTGTTAGTGCAGGGATCTGGCTGCTGTTGGTCTACAGGTCACTGGCAGTCAGGTTAGGATGCACTGAGGCAAATCCATCGCTGCGTAGTAAAAACAAAAGCAGAATACTGGTTGAGTTTTTCGCGGCCACTAGGGGGCGCTGCTTCACAGAAAAACAAAGCATCCTCCTAGACAATGGCGCTTACCAAATAAACAACAACAAATCTGTCTTGAACCTTAGCACATATCAGCGCAATGAAAAACTCTAAGATTTCAACACTGCATCCGTCCAATGTGACAGCAACACAGGGCTTGATTCCACATCGGCATCTGGCTTGGTCTTCTACTGGTACTGATGCTAGCACAAGGTGACTAACAAAGAAAACTTGGGGAGTAATTGTTCCAAACACCAGTCCGGGAAGAAAACAAAACTCTGAGCATGCAGTGTGTGTCCTACGATGGCACCATGGAATGTGACATTTGAGCAAGAAAGCCTAGAAAGGTGACTTTACAGCCTCCCTACTGTGTCCTCTAACAACACCAAAGTGGAAAAGCTGATATCGGTGCGAGACCGACCCCGTCTGGAGTCACTCTTTTCCAATCTCTCTCTTTCTATTCTGTAGCTTATAAGGCAAAGAAAAAGCCGTGGGATCGAAGCTCATTATAAGTTCCCCAGTGGGAACTTTAAACCAATAATGAGCACAATGGAGATATTTATAAGACAGGAATGTGTTCAGGGGAGATTTCTAGGGTCTCGGTCGGGCAATTTGTGGCCAAAAAGGTTTTGTTTTGAAAGCTTCTTAATTGTCAGCAAAGATATTTGGACTTGCCTGGATATGGTAATGATGGGGGTATTGAGGATTCAGCTGGGGTTCTACTATTACCAGCAAAACATGAACATGAACATGCAAACATTTCAAACAGTCTCTGCCACATACAGACAAATGGTGCAAACCTTTAAACAGTTCATGAGTAATCATTTAAATCATTTGGATTTTGCATTAAAAATCATCATTCTTAATATTTGGAGAAGAGGTTGTTGATTTGGAATAGGAAAGTGAAGAGACTAAAATCCTTTTTGAAATTCTTCCGCAAAAAATTGAAACTATTTAGGTGTCCTTATTCAAAGTGGTACTTTGTACCAAGCTTTGAAAAAAAGTCCTGCTCTGTATACTATGTAGAGACAGAGAAAGGCTCAGTCAAGTTTGGAGGGAGGATGTTGAGATATAACTACCTCTACTTGACCTCATCATAACTGCAACCAGACTTAATAACAAGGAGGAAGACATTATGAACAGCCACGGACCTAAAGGCTATTTTCTTTTCCCAAATGGGTTAATGGCAGGTAACCATGGCAATCCTTTAATATGTGTTGTGCAGATGACACAGGGGACTGGGTGTAATGTCACAAGAATCATTAACTGGTCAAGTTACACCGGTGTTTAAGGCGGTTTCTGGCACGTACAAAAACATTCCAACACGTGATATGCAAACAACCTTCAACCATCCCCCCCTTCCACCACAGAAGACATATTTTGAGGCTCGGTCAGGCACGAGTCTTCACGCTGAATGCTAAAACTTGTGGCATTTGCTGCTCTTCAGCTGTGGCATACGGCTGCCATTGACTATGACACTGAAGGGTAGGTATGCAGCCGACCTTATGATGGAACACCAAACATATCAAGATGATGATTTTATCAGACTTCTCTTGGGGGCTTTGTTTCAAACCAGGAATGCACAAATTTGTATCGGTTATTAATCGTGAGGGCGACAAAGGTTAGCCAGCATCGGTATGCGTGTGCCAACTTTTATAAATGACTGAATCCCATCAAATCAAAATAAAATCATATAAATTGTTAGGAGAACTGGGGAAAAAAGAGGGAAAAAATGCTGCTGGCTTAAATTCCTGTGGATAGTGACAGAATTCCTTGTGTGGGTCAAACAAATGTGTAAAATTATCCAATCCCAGTAAAAGAGCATCTCCCTTGAGAAGGTCAACCCTTTCCCCAACCCCCATCCCCAAATCTGAGAGGACATGTTGCAGCTTATATATCAACTTCACCTGACACAAACTTTTTTGCTCAACAACCCAAAAATGTCTTCCGACAACTTCAATTTTTGGATTGTTATTTTAATCGGCTTGCCCAATCCCCCAAAGAAAGGCGGATCTTAAATCCTGCTTTGCCAGGGTAAATCTTAGCCATAAAAACCTTGACAAAGTCAGTCTAATCTCTGGCCTGAATTTCACATATCCCTGGAGTCAGTAATATATAGGATTGCCAGCTAGTATTTCTTTGTGAAGTTTTTATGTATATCACGGCTTCTTATTACTGTGAAAGAGGACCACCTCAGTCCAGCGCTGTGCGCTTGAAAACCCTACACAGTGACGTCAGACCAACAAATTGGGACTAATTCGAGCCAATGAGAGGCCCGGGTTGTGTTGCCTGGCGAGTAATGGGATGTTGGATCGGGTGACGGGCCGCAAGGAGGGCCCCCCTGATGGTTGGAGCTAGGGGGCCGGCAGCACCCCTACAGGGGTACAGTGTGTCGCCAGCTATCAAGGGGCCTAGCTATGGGTCACAGCCTGCTGATTTTTTAGTTAACGCAGACCAGGACTCGGCGGGTTTTTGCTTATTTCTCATTTCTATACGAACCAATCAACAAATTCTTCGCCCTGTTTATAAATATAATACCACACTGCCTGTACTTGTAGTAGCTGTACCCCAAATGAGTAATTTCTTAACCCGGCCATCTCAGCGTGGGTTGAAGTTCTTAAATTGTTGTTAAATAAAGCTCCAGTATCTTCAAGAAGTAAAAGGGAATGCATTAATTCCTAGCTATCCGGTCTATATGTAGGAACTTTGATGTGATTGAATCTATCCTGAATAAGATGGTAGCTATTGAATTACAAGAATATTTAGAAATTAAAGTGCAAACAAGCTCAGCAAAGCCCCTATTCAATTACAGTACTGTCCAATAGCAAAATGCATTCTTCTGATAATGCTATCCTAGAGGAAAGTAACATTTGGTGAAATAAAGAAGAGAAATCATACAGAAAAACAAAAAGCCCATCTCATTTTGATCCTAGTAACTTTGAAAGTCATCTGCAAAGTGTCAGCCTGAATTTTTCCTGGTCGTAAATTCACCAAGTCCCTCTGATCCTCCAAATACCCTCAAATTGGAGCAAATCAGCGAACCTTAATTCCAAAAAGACCAGGGTACCAGTAAATATCCCGGCCGGCCAGTTAAATGACCAAAATGTGTTTTTGCTATTGAATTGAAAGGATAAAGAACAAATCAGCCTTGGAATAATCCAATGAAGCTCTTCAATTATTTGCAGATTTGGTTGGAAATGAAATGATGTCAGGATTGGTTATGGAGTGACAGTGATCTTCACAGTTAATCAATGATCACAAGAATTTAAAGTTTATGTAAACTTAACGGCCGAGTTTCAAGTTCTTTTCAGTGGCCTCATGAAAAGAAAGAATTATGTAAATCAGTTGAATCGTCTCCAAAAGCCCTCGAGTGATTTGACACTTTCTGTTAGCAGAGAGAAACACTTTTTTCAAGGGAGATGATCCTGATTGTGAAACAGCCCATAGGTCTGCCATTCCTTCAAGCTTCAACTATCCAAATTTTATTAGATTTTTTTGTTATCACAAATAAGATTAAGTTGACCTTTTCCGTGGCGACGGGGCAACAGAAAAACGAAGGATTTGATTGGATGAATAGTGACAGGCAGATAATAAAAATTGGCTATGATGGAATGTAGTATTTTTTGTAGGGGGGGAGGGGGAGGGGGCTGGAGGGGGGTTGAGGTGGAGGTACAGGGAAGTGTGCCAGGCACAAGACACCCAGCATGACTTCTTGCTGTATCAGCATTTGAGATATGCAAATCAGCATCATGTCAGTGACCAATGACAGTACTGCCTCCAGAGTCACCAGTGATATGCAAATGAGGGAAGACACCACCCATCAACAGGTATATATGCATATTGCAGCCAGCCAATCAGGATGCGAGATGGTGGTGGAGTGATTTGTGGTCGCTAGACCCCAGCAATGCACAAGGCAGATGATTCTCTATAGTCCCCTTATATATACCCGTTCGTTTGGGTACAAAAAAAGGGCTGAGTGCCGGTCAATTTGGGCTATCCCATAATACTTCAGCCCAGGCGATAACAAGCGGCACACTGCCGTCAGTTATTGCAGCTGTCCGAGGCACAAGACCTGATGTAACTGGACACCATTTATGAAGAAGCACAATGCAATGGCATTGATAATGATGAGCACCTAGGAGGCATGCAGGGCACCAGCTAATAAAAATCCCATAATACATTGGGATTTTTTTTCTTTGGGGGGTTCTTCTATATTGTATATGTTGACTCCGAACTGGTGATGATTTCGAGAGGTAATAGGTTGAAGTTGATGATGAATGAGGAAGGATGTGCACTGGAATGATTGGGGACAGGCACGTGCCAGTGTCCAGCAAGGCTTGGGTATACTGTAGTTAGCTTGCCGCAACGGGCTGAGGGTATGGGGTCGGACCCTCAGCCCAGGTCAGAGACAATGGCATGTGACACGCCAGGGCCAATCATATTAATACAACTCTCAGGGTCTACAACCCCGTAAATGTCCACTTGTGCCACTCTGTCAAAATAGATATTGTTTGGAAATTACACCGGTGACAACAGCACATCAGGCCACCCCAGGATGACCTCTACCTAACATCCAACCAACGGACATCCCAAACTGCGCCAAGAAACTAGAAAACAAGCTGAAGAAGATGACAAAGTTGGACAAGGCCAACAGATGAGAACCAACACAAATCACATATCAATCAATGTCATCAATCTCAGTATTTAACCAACAAAACAAATTTTGTTCCGTCTCAAGGTTGTAAAAAAAACCTGACTTGGCCGGGAGACTGGAGAGGAACATAAATGTCCAGCCAACACTTGTTGTCCTTAATCTTCCCCCAAACCAACAATTTTTTTGTTCGGCATTCTGTTTTTCTCCTGCCTGAAGTGTAATCTAGGTTTTGACTTGGTTAAGAATATAATGGAAACTCAAGTACAAACCACTTCAGATATGGGGCTCACATACAAGCCACATACCGGTCCTTCTAAACACCAAGAAGCCAAAGAAACAACTCAGAGAATTATCAGTATAAAGAAAGAAAGAGAGCAAAATATGCCATTTATGGCCATTCAACCTTTAAAGGATAAGAATTCATATCTGCACTTTGTCAAATTTCCTGATAAAAAAGAAAGTATAATCTTGGAAATCGGTTAAGATTGGTGCACTGCTTGTTTTATCATTGTGGGTATAGTAGAGGTAGGTAGTGAAATGTTGCATTGTTTATGTAGCACAGACCACAGTGGACATAAACAGAACCTCAATCTGGCAAATGGTGAAGAAGCAGTAAATATTTCACATAATCTTGAAGTTGAACATCTGTACTGAATTTCATCAATTCCTTCATTCATCGCAGACCACTACTGCCAGAAATGAAAGAAACAAATGCAAACCTCATTGTAAAACCGAAACCGGATTTACTTTAAACTTTCATTTTCGCAATAAAACAATAAAACCAAAGAAGGAAAAAAGCTGCAATGCAAGTCATCCACTTTGTGAAAAAAAACAGGTTACCAACCCACATTCTTTGTTTCATTTTGCCTGTCAACGGTACTCCGCATACAAAGAAATAGGCTTAGCAAAGTTTACACCACCTCTCTATAAAAAAGAGAATGAATGAAAATTGTTCTTCCTGTAATATTAACCAAGTACATGTATAGATGACTTTACAAGAATTGATCCACTGAGTAGAAACTGTTATTTTAAAGAAACAGAGGGAAAACTGAACTAACTGATTCAATGCTACAATTGAATTGTCTGCCAGGTTATTCTGTTGGCCTGAGTTTCTATCTGGCCATCCATACACAAATTATCAAAACAAACAGGATCATACACTAATAAACCAATCTTCAGAGGTTTGTCAGGGGGTGGTATAGAGGGGATAGGGGAAGGAGGGGATAGGGTGAAGTCAATCCACACAGCTTGGCTGGAACATGTTTATTTGCACAAGAATAAACAATATTCCACTATAATCTGTAATACAAAAAGGTAAGGGGGATTATCACCAACCTCGTTTTGCCAGACAGGTAAACAATAGGAATATTACTGATCAGCTATAATAAGTATCTTATCACAACACGTCAACATCACAAATCATTTCGTTTCAGGTTCATGCTACTTTTTATTGAAAGGTAGAAATATGAATTTGAATGTCGATATGTGACAAAGAATACTTTACGGAGTCAATTTTTAATCCAGGTTTGGAGAAATCTTTGGATCTTTTTGTCTTTGTTCACGAACATCATGAGTACTTGGAAGGAAGTCCAGGAACACCAAGACACTGAAGACCTAACAGAACACATTGCTTCCACTCCAAATCCCAAACCAAAAACTATTCACCTTCACATCAGGCAACGATATACAAGTGACAACTAACCAATTAAAACATGCTGGCAGCTGACAGACCAGAACAACTGAAGTCACAGCAAGGAATAAATCCTCCCGGTATTTAATTACAATCCACGTACAACGACACGTTTCCTGTTAGAATTTCATTTCTGTCTTTCAGAAGGAGAGAGAGGCTTGGCTTGATGATGCCACGTGCCGGCCAGTGAGTGATTCCTGGTGGTTGACCAGTTGTTAGAAGCTCATCACAGTCTAAGCGTTGTCTCTAATCACTCCTGGCACTGATTTACCGATCAATGACCCCGACTCTCCCGTGTAAATGAAACAACGGCACGTATTGCATTAAACCACTTGCTGGGTTATAACAGTAGACTGATTAGATGAGGAGATACTGTATATAATGTGGGGATATAAGGTAAATGGCAGAGCAGCACATATGCCAAGGACTAACAGCTTGCAATCCAGGAAACCAGTTCTGGAGCCAATTTCATACAGCTGCTTAAGCACCAAAATTTGCCTCCGCACAAAAAACCTTAAATAAAATCAGTAAGCCAGCCAAAACTCCTTGTGAATGTTATGCTCAGCAAACAACGGCCGAATACAAGTCAAAAGCAGTGAACATCACATGAAAATTTGGTTGGCAATCCTGTTTGACCAAGGAAGACTTTTCATTCTAAAAGCAAATTGTGTGTTTAATTAAATTCCCAATATAATTTCCCAATATCCGAGTTGTTCTTTACATGAGTTCTTATTATAACCCAATTTCCTAATATCTATTTCATATTTTGTATGTTCCTTGCCTGTACATTCTCTTCCCAAGTCCAAACATTTCAAAATCCCTGCCCCCTTAAAAGTTCCGACATTTGTTTGTCTGCCATATGTTTGTCTGCCATTTTTTTTAATGGGTGCCACAAGCTCAAAAGGGCGGGACTATTGAGCGGATGTGTTGATTTTATGAAATGCCTGTAGATATATCATAAGCAATTGATTCTTCCACTGATGTATCACCGAGCATATACAGCCACAGAGCCTGACATACAAGATGGATATTTTATAAGATGGAGGGTTTTTATGAGACGCTACATCTCATGAGGGAACTGGAAAGGTTCCCCAAAGATCTGGAGGTTGTGAACTTCAATATAGGATAAGAAGACGAGAGCAATTGCCTGCTGCAAGCTACCCAGCACCTGGGCTGAACTAATGTATATAAATTAAAAATCTTAGGTGGGCTATAAAGTTCCGATCCAAGTTGAAATCTCTCTAAAATGTTGAGATTGTGAATTTATCCCTTGGTGCAATCAAACATTGCATTTCCCTCTTTCAAACATTCCACAGGGTTTACTTGGCTAGGTCCTTAAGGCTCATAACTGGTCAGATTCGCTCCATAAAACTTGAATGAATTTTGAGTAGATTTGGGAATACGAACAGAGAGCTATTAACACACAGCTTGAGAGGGTATGATGATCACGAAGCACACAGACTTCATCAACGGACTGAAACTCAACATCTAAAGATGAACGTGAGGCGTCTGTTCAATTAACGACACAAATTCCACCCTCATTGACATGTACGATTCATCACAGGAGGGGATCAAGGGATAAATGTCTCCATGGGTAGACCTTCTCACTTTCCAAAATGGCACGTCTCTTCAACGGTATTCATTGGCCCAGAGCAGTGAATAATAATAATAAGCTAGACGCCCCGCTGTGACTAACGGCAACCTACACTTTGATTAAAGTCCAAGAGGTTTAATCACTGGTGCCCTGTACTCCATGAACACGATGCGGATAGCAGTTTACCAAGAGGAAAGTTTTGCACTTTTTTTTCTGTTTTTCGGGGAGGTATTGTACATTATGGCCCTTTTCCAAACCTCGGCTCAGGCACTGTCATCCATATGTTAAAAATATAGGTTGTGGGTTTCATTGAAGCTGAAACTCTGTTTTCTTGTTCAAAATAGAGTATCTACTTCCAAACCTTACCAAAAGCCTCTATTTTGATACCCGTTATATAAAAATGGATACACAAAATGGAGCTGGAGCTAGAGCCTTAGCAGGAGTCGAGGTTTGGAAAAGGGCCTATGTTTTAGAGGGCATGTTGCATGAGAACATTTGTACAGCACAACATTTGTTCATGAACTGGTACTTTGATTGATGCAAATTTACTTAAAAGTTGCTGGTAACCAGTGACATCACCATCAAAAGATTCAGATACAGTACAGAAAGCCAGACACAGCAATTAACTCATCTCTAACTGGCTGGGGCATCATGTCCAGCACAAAGTAGGCCAATATCGAAAAAATAATGGTCAGGGGGACAAAGTACCAAAGTGTCTCAATCGTAAATCACACACTCACCATAGAAACAAAAAAACAAAGCAAGAGTAAAAACACTCAGCAATCAGACTGAGGAGAAAAAAAGGAAAGTTTTTCAGGACAAGCTCCTGGGAGTTGTAGGTCTGTCATCTCTTTCCAGAAGGAAATAATGGCAAGTACCTGATGATGCCAAAATGTGTGATGGAATGCAATAACTGACAAATTGGCTTCACAGACTTAGAGGTACATGGGTGTAAGGTTGAGTGTGACTTCCTTTCTTTGTGAGGTGTAAATTGAAGAGTCATAAAACTCTGATATAACAATTATTCTAGCCAGATTGGGATAATTGTATGGGATGTGACTTGATTTAAATTATTGCCAGGTAAAGCATGGGTCTGTAGGAGCCTAATCAGAGGGAGCGCTGACTGAAACCAGTCACCAAGAAATTAGAATAAGTGGAAAGTATCATTGAGAAAACAAATTGCAGACTAAGAAATTTTGCAAATGCAACTAAGACTATAACAAAGAATGTTTGCAGAATGTTTTTCCTGTAAAACACAACCAATATTTTGAGCATATTATCACGTCACATTGTAACTTGGTGGCAGTTAGGGATGCACAAGAACTCAAACAAGTCTAATGCATTTTTTTCCTTGGCTATTTCTTATAACCTTTTGTCAGTTTTCACCGAGTTTTATCTAGTCAATCCAGAGAAAACAAAACAAGACAAAACCTATGCTATATTCCTTTCACTCCTACATGTATGTACATTTTCATTTTGCTCTCCACGCCAGAAAAGCATCCAGCCAGTTCCATCCCGAAGATGGACAGAGCATACTGTCTAAAACATCGCATTACAAAACTTTGATTTTCCAGTTCTCTATAATGAAATCACATCTTCTTTCCCAAGCACATGGTGTGAATGCTTCATATAAATCAAATCTACATCATGTCCTTGAGTACTGTGTCAGTAGCTTCATGTATACAGGCAGTTAGTGGCACACACATTCCACACCAAGCAGTCATCACTACACAGACTACCAAACGCTCTCAAGATGGACATTACATTTTCTTTTTGAACAATAATTGGGGAGACAGGGACAGGAGTTGACCTGATGAAGATGCTAGCAAGGACACTACCCCTGGGAATAGATGGTGGATTCCTCGTGAATATTCATGAGCTCCTCCATCATGGTGATGAAAAGTTCCTCAGTGATGGTATGGAGGTCCTTGAGTGCTCAATGAAAATGAGGTGATTAGGTTTAAGGACGGTTGCAGAGAGGAAAAGATGCAGCTTGGGACTGGTGGAGAGGGGTTGCTGGAGAAGTTGGCTCAGGCTGCAAGTTGACCGATTCTGACATGACAAATGGAGGAAAAAGTGTGCGGGCTGAAAAGGGAAACTCAACAATCTATCTTTGTCTGATGCGGTATTTGACAGGAAAAAAACATATACACTGAATCAAAATAGCTGCAGCAGAGAATATATGATGCGCACATGTGATAACAGTGGTCTGAGACATCACAAGAATGCCTCACCATTAGATCAACAGTATTTCTACAAAAATGGCTGTAGAATCACTGTCAATTGATTTTTGTACAGCGATTTCATGAAAAAAGCTTGTACGAAATCCACTTGGTGGGATGGCTATGGCTTGGTGGAGGTGGAATGAAGTGGATCTGTGGTTGGCTAGGATGGCTCAGTGAAGAGTGGGGCTAGGGCTTTGAAACTATCAGCAGTTTTTTGGCTTCAGATTCTGCTATAGGCTGTTCATTCTTTTGTTCGATTTATAAGTCAGACATTTTTTTGTTCAAAACAGAGTATCTATTTTCAAGCAGGAGCCGAAAGGCTTTATTTTGATAACTTGTTCTTTAAAATGGATGTCCAATATGGAGCCAAAGTCGGCACCAAAGCTGACTTCTAAGGTCCGATGTTTGGCCTACAGCTAGCACCTGCGTCTCAGCACTCTGTAGTTCAACACAGCACTGATGGCATTCTGGGCACCAGACGACCAGTGCTGACAAACGCCGCCGTGTCCAGGTACCATCCATCCCCCAAATACCATCCACCCACCCAGGAGGATTTAGGCAACTTATCCACACTCCAGTGAGGGGATTTGGAGCCCAATGAGTCCCTCATTGTCAAGGCAGACAGCAAAACCTTTTGCAAATAAACTTGGCATTACCAGGGAGCTGTGGGATTTGTTTTGGGGGTTTGGGGGATAAAAGCCTCTGCATGATGAATCCCGCATTGATGTTAAACCGCTGAGCTAGAAAGTGCAGTTTAGACTAGTCTAGAGTTGGTTTTCTCTTTTGTTTAGATGCAAAGTCTAGACAACTGGGCAGAACAAAACTCGCCATTTTTCAATTTTAGATTTTAGTCTCTTCAATACTGCTTATTTAAACTTCATATTAACTATTTTTCCTATACAAAGAATTTATTTTTGAAACAGCTGAGGCAGGTACATATATTATTAACCAAAGCTGCATCTATACAAATTTGTCAATGATACGCGCAAATAATTAACGTTGCAAAAAGTCAAAATCCTCTGTTTTGACTCTTGAATCAGAAATCAAAGATACATGAAATTTCTTTGAAATCTCAACATGAAACCAAGGCACGGATGAGCAAATTTGGTTCAGGATATAAGAGCAACGGGAAGGGTGGATGTCTGCCTCAACCTTCAGTCTCCAACAAGGTGATCAAGACAGCGATAGTGCCATGACATGACACTCCTCATCAGACACAATGGTATAACACCCACTCCCAGTTCACATTGCTTTTCTTACTGACAAAAATGGAAATACTGATAGGTTACTGATATTCCCATTTTTATTTTCCTTGGTTTCTGTTTACAATAAACTGGCCGGACTTGATGGAGAACAACCAGCTCGGGTTGTCACGTGACTCCCCCCTAGACAGGAAACAGTGTGAGTTGTCTTTCAGTAACACCAATGTTGTCAACTACCAGGCATGCTCCATTCAAGAAAACTGAATGACATTGTTGCATGCGCCAAGACATAGATCGACTGACCCCCTCTCCTTTACCCTTTGATCCTGGGGGTCGGTACAAGACAATTGTGTGTACCTGAAGCAGGCAGCTTCCTGTCAACTCCTTGGGGAGATGTCCTTGGTTCTCTTGCCAACAGACACAGCTGAATCGTACCTAGATCCTCAAAGAGTTCAAAGTCAAGGATAGACTGATCATGACTGCCTCCCCATGAAGCTAGGTAACAAACCCTGGCTGCCATGGCGTGTATTATGTCTCTCAGCTCTCTCCTACGTCCCTGTCATGGTTCAGGGGGAACAATTGAGGAGTATCAGGTCATGTGGTTCAGGTTGACTGGTACTTCCGATTGATCAAACTACTCTCTAGCTGCTGCCCCTTGTGGTAACAATCAGACACGGAATAAGAAGGGCCGAGGAAAAGGAGCACTAAGGAGTGTTTAACCAATTGTCACAACACTGGCCTACGGGTTTCGGGGTGATAAGTGAGTTCCTTGTTCCAATTGGAGTCCAAGGGAAGGAGGGGGAGGGGTTAGGAGGGGTGGGAGGGGAAGAGAGATGTAAGAACAGACATGGTCCGCTGGCTTAATGGTTCTGGAGTCCGAACCAATCCATAAGTTTGAGATTAAGGGGACTTCCTCCCCAGCCTACATTTGGGAATCATTTATGCAAGAGATGGCCAATGATTTGAATCCTGTGGTTTCTGCTAGAGAGATCCAAACATGATGTTCTTATGGTTAATTTCTCAGTCAAAGCAGCCAGTGTTTGCACTGATGTATGTCTTGCCAGTGTTTCTTGTGTGTAATATCAAAAACATGTGAGACAAGTGCCTGTCCGTCAAACACCAGACATTTCCCCATTTTATGCAGGATTTTTTTTTCTTGAGCAACGGCCTGAACTCAAAAAGCTGGGCATGTAGCAAATCTTGCCCCAACCTGGTGGAATGACCTATTTATGTTAGCATGCGATTACTACTTATTCCCACGTGAAAATGAGTGATGTTTCAATCTTAGAATATTGATCATCTAAAACCTAAGACATTTTCTTCTGATGTCTGCTTGAATCATGCCCACAATACATATTCCATATTCATATCAAAAACAAAAGGATTCAAAGGCATATGAAAAGTGACAATTGTACACCACCAGGGCCATGCCAGGACTTGGCCCCGAGCTGGTGGGTGGCCTAGTCCCTCTGACTGGGTAAGAACAAGTTATCAAGGCCTGTTGGCATGCTCCTGGTAATAGGCTCCCGTTGGGATGGTAGAGCCTACTCCCCCCTTGACAATGGAGGACAGGTGCGGTGTACTGTTTGTCGGTCCTAGCTTGCTTCCCTGCACCAGGCCTCACTGATTGTAAACTAATTAAGATCATGGACGGGACGCTTTGTCCAATCAGAAATCAAATCACAAATGCACGAGTCGGCTGGAATTTGTGGTGAACTACAGGGGAAAAAAATTGTATAATAATAACAAGAGCTCTCCAGTGGTCATGGAGTGTGCCACGTGGATGGGGTACATCAACCACATTACAAAACAGATATTTCAAAACGCGAGTAGGTAGATTTCAAAATGGCTACTCTCATGTCTGATTTCAGTCAGTTGGTGGCAAATGGTGAAATGCTGAATCAACCGGGAGACTTTCAAGTCTTATTTCACTTGGAGACTTTGTATTACTTTATACAACAGCCAAGCAAGAGATACCGTAAGACTGTAATAACCAACAACCCTGAATCACTGAAAAGAAATTGTTTGAAGTAAACGTGTACAATTCTGCCGATGTTACCAGTACCACAGCTTTTTCTCCTTCCAGATCACTGATAACTTAGGCACTGAACAATTCCCCCTCTCATAAAAAAAAATAAAAACTTGGACTTTTTTTATGATGCGTCCCCCGTGGACGACAATATTACTCTGTGAAAATCAAATTACACAAGACGGAGTTATTTTGACATGATGGCAGGCACGCACATTGCAAATCATTGCCGGTGGTATACATACAGGCACAAGTCATCATCAGGGGTAGGCATGACTTTCTAGCACGCTTGGCTCTTTCATTTTCCAGATAAATGGGACACAGGTGCTGTTCCCTGGACATTGCTAACATGTAGCTGCTCTGGTAGTTACCCCACCAAACTCCCCAGAGTTTTAAAACAAAAAAACTGCTAGGATCTATGAAATGAAATGATTCTTTGTGGTTCGTGACACTTTTGCATAAAGAGAAAGGAGGCGAAGAACCTTAGAAATATGACCGCATCAAATTCATCCAAGGTTTCTGATTTGGTACGGTGGTTGCCTCAAGATCAAATTCAGGGGCTTTTTCTTCACTTGGAGAGGGTTTTTTGACTCCATGATTCCAATGATCTCATATGACAGCAGACTTGGTCCATTTACAGACAACACAGATACTAGATAGATCAGATGAGACGTGAAAGGTCCCAGTTTTGGAAGCAAAATGGCTGACGATGCATCATTAAACTCAGACAAATGCTCACAAAGTATAATGGGCAGCAGGTTTGGGAGGAATATTCATGAAGAAATAATTTTGTTCTAAAGGGTGATCTTTGCCCATTCATTGATGGAATCTGATCGGCCAAAAGTGAATTTTACAAAGGGTTTCTGCTCAGTTGATTTGGGGGAAATTATTCCCTGATGTCAAACAGGAAGAACCTGAACAGTGTTTGACTTTAACCTCTTGACTAGAGAGGAAAATGGGTCTCTTAAATAAAAACTGAAAGTAGAGTTGGAGTCCACGAGGCAACAGCGCTGGAATACCGTCACGTAGCGAGGGGTTGAAACCCAATCACAGGGGGGGTCAGACGGGGCCGGGCTCGCTCCAACTGTGCCTCAAGTCAACCTGACACGTGTCAGGCACGTGTCACATGACATTGAGTCTTAAAGAAGGCGCCAGGTTAGGACCTGCTGAGGTGCCAAATGAGATTTTTTGGGGTGGGTTGGGATATTTTGTTTGTTTGTTTGGGTAAAAAAAAGGAGGGGGGTTGATATGGCAATAAGTAAGGTTGGGTACATGACATGGGTTGATTGGAGGGCCACGGAAACAAGAATCACTCATCTAGCTTGTGAGTGACTCCAATGCACCCTTTATGTACTGACATTCAGGTTTTACAGTGGTTTGTTTAATACTCCCATTATAAACTTCAAATCAATCACAACCATGAAATAGTCCTAATATACTACTGCCTTTGCATTTTAATCCAAGGGGATATGGCAAGGCAGCTTATAGAAACTGGTTTTGACTTTTTTCACTGACCAAACTATTTCTGTGGCGGTGAAATCTTTTTGAGAGTACTGTCCTTTTGGTAGGATCACTTTTGAGGACACACTACAGGGGTCTGGCTATCATGGTAGTTTGTTCTGGTGTAGTTATCACCGGGAATCAAGTAAGAGAGAAGATCCCTGACACGATAAATTTATACCCTGAACATGTTCTAGGTCAGTCGTTTTACGACACGAGTGAAAGATGGCCACCGGACACCAGTGATAATAGGCCGCATACCGGGCCAGGGTCGGCTTCCATTCCATCAGCGCACGATTTCTTCGTTATTATTTGAAAATTGCATTAATTTTTTGTTTGTTTAAACCCTGTTCAGATGCAATTAAGGTAAATTCAGCTTGGTATGAGATGAGTGAAAAGTACCAAAGGAATTTGAAATCCACTTGCGTCATTACTTCACGTTCTATCATAAATAAACTGCCATTAATATAAGATGGGATAATTCTCTGTCACAGGAAAAGTTGTTTAAGTTGCATCCACAGATCCCAACCACTGGACCTTGGCTGAAAGCACTAATATCATTAAAAGTATGTTTCTACCAGCACAATCTTCATACCCTAAAAGTTATATATGTAAATCTGTGAACATTTCTGTTTGGGTATGTTACCAATCCTGTACTCGACCTTTAATTGTGGCCTACACTCCATTTCTTTTTGGGTTTGTCAGAGATGAAATACAAGCATATACCGGGAAATGTGCAGATCCTCTACTGGTGTAGATAAGGCTGTGAGGTGGTTCCAGACCCAACAGAAACAGCAGGAACGTGATCACAATTAAGCCTTCAAGATTGCAGAAATCCAGAACACACACACAACCACACACAAACAACTTGAGTGGTTGTCTGACACCATCTTGCCTTCTACTATACCTACCACAATGGACCCTGAAAAAAGGTCACTTCATTTCTCAGAGATACAACAGCCACTCACCCAAAAGACAACAAAAAACAGTAATAATAATAATATCAATACAAAATGCAACTAGTTCACTAGTTGGTCCAACCACTAAAAACCCCCAAACCTTGGAAGTTTCACTTAAAATCCACCGGACAAGCAGATAGCGCTTCCTTATCAGCACTTAAGTCCTCTGTGTATAAACTTGTCAGAAATGGAGCAAACTGACCATATACACACATAATCCACTTCAAGAACTCACAGGAAGACAAAAGTCAGCGACCCGACTGGGACCTAGCTCCTTAGAAATTCTCCAAAAAGGAAAACATAAGTAGACAAGGATTTTGATGTTGCCATCTGATTGCCAAACACAAAATCTTGTCACAAACACAAAATGTGCTGAAATATTTGCTCGAGTGACCCTTCATAGAAGGGTGAACTACATAAAAAGCCATTTGGGTTTTATTTGCCAAGATGTTAGGTGAAGATCACAGTTGAGACAAAGAAAGATCCCTGCAAATGGTGTCAGTATAAGTAACAAGGCAAGTGCGTTTAATGGCAGTAGGATCACAGGGGACTAGTCATATTCCCTGCTCCCCAGATCAAGAAGATGTGAAACCATTAACTTCAACTCAACACAAACTCTTGCTATTCATTTTTAACAAGAACTGTTACTCAACCCCCATTAATGGAGATCCTTCTCAGGGGGTCTGGTGGAGATTGCAAGAGATCTCTCCGATTAGTATCATTCAAGCTACTAATGGTCCCTGAGGTACAAGGAGGTAACAGGGAGATCATTATAGGCTGACTCTGACTGCAATATGTTGTAACAATCGGCCAATTATGAGTCAACGTTTACACAGTCTGCAGAACAGAAAGTGAAAGCCATTGTCAGGTTCAGACTTCGGAGGAAGCTATTTGTCTGCAATTTCCATCTTTATTTCTTTTTTCTAAAACCATACCAACATGCTCTATGTGAGTTCTAGCCTGTGGTATTTGTTCAAATACTGACCTCTAGAATAGTTTCATTTTCTATGAAATTGTTACTCAAATACATGTAAGAAACTTGAAGGTATAAACAATCTACAGAACGTCTGCCTGCAATGTTTAATTAATATCAGTTTTAAAATTGCTCAAATTGAATGTGTAATGACCAAAAGCAATAATGTGGAATTTGACTGATATGCTAAATTGTTATTTTTGTCATATTTTTATTTTTGGTTAAGTACAATGTTTATTCCAACTCAACGAAATAGGCAAACATGCTAGCTCCCTGGATGGGACATATGTAATGTAGCTGCTTGTCAGGTCAAGGCAGTGTCAGGTTGGACAAACTGTAATTTGTGTCTTCACCTGTATACCGGTACATATTTTTCTTAATAATTGAATGAATACCTGTCGCTTGAATGAAACACATCGGTCAGCTGCGATCTGAAAAGGTCAGGAATCGTGGCACAATATGCAGCTGGACAAGCAGTTTCCAAAATTCATCAGATAAATCAAACATTTTATAGGTGGAAATTGGACGAGAATGTTTTCATTGGATGATGAGGCGACGCCAAATCGAATTGCTTGAAATACAAAGTCAACTAAGAAGAGACCGCTTGAATGTCCTGAGCATTTCTGAGTGGTCAAGAAGGAGTTCATCACCTGTCAAGGATGACAGGGAAGACGTGTCTCAATTAAAGGATGATGATCTTCAAAGAACTAGAACAAGAGGTGTTGGAAAAGACTGACGGCCAGCAAATGTTGCTATTAATCTCCTCCCCAGGGCCTCTCACCTCTGTTCAATGAAAAAGGTCGAACAAAGCAAAGCAAAAGGAAGGAGATGTCAGACAATTTTTCCTTGAGCCTAGCCAAACAAAATTTGAAATAAAAAAAATACAATTTGACGTCATCTATCTTCCAACACACTAATGATGATGATAAACCTCTTCACCGATGAAGAAATGTGGTCATGGTTAGTCCCTGGAGAAGGGAAGATCTAAGACAAGAAGGAGTATAGTTGGGGGAAAGGTGTTAACTCAGAAGACGGGGAAGGAAAATAATAATGACATCAACCTAAAGTGCTGATACTTGACAGACTCTTTAATGAGATGATGAGATCTAAGATCAAGAGGTAACAGACAGGAGAGGAGGTAAAGGGCTGGCCAGCCATGGGGTGAAGTAAAGGTAACGAGGAAGAAAGGACCAAGATAGAGAGGGCAGAAGAACGTGTCAACTAAAATCGGAATGAGGTCAGAGATGTCACACAAAAAGAAACTGATACCATCACAAGGTGAGAAAAGGTCACAGAAGGATGCCTACAAGGACATACACGCTCACACTGCAGAGCTAGGAGCAAAGGAAGATGGCATATATTACCCAGACAGATGACAGAACGACAGAAGAGCGATGATGAATCACTAGCCCGAGTGATGTAGAAATCAAATCATTAAGCACAAATTATGATGAGAAGGTCAGACTGGATCTTGAGGAGATTGCCAGCTCAAGAGGATGTGTGCTGTCCTCATCAGGGCAGGAGACAATGACAATACAAGTCTGTTGATGAGGGGTGTAGTAGTATGGAGTTGGGGGGGGGGGTGCTCTTGTCACGTAGCTACATGTACGTACCCAACTACATGTAATAGAAAATACAACTCAGTGATGCAGTGAAAGTCAACTGGTAACCAAGCACTACAATACACACTGCGTGGAATTGTGGTTGGTATCCCACTACAACAAATGTGCAACTAGTATAAGCGATTTCCACACTACTGATAAAATACACCAAACGGTATAATAAATGACATATAAGTTAGGCCGTGTTCTTAATTATCAAGTTTGTGCACTTGGAAGATACATCAAAACTGTGGTAAAATTACATAAAGCTGCTTAGCAAAGGAAAGTACTGAGTTTAAAAAAAAGGTTGAGAACCAGTCACAAGTAACATACATTACATACAGATTTGGTTGGTAACATACTTTTTGTTGTAATTAGGTATTTTGTATGCTTAGCACTGTAATTGGCTTCTGGCCCCAGGTAAAATGTGAGACGCTATGCTGAGCCAAATATAACTGCTGCACAACATTACCCACACAAATGATTATATGACAATAAAGTAATTCAGAGGGATACATGATCGAATGATGCCGCGACAATCACATTTCAGAAGCAGCTTGCTCCGAATGAGTTCATCCCCTAGGAATGAACCAGTTGCTCAGCGATGGGACAAAGAGCTGATGAAGTCAAGAGGTAGAATAGCAAAGGAAGATGGGAGGGCCGGACATGCTGAGGAGAAGCCGAGCTATGTCCTCAATGATGCTGACTAGTCCCGCTGAGTATAGGCAACAGGCGAAGATGCTCATCAGAGGATGATGATGCTGGCTCACCAGGGGGGCCGGGTGGTGGGAGGGGGACAATGCCGGTTGAGTCTGTGGAGTACTCCACTTTCAGAGCAGGTTACCAGTCGGAGGAGCAAACAGGCAACAGACCACTGTTTCACTGTATCTTTTGTGGGTTAGAATCAGGCATATAAACGACTGGTCGGGCTTGGAAGAAGCTTAGTTTTGAGTTTTGCGAGCGGTGATGCAGCACTACAACGTCGAGATGAGACACATGTTTTGCTCACTTCAACATCATCATCATCATCATCATTCCCTTCTCATCTCAGTCCCTCATGACTCCCGTGGCATTCCATCGTTACTGAAGGCCAACAGGTGTGCATAATCAGATGCAAGGAAGAAGATACCACTTTCTCCATCTTGATGAGAGACGGAGAGAATGAAGATGAGAGGAATTCATCTTAGCGTGTAATTACCGCCTCTTCTAATGGGCTCCATTTGACTGTCACCCTTCAGTGATGAAGCAGGTCCGGTAGTCACGGCTTTTATCATCATTATTCACTGTCTTCTAATTCCACTATTATCTGGACATAATTACAGTCACGGTCTCTTGGACTGAACGCCGTAGTTATAAGCGAGCAATTTCATCAGGTGTTTCCATACCGATTGCCTTCCTGTGTGATGCGATATCCTAGTAACGCAGCATCAATGAATAATGATAAAGTACAACAGATGGCGCTGCTGTCATCAACAGCAGATTCACACAAATCAAATCAAGAACCTTAAAACAATCGGCAAATAATATCTCTCAAATCAGGCTGGCATTGGAAGTGAGTCTACAGAGGCTAAAAGAAGAAGATATCTCTTGACTTCCAGGCCCAAAATTCCCTTTCACAAAAATCAATCCTTTCAAAATGTAATTGTGGTATTGTTAAAATAAATCAACAAAAAAGCAGCCAGTATTTGAATAGTCAACTAATCAAGGCTCATTGCTAAAGTGACACACAAATCATAACTATTCTCAACATAAACAAATCTGAATCCGCACTATTATTTTCTTCTAATAATAGCAGTAGGCCTTACTTGCCCCCCCCCCTTCCCAAATGAAACAAAATCAAAACAAAAATAACAATACAAAAAACAAAACAAAACAATATTGAGAAAAGAAAACAAAAAAAACACAAAGAGAACATAAAAAACCCAGAAACAAACAAAGTTCCATAATTTCCTTTTTTGTCAAATGAAATTCATCAAACTAGTAATTTTCAAGCAGCTTATTAGACCATGTAAAAACAAAGCAATGCAAACAAACAAAAAGAACAACATAACAACAAAAACATAAAAAAGCAGAAAGAAAATTAAGTTTATACAAAATTCAAAAGTGAATTATTACAAACAAAAACACATTTCAACCAGCAAAACTAGTCCAAAAATTTCAAAGCAGCCTACCATGTCCTTTCAAATCATTTGCCAAAGAACCTCTACACAAAAACCCAAGTGCATCCCTTTAAAGATAATAATAATAATAACACAAGTCAATTTTGGGGGAGGGGTTTGGTCAAACAAACCCGATATGTGCGGGCGCGTGCCTTACAGTACACCACACAGATAACCTATAACTGCATTGGAATTCTTAGCCTTGATGTGTGTAGCATCGGCAAGAGAACCAGATGGTTTTTTCCTGGGCCGTCATTTTCATTTTGGGAGGGGGGGGGGGGGGGTTGGAAATTTTCCCATTTCTCTGATGATTTGGCCTCATTGTTGAGCCATGGCATCATAGGTATAAATCCAATGCTGACTCCATATCATCTCAATGTGTCTATACGGTCGGGTTCGGAGGCCAATTGATGCCAAATATTTTCACGTTTGATGTTATCTGAAAATAGCTCCAGTTACTTATTTTTTTAGGGATGGATGAAAAAATGGCTGAGTCGATAAATATAAATAATAATAAAATGGACATTACACTGACTTTTAATCTTCAATTTCTGACCATGACATAAACCTAAAATTAAGTTGTTTTGTTTTTGTTTAGGTTTAGGCACAAAGGGGCCATGTTTTAGAATAAGGACATTTCACAAGTATAGGTATCTTTACGACGCTGTGTAAAGATATCAACTTCAAAAGAAGAACATGAATCAAGTTTGCAATTTTTTTTAGTCCTAGTAGGCAATTCTGGTTTTGGTAAAATTTCTCCTAAAAAGAGCTTGATTTAAAATCATACACTTTACAAATCAAATGTCCATCACAAATTTTAAAATAAGATACATTTTCTCCCATTTCTTTTCATGAATGAAATTTGGTGGAGACGATTAATTTTTGGAGAGGGACATGATGAATTTAGAACTTACGTTTCTTGTCTTGTTTTTCCAGCTCCTTGGAAACTGCACTCTTCCGACTCTTCTTGCTCCGCTTTTGTTTCTGTTTCTTAGTCATGTAAGCTGTCGGGCCGGTAACCATTCCAGGAGAAAAGGCGACAGCGAAGGCTCGTGCTAATAAACTCATACAGGACCGCTCCGGGTTTTTATGAATGTTTTCAATGGTTCCCCGCAATCATAGAATCGTGTGGCAAAAAACGGCACAAATAATGGCAGTGGCGGTACGATAGCCCGACGAGGAGTCCGACGAATGGAAAGTGGAAAAAGCAGATGGAATGTACGGTGGAGGCGCCCGACCAACGGGAAAGCCGTTCTCGACGTTTGTGATGTCCAAGTGGTGACGGGGGCTGGCTACCGGTGGTCGCTGGGTGCCGATTTGTAGGAGTGCTGCCCGGAACATTTAAAAAGAGTCCACCTCCGTGACGATGGTCACTGGAATGACGTTCAGAGAATGATCACAAGTAGGGTCCAAAAACAAACCGGACAAAAAAAACTTGAAGGTACACTTGACGCTGCTGGGAAATTGCTGAGACATGTGTCTATGGAATGACACCAAAAGTTGGTTGAAAAAATTAAAAAAACAAAAGAATATCAATCACAAATGAAGAAAAAAACAGGACAGAAGAAGCCTAGAAGTGACACCCTGGAAGAGGTGCATCTAGGGCCAAGGGGATGAGCTACCACAGAACAGACGACACAGTGCCTTGTCAGGAGGCTGGCAGCACACACCAACACCACTACTTGGAGCTACTGCGTTATGTTGGTGACCAACTCCACTACCAGAGACACAAACAGCTGCCTAGGCTGGTATATAATGTTTATGTAAGTAGGAGCCCTGGTGGTGTCCTCCACTTATTGGATGGGCAATGAGGGAAAGGAAAAAAAGTTCACATTCCTCCACAGTGAGCCTTGCCTCTCTCTCTCTCTACTCCAGCTACCAGCGGTAGTCTTGTATTGTCATTAATCAGTTGGTGATAGAGTGGAAGTGTGGCCCAGGCAAGCCAGCCATGCGACTGGGAGCATGCGAAGATGTGGGGGGGTTGGCTTGAAGAAAGAAAGAAAGTTTTTTTTTTAACTGGTGATGCTTGAGCCCAGCTCCTTTGCGGTGAGCCAGAGGGGTAGAGAGAACAGGACCCCTAGTGGTGGTGACTAGGGGAACGGACCAATCCCGTTGCAGGTGGGGGGATGGTAGAGAGTCAAGCTAAGCCCACTCACCCAGGGATGCAAATGAGGTATGACAGCTGGAGTGTGGCTGCCTGGCAGGGGGGACGCCAGGACCAGGAGTGTGCCAGTTTTACCCAACAGACCACACCCCTTTTAGACTCCAAGACCCAAACTAGTGGTGGTATAGTGGTGGTAACAGTGGTGGTATGGTAACAGCAATGTACACCAGCTAGACTCACTAATACTGGGTATGCAGATACCAGACAGCAGCCCACGCACACACCCAAATGTCACTCAAATGTCATGGCTTTTTCTTACTGGAGAAAAACACAACTTCTTCTGTTCCTTCCAAACTTGAGGAAGCCGATGAATTTCAACCACATTGGGACCTTGTCCTTCTTTCATTTTTTCTTACTTGTCTTTCTTGAATTACATGTACAATACTTTTAACCTTAACACAATGTCAAATAAATGACACTTTTGACCCAATTCCTGTTCAACAAAAGTTTCAGATTTATAACAGTTGTTTTTAGAACAGATGTAGTTTTTAGAAAAGAGCTCCCATTCTCAGGATCTAGTTTTCATGGATATCACTCCATTGGTGACAATTTCATGAAAATCAGAGTTCAAATTTTGGAGGAAGAAAAAACAAAGCAGTAATGGTTTCTGATTACATACTGTGCACTGTTATGAGTTATGGTATTACAGCCCAGATTGTAATGTACACACTTGTAATGCAATTGCACAAGTTTAAACATGCAGTTTTCTGGACTATGACAGCATTTATAAAGAGGAAAGTATTCCAGATATTGGTTTCACTTTCAGTACAAAATTCTTTAAAAGCATAATATTATAGTATTTAAGCTCTCATACTTTACTTAACGGTAAAGTTTGGATAATGATCCAAATTATGCACTAGCTTTGAAGTTGTATCATTGTTTACACAAACAATACAAGGCAAGAAAATGATATTTTGTGTCTGACATTACCAACAAGAATGAAGTGTTGTCAGCCTGTCAAACTAGTATACATCTATCCAAAGTCATTATTCTACGGAAATCACCAGTCTTGTCTCAGGTTTCAACAGACAGTGCCCAAGTGTCACATACATGTACCATTGGAAAGCTCATTTCTTGTTTCAGTTTTATTTTTGGGGTCATAAGAATGATGGTTTTATAATGTTCAAACTGTCTGTCATCGTAAAATGTTTTTCAGTTTCAAGGGACAAATTGCTGAATCGATAATTACTCAAAAATTTACTAAATTTTACTGGGCCAATGGGAAACCTGTAGCATTTATTGTGAATGGAGAAATGGCTGACTGGGATAAGGAGTAATTTGTGTCATCTGTGGGGATGGGGTCGGGAGGGGGTGGGGGTTGTGAGATCCCTTGGCCTCGACACGTTGTGGATTACACAGATTCAAAATGGCACCTCAAGCTAAGATATTTGGCAACCTGTCCCATCATAGGACTGGATGATAACTCATATATTGATAACAATATTTAAAATGTGTTTGGGGTTTTCAAGTTAAGTCCATGTTAAGTCACATTTTCTTGGCTATAAACCAGAAAATGATTCCAACTTCAAAGAAAAAAGTTCACTACTGATAACATCCATCCATAGACTGCAATAGTTTGCAAGGACTTACTGGGAATGGGAGACTTTGGAGAACCGGTCTTTAAGTCAACAGCGCACGCGCATGCACAACAGCGCAGGCGCAAAACAACGCGTGCATGCTCACAATTGCATGCGCGTGCGCTGTTGACTTGAAGACTGGTTCTCAAAAGTCTCCCATTACTGGGAAGTTTTGCAAATTCAAAGACACATCCAATTGCCTCCTTCCCAGACTCTCATCAATGTGGGAAACATTGCAAAGTCTACATTACTAGACAAGCCAGACGGATAATCCATTGATGTGTATTGCCCATAAGACAGCTGCAGACATTAACGTAGAATACAGAGCAACTGTTAATTTTCTTCTTTCGTGGAAATGTTGGGACCGGTAAACACGTCTTAAAACGGACACTGTAATGCCGATGAGACAAACATGGGATGTTGTATTTCAGATCATGGCGCTAACACCTTGTGATGTAGGCCTACATGTATAACTTGGATATAGGGATGGCTAGGTGCAGTTTCGACGTGGAATGAACAGTGGAGCCGCCGACTGCCAGCTGATAATTACATACGAGTTAATGAATCTAGGTTACCAATGAAACAATCTGTGACTAATTCACAAATGTCTGCTCTAAACACAAAGATTCTTAGAAATAGACAACAACCTTGTTCTTGTTAAATGTCTTCAAATTACCAGAAGCAATTTCAATGAGCTTTTTAACAGAAAATTTTGCTTTTATTATCTACATTGTAATTCCTCAGGCAAGAGACTTGCTGATTTATTTGAATACTTTGTTTTTGGTTTAAGCTAAAATCTGATAAGCTAAAAAACCCATCTGACATGACTCCCATTGAACCATTCAATTTAAAATGAAAAGACACAAAATTCCTTCATAAAATTAACATCTACAATCGCGACTTTTGAAAGAAACCATTTTGGCAGGACTATAACAGCCCGGTTCAGATCATAATTCAATAATTGGACACTTGAGCTTGACCACTCATTACACTTTACACTCAATTACTGTGAGCTAATCTTCAGTTGTTTTTTCCCTTCTCATACTGACCACCCTAGGTAATGACCACCACGTGGCCTGAGAGGGAGAGTGTTGTTGTTGTTTTTAGCCTGGGGGACCGGAAGGGACCGATAATATTTGACCATAACACAAACCCCTCCCCCCTTTCTACAAAAGATACAACTACTCCCCTCTGTATATCTCTACTATACAATACAAGTAAACTGTGGTATTTTCACTACAGACTAGAGAGTGTGATGTGCGTATTGGTGGACAGTGAAGGCATGCCTGGGCCATCGCCCACACACAACTTGTACAAATAAATATAGTGATGAGGGTCCGCCCGGAGCAGCTAGCTTACGACTCTCTTGCTCCTAGATCCTGGTGTTAGTCTACATGGCCAAGCAGCATCATAAACAGTCAATGATGGCCGACTCTTATTATAAGCAATGCAATGAACTTCACCACTGGTTACCCACGCGAGCACAGCTGGTTTAGCATCAACCTTTGTCCTCTGCTCCCCCTATATCATACACTTCCCCAAATCCTATCCCATAAACACCCCCCACCCCCTCCTTCCCTACATCCACAGTGAGAGTCACTGTCTGCTAGAGACCAGCGGCTAATAATAGATCATCGCTGCCACATGCAGCTGTCATTATGCAAATTAGATGGGGGAAGGAGGTCACCACATGAGGTCAAGATCGGCATTTCAAGACCAATTTGAGGCCCTAATATCACTGCATTGTAATGATTTGGCATGCCTACGCATGTGTCGCGATTCAATAAAACTGCTTGCCCCAAAATCAAGTTGATAGATTTGTTTTCACAAGGCTTTCCCTGTCTTCTGAGAGCAAACCTCTTGGAGTAAACTATTCCCCAGCAAACCTACCAAAATAACTTTCATGAAATTGACAGATTCCATGACAACAATGTTTGTACAAAGACATCCCGCTAGGATACAAGAACCCCCCCCCCCAAAAAAAAAAAAAACATTTGGATTACTACTACTAAGTATTATTTTGCACAATTGCAGAATGTATTAATCCCCAAAAAATCATCAAATTTGGGACAATAACTTTTATCAATTAGGATTGATAAGACAAATAACCAACAGTTTTACTGTTTCAATCCACTTGACAAACCTCCTTTATACATGAGAGAGGCTAGAAAATAAATTGAAATTGTTCTGTCTTTTCCCATGATGTGACCACTGAGCTGTCATATTCTCAAACAACAAGCAAAAGCTTGAACCTATGACAGGCTAAACTGGGCAACAACTTCAAAGTCAACACAAAATAATTTAGATGAAATTTTTGTGGCATCTGGAATGGTTTGGAATGGGGTAATTGTGTTTGGCTACAGCTTGGTAGATACTGGTACTCTGTTTTGAACAAGGAAACAGAGCTTCAGCTTCAATGATAAACCACAGGATATATTTGCAGCAATTGAATGACAGAGGCAAAGCCAAAGCCAGAGCCAAAGCCAAGGATTGGGAAAAGCCCCTGATGCACATTATGAAGTCGTTTGACTATAGAGCATCATCTGCTCAAACAAATGAAGCTCCTTAGAACATCCTTGCATCATTTCTCATTGTTTCAACATGATTCTTTCTCTAAGTTAATTGGCTATGTGATGATGACAATGAATACATAGCTTATCTACAACACAGATTCACAGAGAACAAATATATCTGGCTTGTGTGGTATAAATTGTATCTTTCTTGAAGTTACATGATGATAACAACATACATGACACATGGTAGCGACAATTTAAGGAAATAAACAGCAGCCACGATCCCAAAAAATATGCATCCCTAAAAACCCATCTGCTTGGCATACCAGGAATAAAACAACAAATAATCCCAGCACATATTATTATTATCATTATTATTTTTTCACAGGAGAGGAACTGCACCAGAGGGGTATTACAGGGCTTAGCAGGATAAGGGGTAACGTAGTTCGGAATACCAAGCGTTTTAACGCTTTTTCCCGAAGCAATTGTTTATTGCTTCGGGAAAATGACTGCTGTATCTAACCGGGTGGAAAATACCTTGGTGACCACAACACAGCCATGGCAATCATACCAGATCAGCCTGGTACCAGTGAAGGCCTAGGCTACATCATACAGGCAGGATCCTTTGTTCTCTACTGGTAGTGAAGGAATACTGGAGTAGCTTTGAAAACTTGCAAGTATATCTTGGCACTGTCTTATAAACAAAACCAGGTTGACATTTGAAGTGTCAAAGATCTTAACGCCTTGGGTTTGGGAGATCAAAGCAGAATTTCTAGTCATAATGAGATTAAACTCAAACCACAAACACAATTGTGTGACATTCTCACACTAAAATAATCTGTAACTTCAGGAAAATATGACTGCCTTCCACAGTATCATCCCTACTCAATGGGTTCAATTTATGACTCTTGAAATCCCTGCACCTCCCTAGGATCTGTTGGGAGTAATTATGATAACAAGTTTTCATTGTGCAGTTAAAAACTGCACACCCATGATGATTTAAGTTTTTATACAAGTTTTGTTGGTGAAGTTGTAATTAAAGCCTTTACTTGATCAAATTGATAGATCTCAAATTTTGTATTGTAAGATTGGTCTACAAGCTTCAAGAGGTGCTGTTTTTGGGGTCTGAGGAGGTTGACCGAGGGGCAATTTAGGACCATTGAAAACTTTAAAACTTGTACAACTAGGTATAATCGGTTGGTTCTATACTGATGTAATGTATGTATTCTTGACCTTAAACATTAGTCTACAGTTACGTGTACCCAAACGTCTTATTTCAGAATCAAATAAATATCTAGTGACATGACACCCGATTCTTCAGTCGTTGCAGACTGTGGATGCCGACTGCATCGCGTGGCAGGCAGACCAAACTCCCTATATACAAATGTCCCCACGGCGACATAACTACTACACGGCACCGTGGCAACCAGCTCGGCTGCACCCATTGGCTGTTGCTATGCAAGCCCTCTTGGGAATACTAGGTTGCTATTGGTTCCTTGAGGAGGAGTTCAGGCTGAGGCTGGCTGAGCTAGAAATAGGAACGGTGGATTGGAGAGGGCTAGAGATACGGCACCATGGGGTGTCGGTAATATCTAGTAGTGTTGAGGCTCGCTTTGCCAGGGAAAACAAATTAAGTGTTGCTCTAAAGGTAGGCCAAAGTCAATTCACTGCCAGGATGGCATACATAGGATCACGATACATTCAGTGTGGGTGTGTGGGTGTATGTGCGGTATCGGACTAGGAGGGTTACATTTCAGCAAAGTTCATGATGAGTCCATCTTTAACAACATGGATGTCTTTGTCAGTGTGATGATGCTTGACATCTCAATGGTTTAAGGTCAAAGTCAAGATTAAGTTGCTATTAAATATCAATCCTCAATTTAGCTCCAAATCAGCACTTTTGATTAGAAATGGTGAGATTGAGCAATCACCATAGCTTTTTATTTACATACATGTACCCATCGTAAAAGAATCAAACATGACATCACAAAAACAAGCGGAAAGTCACACAAACACATAAAATGAAGATATGATCATTATTATTATTTATTAAATTATTTGACCCTCATATAAGCAGGCAATACGAAAGGAACAATACAAAAAAAATAGGTGAATAATGAAGGACAAAATAAATGCTAGCTTATTGCCAAAATGAGGTGGAATAAAGTCATCCATGGTATAGGACAGCTGGGGCCGGGTGCTATACCTTCATCCATGTATAGAGCCCTGGGACAAATCTAGGCATTTGAAGGAGATCAAGTCCTCAGCAGAGTGCCTTTCAAACAGCTGAACTCAGACACAAAGATTTGCCGCTCGTCTCCCGAAGCCTTCATGCAGATATCCAATGTTCAGATGGATGAAGAACTTGAAAGAAAGAGACACAAAGCATGGAGCATTGTCCAACAATGGTACAACTACAAGCAGACTAGAAATGTTGATGATTTCAGACTTCACTCATGCATGATGTAGGGATCAACACCAAATGGCCACTGTCACCTCCCCCCCCCCCTAATCCAATCAAGCTAGCAAGACAAATGAGGGGTAATTAGCAGGTGCCATCTACCTGCCAACACCAATTACTTTTACTGACAGGAGATTAAGGGGCTCTAGACTGCAAAGCCACAAGACAGTTAATTGTGGATTAATTGCCAGCCTCAAGGAAGGGGGACTGGGGCCAGCTCTATGGTTTGGGGACTGGAGATACAGAAACTGCTTTGATTTGGGGTTCAGGATCAGAGATCTTTAGACCACGGTACAACCATCAAGAGGTACTAATCAAGAGACTAATTCTACACTATAAATCACCCAAGATGGTCCTGGTTGCCAGTGATCAGGGCTAGTTCCTTCTGACAGGGGTAATGACAGGAGCAAGGAGGGGGTCCCTTCCAGGAACAGCTTGCTCAGGGAAGGATTAGTTGGATCATGATGGACTGAGGGTATACTTACAACAATTACATCACCTTGGAAAACAAGCCAACCAAAAAAACACTGTCGTCAACAATACACAGCCAGCACCAAATACAACTGTGTTTCAATCGAGCCCAACAAAGAAAAATCATCAATAGGAAGAAGATTTCAAATTGTGGAGTACTACGGCTGCACAGTCCTAAGGATCAAACTTTCAAAAAAGATTTGAGGCTTTGCATGGTGACAATTGGTATGTGGATTGATTTGTGGAAACACCATGTACGAATCGTTCATACCTCCACACTTCTTATTTCGCTCGCCTTACCAGACCTTACAAGAAGTGGTGTGGTGTGGTGGTGTGGTGTTTTCTTCCAACTCTAGCATGGATATTGTAGACCTTGTGTCCCTGTGCGAGACACTTTGAACAATTTCCTCCTTTTCAACCAGGGTTTGAAATAGGTTACAGATCCATTTAAGCTTGTATATCGGTACACTGTATTTCCCAGTGTGCTAAGATGCTTACTGAATTCTTTACAGGTCCTGGTAAAATCTAACAAATGATATTCACACCATGAACACCTTCTTATGATGTATGTGGTCTGCAAGCACAAAATAACATTCCTACAAAAAATAGACCTACCCACTGTTGTAATTAAACAAATTTCCAATGCAGACAGGGCTCTTGGCAGGCAGCCAAACTATTAACCAAGAAACCATCATCAAGCCAATGCCTCAAGATGAGCCTAAGGAGATGCAAACATCAAGGAGGAGACAGCGTTATCTCTAGGTCTGAGAAAGAGGAAGTGATGATGTCAAGTGACAAGATAGGAGGATGACCAAAGCTGATAAGGTTATAGATTGCATGGTCTGCTGGCATCATTCCATGGCAATGCATTCAATCCACAAGAAACTAACTCCAGTAGAAAAGCACCCAAGCACTGCAGAACTCTCCAAATGGTACAAGTTCTGAAGGCTTAACTGCACTGGACCTGTCATTTAAACCAGTTATCTTAATTGCTTAATAACCACTGATTGAATGAACCCTAAGGATCAATTAAAACTGTCCTCAATTAACCTCAGTGGACATGAGAGGTGGTACAGCTGTAAACAGGAAACACTGGTCACTGCACTGAAGATGAGATGAGATGAGAGCACCAATTAGGAGATAACAACAAACCCTCTTGGCACCTTACTACTACACCAGACAGACTGGCACACTCCACCAATTACCAGCCACATGCCATGCTCCACACCCCTCCCAACACTCATCTGAAGAAGAAGAAAGTAAACTCAGGCATGCAACTCAGACTTGTCCAAAAATGAGGAAATTCCGATCTTTACCATACTTTCTACAGTACAGTGTTTTTCACTTTTCAATGGCATAAGAGTGAAGTGAAAAAAAAGAGGAAATCAGCTGATCCGAGGAAAAGTTGCATGTCTGTATTTTTACTTTAGGCCCCTGATGTAAAAGTACTCCAAATGGTAAAATTAAACTGGGGAAGAGTCTTAAAATTTCCAATGCTACACACAAAACATTGACAGAAGTTAAAATGTTTCTGTGCAGATTGAATAATTAAGGAAGATTTTTGGCTGTCATGTGTTTGAAGTTAACATGGTGTGCTCCTACCATCACCCAACAAAATTGAGCATTTCAATTCAATTCGGTAGATACGGTATTTAAAAACAAGCATGAATAATTACATTTGCCGATTTATTGTGAGGTCGCATCAAAAGGCTGTATAGCTCAGGTGGTAGAGCACTAATGTGTGAATACAGAGATTCATCGTATCAAGTCCTACATGTAGGCCTCGCTCAGTCCAACAAAAATGAAAAACAGGCTAGGTGCACAATCACTCCCTCCGCAACAGGACTTACAAGAAACACAACTTTTTTTCTTGGGAGTAGGTAAGGGGGGGGGGGCACTTAATCCTCCATGATTGGTCTACCATTAGTTCAAGGTCTAGATTGGACCACAATGGTTGAATTTGTTGTTAAGTAATTTCCTGGGCCCTGAGGGAGAGTATAGTCTACTTCCCCTCTCAGCTCTCTGTATCCTGATGTAGAGGGATGATGGCATGGGCCTGTGATGGAACCTTGGGGTATACATCTTGACGATTGAGTACAAGGGGGGCTTGGAGGGGTACTTTACAAGTTAGGCTTTAAGCTTGCATGTTCACCATGGATTTGTGTCCATAAATAAGTCACTGGTGCATTCATTCATTCATCAGAGATGTGAGTGGCGACACAAAAATAAGTCTGAAAACTCCAAGGAAAAAGCTGAAATTTAAAAGTTCCTATACTACAGAATAGGAATACAAAATTGATTAAAATCTAAACAAAAAAATTGGAATTCAGATTTAAATCTGAAGTTTCACATTTCTGATTCATTGGTAAGTAAGAAGTTTTTCCAGCGCTTACAGTTACTTAGAAGCGATATGAAATGTAAATCAAACGGTAAGCATAATATCAGCGGTTTTAATAAGGGGCACAGGATCAAATTATCTCCAGGTTGGGCATGTGGGGTTCGCGGCGGTGTCTTACAATTAACTTGTCTCTATAATGACTCCTAATTAACATTGCTGTAATTTCTTTTTAAGGTGTGGAGATTGTTTTCATTTCTTAAATTTATTTGACAAACAGCTGGGAGTGTGCACTCATTAAAGGATTAATTGATAAAAGTTTCCGGATGACCAGAGGTGAGTGCTCAGAGTTAAAACAGGATTCAGATACATGTAGTTCAAACAATAAGAAACTCCCTTGCTATCAGCTGGCCCACGAGGGCGCTATTCACCAGAGATTACAACAACTCTCTGTGTATGGCAGAGGCTTTCAAGTTTAAACCATGATTGAACCAGGCATTGCCAAATGACAATTATTGACTATAAGGGACACAACCAACATACTGTATGGGCTGGATAGCTCAGTTGGTAGAGCGCCTGTACGGTATTCAGGAGGTCACCGGTTTGAATCTTGCTCCAGTCAATTTTTCTTTGTTCAATTTTCAATGACTTTAATTTCAGTTAGTTTATCTTGTGGTTATTTGATGATTTTGACTGAAGCAAAATTAAACCATGCAACCAATACACATTCACACTTCAACCCACTGGGGTTATTTCTTCCTGACTATCCGACAGACGGACAGCCCAAGGAGGAACCGGATGAGAAATATACAACAATTCAATGAATTCAACACTGGGTTTATCAGCCAAAAGAAAATTCCAGCAATTCTGGATGGCTGGTACTCTTCCAACAGTGCAGACCAACAAAAGCCAAGGGGAGCAGGGGTATGATTACCGGCCAAGCCACAGAGCCACACGCACACACCAACAACCCATAGCACATTAGACAACCTACAAGAATGTGATTGACAAGGCATGTGTTTGGGCTTCACTTGTAAACATCTAGCTATATACCATGTCTCCATGTGCAATATTTTTTTCAAAAGTCCAGACATGGCTATAAAATATGGATTTTCATTATGGTGCCTTAAAAGCTTGGGATGATAACTTGTACTTTTGTACTTTATAACCTCAAATCTGTTTTTAAACAAAATTGAGAAAAAAAGCATTTGAAGCCTGATAAAGATCCTGCTCGAATCAACAACGCCAGGCCCTCCTAACTTCAAGCATTTTATAAAATTTAAAGTCATTATTTTGGCTGGTGAGCAGTTTGTAACAGTTTATTACTTGTAAAGAAAGGAAAATGGTAAAATTACACAAAATGAGCAGGAACGGTACAAGGCACTATTAAACATGAGTCATGTCTCATTGTCTGAAGAAACCGGAGACAACCAATATTTTGATGAGATAAGTCAACAACAACAACATGTCTTGGCCAGTGATATTTTCTTGGTTTCCATTGTTGGTAAAAAGCCCCTGTTTTGAAGATTCATCTAGCAAACAGGTTCTGTTTTGTTCATTTCTGTCAGCTGCTCAAAATGTGTTGGAAATGGTTTGAAAATTGACTTGGTTTGGCTGGTTTTCCTCTCTTTTGGTTCTTAAGGGTTGGCTGTTGCAACAGTTGGCCTGGCTACTCAGGGTAGCTAGCCTATACTGTCTGATGTCGGTTACAGTCGTTTGATTAACCAGCTGAGCCCAAGAAGGCAACCAAGCAAGCCTGGGGTATTTAGACAGACAGCCATTAAATCTGAATTCACTGGAAATTCAGCTCCATCCATCGTCTCTGGAGATTTTGGTGATTTTTTTGTGGAAATGAATGGACCACATTGGGCAGTGACGTTTCATGCTGTGGAACTCCTAGCACTGTCTCAGTACCTCCTGGCAGTAGAGTCTCTTCTCCCGGCATTATTATGAATGTTTAGCTTGCGGGCAAACTATTAACTCCAACTCCTCACAACACTGAAATCATTGAAGGAGGGTGGAATGACTGTCACATGTGCAGTGTGGCCGGCCTGGTTATACACTGTGGTATAGCACCCAAGGTCAACATCGCAACACTTTAAAAAATAAAATAACTTTAAGAAGCAGAAGAAGAAAACTCATGAGGCAGCATTTCTCCATGATCAAAATTAGGAATTGTATAAAGATGGTATTTATAGAATGGGAGCTTGACTGGGACGATGGGAGGTGTTCGCCTTGGTGGCCCTGGTCATTGCCTTGATGGTGTAAACCTCCTACAAATTCTGCAGTTGGAATTCCTGTTTGTCTCAAAGGAGTTGCCTTGTAGAGGAGAGAAAGAGATGGGGAGAGAATTGCCTTATCCCCCTCCAAGCCAGCCTAGGAGTGCTGCATTCATGTGCAACTACTGTACCAACCACATTGATAGATCTTGCCATCTTTATTTCTTGCAACAAATTTATTTTTAGGAAATTTTTTTTGTTTGTTTTTTTGCAAGTTTTGGTTTTTTAAGCAATTTTTTTTAAGCAAGTTTGGGTTTTTCTTAGCAAGTTTTGTTTTTTAGCGAGTTTAGGGTTTTTTGCAAGTTTTTGTTGTTTACAAGTTTTGTTTCCCCCTGTTCCAATGAGGAAGAATGGACTATGTTTCATTCCCGAAAAGATATCATCATCAGAGTAATGGAATCATCCTACATGACAGCTCTTTGTCCTTTTCTCAAAATCTTATGATTAGGTCGCTGTCAGTGATATGGATCATAGTATTTGTTATGATGACAATAACTTGTCTTGTATATTATCTTTTATATTCTGGGTGTGGCTCGTGGCCGAGGGTGTGGTCATTCAGGCTATAGTATATAAATCATGTTTTTCTTTGTAACAGAGAACAATAGGCCTACTTCTTGGCATTTCCTTTGTATCCCTCTGTTACATGTAGTTGCTGCTTTGTTAAAAGACAGAGTTTTATTGTGACAACAGTATAGGCCTAGGCTACTCTACAAAAACAAATATTCTGGGAATTCCATTTGTGGGTAACCATAGAAACTTGCTGTTAAGTGTCTAAGAAGAAAGTTACTGCATTGCCATTGCATGGTTGGCCAATTGTTGCTTCTATAATATTTGGTTGCAAGTGCATGTAGGATTGGGTATTAGGCTAAATGTTGGGTCCTGTTGGTGTTTTTTTCTGGTGACAGCATGCCAATGCAACACTCCCGATTTCATCCAACCCACCACTCCTGAAATTAAGACAGACAGTACCTCATTATCCACCCAACCACAATCCAGACTCTAAATGCTTTCGCAAATTGAAAGCCAAAAAAACTTGATTGCAAAGCTGCTGTTGGCACTGAGGGCATCAGTATTTATGGTGGGATTCTGTTCAAGTTCACAGTCCTCCCAATACCCAGTATGATAATGCAAATTGGTTGATGAGTTGACCAGACGTGGAAGAGACACTGGGACCGATGCGGTTTGGGTATGGGTAGAAGACTGGGCTGGCTGGGCTCAGTGCAGCTGGTATGTACATGCACATTCATGTGAATGCACTTGTGAGTGGGCATTTGCTTCAGGGGTTTTGGTTGGGAGTTAATAAGACGGCGAGCTTGGAGGATGAAGGGTAGACAGAAAGACTTCCTGGTACCATCTCTGGGTAGGATTACAATCCAAGGAGAATCATGTCTTTACCAGGGATGTTTATAATACTACAACAATCAACAACAACATGAATGGACAGCAATAACAACACTGACCCACAGCATGAACTCACATCAGTCCTTCGTCCAGGTTCTTAAGGACACCAATGGTGATGTGAACACATAACACCTGCATATTACAGTGGAACGCCACTATAAGTATAACGCACACCGCTATACCGAACATTTGGCTATACCGAACATTTGGCTATACCGAACATCATCCTTGACTAGAAATTTGTGTGTACAATATATATCCAACATGGATATCATTGCAACAAGCGACCACTATAATGAACAATATCTGTGCATCCAGCCATGTTTGTTATAGCGGCGTTCCACTGTACTTCCATCATGTCATACTTCATTATGACTCTTGAAGAACAAAACTGTATCCTACTACTGACGGTCGATCAATGTTAATAATATTTGAAGTAAATTAGCATATCTAAAATAATCATCAAATTACCACAAGGGTAAATGACTTGTTTTTAATTACTTGAAAAGTGAACAAAGAAAAATTGACTGGAGCGGGATTCGAACTAATGACCTCCGGAATACCGTACCTTATCTAAAATAAGGAATAGGTTTGGTAACTGACCACAAACACCAATCATAAACCAAGGAGACACAAACAAAACCAGACACTAATTTCTTTCAGGAAACTTCCTTTTGAAAAGAACATTTCTCTGGCGAGCCATCTCATCCTATAGGTCAATCCGTTCACCGTCACATTATTACCCAGGATAAAACTGAGTCTGCTATGTGCAAAGGCATCTGGGTGAAATACCGACACAATTAACCAAACTCAAATGAAGTTGACTGACAATTGCCATTAAATTCAGCAGGTTATTACCCTCAGCTCCGGCAGATTCCTACCACAAGACTTGAAATTTATGAGAAATCTGGCATTCCCAAACCTCCAGACATGCAGTTGTTTAATATCTCCGTAACCGTAATGGAAAATGCTTTCTTCTTTTGAAATACAGAATGGTAAAAAAAGCCCTGAGTATTCATTTTTGTTTAGTTGCTGCATGTGACAGCCTAAATTTGATGGCAATGCCCGGGAATATTTATGGGATCCTAGGACCTGGGGCCTCTTGGACCGCTTGCTTGCATGGAACCATCACATGGTGCCTCATCAGTCTTGTACAGGCCTAGACCTGGCCAGCTGATGACCACACAGCAGAATTGATTCATTCATCCAGTGACTGTCTTGGAGGTGAGGGGGGGGGGGGGTTGATGGAGGAGGGAGAGAGTTCTATAGTTGGAATACAGATCTGATAAATGGACTAGGAAACTGGATTGGTTAGTAGGGCTTTGCTGTTGGCAGTAGGGGGTGAATGGGGCACACGTGTCACTGCAGGGACGCCTTCACATGGCTGGACGTGATTTATAGCCACTTCCAAGGGGTAGGATACAACTTCAAGTCTGTAAACTGTACAAAAACCGCTGCTGCTTCGGAACAGTTCGTAACACCAGTGGGATCCGAGATGAATTATAAGCAAGCATTAAATATTGGATGATAAGCTGATAAATAATGGACTTGAAGGAAAGTTTGCCACAATCGGTGCTAGTAAATGTAGATTCGAGAGGTTTATACGTTTATTGGGGTTGTCGGGTTTGAATCCAATGAGTGTTAATTGAACATGGTGTCCTACGTACGGGAAAGCATCCATCCTTCATACGTGATGGTGGATTGATGGGGTTCAGCTGCATGCAGTGGATTTTTTAGTGGTTGGTACCCTTGTCTTCAGTCTAGGGGTCTCATGTTCAAATCCAGGTTGCAATTTTACAATTGACCAATTGGAGGACATCTTTTAATTAGGTGACCACAAAAACCTCGGTCAAACTCAGTCATATGCGGTATGTAAAACATACATGTGGGCGGGGCTTAAGAGCGAAGCCAGAACGGTCCATTGCGTGGGATTGCTCAGAGCTATTGTAGCAAAAAAGAGACTTCAGTATGCTGCCACCAACGTCTCAAAAGTCTCACATTGAAATCACGTTTTAAATTCACAACCGGAAAGAAAGAAACCGTGATTACAACCAGCTACCAGAATCACTGACAATCACAAGGACCCTATCTCTATGTGACCTCCGGGTCCTAAACAGATGCATGCTTCCCTCAACCTTCCTTCATCTGTGTTTCATTTCAGCCCTTCCTGTAGTCACACATGTTCCTCTGAGACGAGCAATGGTGCAGTGGTTTCTGATACACACAGACATTTCATTTTATTTCAAATTAATTGCAAATTATCGTAAGAGTAATGACAAGCTTACAGTCACAGTTTACAATAATCTACATACATTACTTTCATCATTGTAATTACATGGTGTAACCACTATGAAAAAGATTCATTCTTTGATAATATTTTAGAACAAACTTTCCACAATATACGCAGCTAGATGCAGAGACATTTGGCAGGATATAACATTTTCACAATTTTTATTCCATGCCATTTGTTTTGTCTTTCAAAAGCTCAACACCACGGGTCTACAACAAGTACCTGAGCAAACTTGACATCTTGTGGGCAGAATCAAAAACAAAATGGACCTCTGCGGCCACTATGGACAATCTAAAGTCCAGTGTTTCTGGACACCACATTCTCAATAGGTTTAAGGACCAGATCCAAGTGTATCAACTATCCAGTGCTATGGTTCACAAACTTATCTCATCTTTGTTCTGACTCTCTCATTCTTTTATGTGTATCTTTCTTGTATTTTGGTGTCCTCATGTCATTTAGCCTTTGAGAAAAGAGAGACCAAGCTAGGATCGAAACATCACTGAGACACAGGTCTATTTTCTCATGGAGTTCATGGACTGAGGATCTGCAGGTCTGAACAGGCTGATGGCCTCATAGCTTGAAGAGACTGCATAGACACATGATATGATGGGGAGACCCTGACACAACCAGATGGTTATAATGTCTGCTTGATGTGGGATCAAGGTTGAGATGATTGGGCTGGGGGGTGGAGAGACAGACTTCCGGAGGAGGGCTTTAACCGACCCTCCAGGAACCAGGCAGGGCGTAATGAAGCACATCGGCAAGGCAATTGAGGGTGGAGGAGAGGGAAGGGGGGGTTGGATCTGAGGAGAGGAGGGGAAGTGTGGAGGGACGACCAAAACTGAACGTCTGTCAATCATTAAACCTTCCCAGATATTAAATTGAAACATTAACTACTTCCTTACCCTTAATAGGCCCTACAACTTCAAATTTGTGATAATCCCAAAATCATGCAATGTTTATATTTTTCTATCAAGCCGTTCCATTCTGTAGACACAATTAAGCAGCAACTATCCTGCTAAGCAACAATATCTGAGTACCAGCCAGTAGATCATAGGCATCACATAACATTTTAGCTGGTAATCGGTGTTTGAGCACAGTTTTGGTTTGCCTGACAGATTTTGTTGTATAGACTTTGTAGATCCTCTTTAATTGAAACTGGTGGCATACAAGTGGTACAGACTACAGATAGCTGTGTCAGTGGTGGAACCTGGAAGATGATGACCTAGACAACCTTGATAAGAGTTGATGATGGGTTGCGGTTGATGATGACAGTGAAGATGTTGATAAGAATAAACCACAAGTAATGACAAACACCAGCGAACCATGTTGGTTTATTTCTGCTTAAGGCTGCTCATCAGGAATGAAGAAAAATATACAAAATGTCTTGACAGAGAAAAAGTGACAAAGAAAGATCCGCCAATTGCACTGTTACCTTTCTACAGAAAACAAAGAAACAAGGAAACATTTTTTTCTTTCTTTCTTTTGAAGTTGACATCTATAAAGATTTAACAGGAACCAGTTCAATTTTTGTCTACTGGGATCGATTTCACGAAGCCCTACGATAGATCGTAACTTGAGATACGAAGGATAACCCATGGTATCCTTCAACTTCTACATGGGGCTGCAATGTATCATAAGTCCTATGATTGGTAGTACATTGTAAGTCATGATGAGTTTGGTGAAATCGACCCCAGGTCCCATAATGAAGGCATCATTTGTTGGTGTGTTTTTTGCCAGGTGACCTGCTTGTCATCTTGTTTTGTTTGGGTCAATTTAATAGGGCCTGGTCTCTTGCACTAGTCATGGATGAACAAGTAGCCTCAGTGCCCAATTAGGTCTAAATTCCCACCCTTGGGACTAGAGGAGGGGCCTCAAAACTTACTCCACCAACTTCCATCCTCCAAGATCGGTGCTCTTGGTCTAGAGGCCCCTGATAGATAGATGACCTTGTATGACCCATCAGTGTACCTAGACACTTCCCCTCAGGTCTCTTCTTCTCACTCAGGCCAGTAACTCAGACCACTTGGACATCCCATTCACACTCTACCTTAGCACGCCTGACCTACATGGCAGTAGGTATGATAGCCTCTCTAGGCATTTTGATGGCTTCCCCAGGTCTGATGATCACCAGGTGAGCGATGAACTCCTCCAACCCCCTTTTATTGTTTGTTTAATTCCAACCCTCCCTCCCAACAACTTCAAGTGAAAACAAGTATCTCATGTCAAATTGTCAAAATTAAATGTTTTACCAAGTGAGAATGCAAGGCTTGATATCTGCTGCGCAAATGCGTGGAAGGATTGCACTTGGGTACGGGTTATTAATAGATGGACCACGGATGGACAGACTGAAGCCCGAGCTGTAGTTTAAGTCCAAGCTCAGGGTCGGTAGTACAAGGCCAATGCTTCCCATCTGGTTCAATCTCTTGGCTCAAAACTCCCCAACATGTAAGAAATAACCTTCTCAACATTTCTCTTCAGCTCCTGTTCTGTGCCAACTTGTGCCAATTCTTTCCTCCCTATATTGTCCTGAACTCATGATTGTCCTAAATGCCCCACCACCAGCCCCCCTGACCCCTACCAGACAGTTAGCAGCCCTGCCTCCCTGACAGGTTATGAGGCTGGTTTATACCCATGAATTGATTCAGTCTGAGAACCAGCAAGCCACCATTGCAACTAATGACACAACCTCCCCTTGTTACATGGGGTGTCACTGTTGAAACATCTAGGCCAGGCGTTCGTCCCAGCCTTCTACATGGGACATGCAAGACAGAAATCACAGGGAATCAGGGGGTGGCTTCAGATTTCTGATAACAAGCCTTTATACATAAATTTCCACGATTACATTTCTGGTTGTCCTGGACTTGATAATATATTGATTGCTTCCTGATATGTCTGAGTCTAGGTGGACATATTGAGTGATAAATTTTGGCCTTCCAAGAAATAATTCAATGATTTAACAAGTACACGATAAGCATTTTCTTTTCTTTTTGATTGGGTCAAAGTGCATAATCCTCTCCACACCACCCACACCAAGCTTCTTCAAATACCAGAAGTCCAGTAAGATCTTAAATGTCATACAAACTTTAAAGACCTGCAACATGGATTGATTCTGTTGCATTTCAACCTCACCAAGTTGTCTGACTTGAATAAGTGGCTTGGTTTATGGTTGATGATATGGGCCCATTATATCTGACCAATGAATCAAAGATTTATTTACTGTACCTAGCACAACTAGGGTGCTAATTGGCTAGATTATGGACGATGGAATCATCGATTGCTACATGAAACGATCATGACCAAAGTTTTTAAAACTGAAAAAAAAAGAAAAAAAGATTTAGGCCTAGCTATGACTAGTCTACAGACTAAGTCTGACATCAAACTCCTGCAATCAATCTGATTGGTTGGTTCATGTTTGATGAAATACCTGATTACCATACCAAACTCCTGCAGTCAATCTGATTGGTTGGTTCATGATGATGATATACCTGATTACCATACCACACTCCTGCAGTCAATCTGATTGGTTGGTTCATGCTTGATGAAACCCCTGATTACCATACCAAACCCCTGCAATATCAATCTGATTGGCTGGTTCATGCTTGATGCTTGCTACACCAAATTACTACATCGATCTCAAAGTTCCTCCACCGAACAGTCTGGCTGGCTGGCATTTTCAAGGAAAGTTGACAAGAGTCCAAATCCTGAGATTACGACACTCCGCCTCGCCAGACAGTTTAATCTGTGTCCGTACGTACCTTGCCAACTAATTAAAGGGCACACCCACAGCATGCTTACTTTATCTAACGTATTTGGACCAACATGTGTCCTTTCGATGTAATTACAGTACAGCCAACATTTATCACTAGACAATAGCATTCATGCTATGGTATCAGGTACCTGGCAGACGTCATTCAATACCAGGGTACGGCACAGAGTCGCAGCTGCGCAGAATCGCATGCATCCAACGATAAAAAAAAACACAGGTGCTATTGACATTCATGCACTCTTTTGAAAAAAAAAGAAGATCGATAAAAAATCCCTCGAGACTTTCACAGAACTTCAACAACGCATCAGCTGTTTCTGAAGATCCTTGGTTTCACTCGTGGAAAATGGAAACCCAACAAACTCATCCCCCCCCCCCCTCCCAACGACACCACCTGACATTTTCAACAGTTGCAGAAGAATTTCCGGGCCCCTCTGAGAATTTGGCGTCAACCCTGAGGAGGGAAACGCTATCCGCTGGAAGACATCCACAGAGATACATCGATGACAGGACACAGCCAAAATGAAATCATATCATTGTCAGCTGTATGTATTTCACGACCCTTGGGCCATGATCAGTCAGCGCACCCTTTCCTTCATGTCCCCCCTCACCACCATGTCTGATTCGATGCGCTATGCATTCCTGCTCGGAATTTCTTTGTAACTTTTTGGAAGGGTTTGCAGTCTTTGGCCAATGACAAGACTGGGTTTATTAAGGTTTGACTCTTATGGGCTCCAGAAAGGTCATTGCTATTGATGTACAATTGACAGAGTAGCTAGTACCAGGCAAATACAGACAAGGAATAGCATAGATTGACTAATATCTACATGAATGCCTAAATGCTCAAATTATGCACATCTCTTCGATCAACTGTACGTAGCGGTAATTTTGTTACGAATGGTTAGAAAACTAGCCTAATGTAGACTTAAGGTGTTTTCACATGAGGAGAAATATGGACCAACACATACATATAGGCCATGCAGCAATATGAGCATTCACACTGCACTTGAACTAGAGTTTGTCACTTGACCCCTAGTGAGAGGCAAGAAAACGGGATAGGGTGAATTGGGTGGGCATGTTGACCCGGGCTAAGTTAAACCTCTTGTGCTTGGAGTTACAGTAGAAGGCCTGATGACGCATCTTGATCCTAGCAGGAACTTTATCTAAGGCTAAATGACAAGAGAACAAGAACAAAACTAACCTCTTGCAGTATCCAAAGTCTTTCCTGTACACAACTTGTGTGTAGGTTAACCCCGGGATGACCTAACCCAGTGTTTGATGTTCAAAAATTGACAGTGTGAACATTAAGGCCTTAGTTAGACCATGGTGTGAACACGCTTCTCCTGAACATGCCTGGTAGACTGAAGTACCAGAATGGCAATCTGATTTATTCCGTTGGTTTTTGATCAAGAGACTATTTAACCTATTAAGCTCAATTCAAAGTCAGTCTGCGACATTGCCGACAAACGGCCAAAGTTTTCACAGATGAGGGAGCTTTTGATGTCTCTGACTCCCCGCTTATTGGCCACAGACACAGGATATGTATGTATTTAATAAACACACTGTACATGTATTTCAAATCAAAGCTTGTTAACCATTCAAGTCTGACCTACAATGTCCCCTCGCAATAGTGAAAGTTGACCTACTAAAAACATGAGCCAAATTGAATTTTGTTGAATGCAAGAAACATCTTACAATCACACCGTTTGTGTAAAACTGTAAGAGGGATGAATGTGACAACCAGTCTTGAACACAAAGGGTTACTTAAACCATAGAGCTAGGAACATATTAAAGGTTATCTTTAATTTCTTTTGCAAAACTATCAAGGAAGATACAGTAACAGTCATCTGTGGAATTTTCAGTCCCATACGGTGCCCACTTTTTGAGAAAACAGTGAAACACGTCCACAGTATTTCTTACATACTGTAGGTCTTTTCACCATAATTGTTTAATCTTTAAAAGATCAAAATTGGTTTAGGTCATTGGTTTTACTCTTTTCTGGATAAATACAGCATTTCAGGCAGAAACATTTTAATGGTATGCTTCTACCATCACTATCTTTCTTTATACCCTGTAACTAAGAGTAAGTTATAGGTAAATCTGTGAAGATATCTGTTTTGGTATGCTACCAAAGTATGATACTACCTTTAAAGTAGGCATGCAGTGCACATAGCCTACATGTATTTTGCATTTGGGTAGAAGCGCTTTTATTATATGTAATGTAGAGTTTGAACTTGTACTGAACACAATATGCATTACAAATTCCTGTGTGTTCCCAACTCAAAATATGCATCTAACATACAGATTTGCCAGGTAATAGAGCAAGCAGGTAAGCCCCAAAAAACCCAAAACTGGCAATCTTTCCGATCTCTTTGTCTAAAGTACGTTTTTTTTCTCCCTTCACTCCCCTTAGTTTACAAATTGACAGTCGACTTCAACTAATGGGTCCCTGTATCCTTCTCCAACCAAATTCTGACACACACATACACACCGTGACTCTACCAGTATACCTATACAATGTTAACCCTATGGCGTGACCTCATGCATTCCACAGTGTTTGGTCAACAGCTGCTGCGTGGGATGTGGAGAGGGGTTTTTTAGGCCGAGGGGAACGCGTGTGGCGTGTGGGTCCCTCCATGGACTGGGTGCAGCACTTCAGTCGCGTGCCCTCAACTTTTTTTTTTTTAAGGGGAAACTGTACGGCATGCAGTGTACATAAACATTTGAGAAGTTAAAGGGGCCAGCCTATATTGTATGGGTTCAAGTGCCAATGTATGCATGTAAAGTCCGGGTACCATTATAATTCTAAAGGTAATTTTTACCAGCACAGAAATGAATATTCAAAAGTCTTAATAAAAAGCTTACTGAAGTTCCTGTGGAATTTTCTGGGCCCGGTGTGGTGGCATTTTATAGGGGAACTGATGTAAACAATGTTCACTTTGGATGTAGCCAAGCAAAAAATCCCCCGTCTGTTTTCTTGTACATCACACTGAACTCTGGGAAATGTTGGAGCTTATTAGGACGTTGCTTGGAATCCAACCATATTTTTTTTTTTTCAGGGAGAAGTTCAGCTTCCTATGGATGAAGGTATCGTGATGGGATTTTTTTTGGTTTGGTTTTTGTTCTGTTTTTTTAAGATTGTTTTATGGTCTTAATCATGACGGCAGCATGACTTGTGTAGTTAGTACAAGGGCAGTAAAGATACAGCATACAGTAACAGTCCCAGTCCCATACCATGCCCACTTTTTGAGAAAACAGTAAAAAAAAAAAAAAAAAGGCGGCCACAACATTTAAAAAAAAATGTTTTGACCTTCTCTTTACCCCCTCTACCTTCTGAAGATCAAAATTGTTTTTGGTCATTGGTTTAACTATTTTCTGGATACATGTACGTGTATGTTTCTACCATCACCATCTTTGTACCCTGTTAATAGTTCTAAATAGGTAAATCTGTGAAGACTTCTGTTTCGGTATGCTACCAAAACTATGATAGTACCTTTAACATAGTTGATGACCACTTTCAGAAAAAACACACTAGATTGGTTCTCACGTCAATTTAATTCCCTATTTGCTGATTGATTGTCAACAGAAAAAGTTGGCATGATGGTTCTTCCTCCTAGAGCTCAGGTCCAGGGTTCGAATCCCATGAATGGCCATTATGTGGTTTGGGCTAGTCAGGCCCAACTTGCCAATTGTGTGGGTTTTAAGAAAGATTTGAGGCTTTGCATGGTGACAATTGGTATGTGGATCGGTTTGCGGAAACACCATGTAAGAATCGTTCATACATGTACTTTCGCACTTCTATATCGTTCATACTACTCATAATGTCTCAACGTTTCAATTAGCCTGCTCTAGTCCTCATCAGGAGAGGATGTGTGGGTTTTCCTAAAAATACATTCTTTGAGGTTTTTTCTTCTGGACATAAATTTGACATTTATGTTCTCATTTTTTTTTCCACAGAGTCTTGCCTCGTACAGTGATTTGAGTTTTACTTTTCTAAGAATCCACAAGTTCAGTACCCAAATAATTTAATGCAACATTTCATAAACGCCTATCACCAAAATGAAATACGAGGCATTACATGGTGGAAACACAATAATGGTACAATGGTGCACCCTATGAATAGCTCCCCTGGGAACAGCGGTGGTTCTAAAAGGGAACCGAAGAACCAAAGGTATTAACTTGAGGTTCTGGGCCGGTCGGCTCCGGTCATCTTCAAAGGAGAATCAGAAACATCCGACCGCAGACTGAGACGGGTTGTGGTATATATTCCATGCCAATGACAACAAAAAATCCACAAAAATGGAGAGAAACGTTAACAAGAATAACCTGTTCCTGTATGTGATCCTGTAGAGGCCGGCCCAAGGTTAATACAACCCAGACAGGAAATGATATGGTGTGAACATGAACCAGATACTCAACATGAACCGATCGATGGCAAATTCCCCACCGGACCCCAAAACTGTCTTCAAGATGAGAAATATGGAATGACAAATGAGACCAAGGTGATGAGAGTCAACAGATAAATTAATCAATGACGCTTCCGATTCAATTTGAACTGCTGACATGAGACACTATTGGTTTCTGATTATAATAAGAGGGAGTTAATTATGCCTGAACCTGACAAATCATTTCAAGATGGTGGTGGTGGTGGTGGTGGTACATTGTTAGGATTGACGTGCCTCTCAAATTCATGTCGGAGAATTTTGTTTAATCCAACTTCTCCCAGAATCCTGCCTATAGATTGCAGGGTTGCAAATTGTTCAAGAACATATAATTATTGTCAGTTATACTGGCAGATCTTAATGGCTTTCCACTCATAATATAATTCGATGTTAACACAAATTAGTAGCTTATAACCATAGCTGCTTCTAAACACTTTTGAATTGGTTGCTTGCTTTACAATATTTACAGGGAAAAGGCTACTTTTTAAAGAAATTCCAATTCGTGAATTCATGAAGGAAAGGCAGCATTTGTTTTCACAACGTCCCCACATGATATATGAACGCATCAGCATTTGGGCCGTAATCCGATACCCTTCTGCCTCACCATTTGGCAATCTCTGACAATTTGTTTACAGGCTCAAGTTGGCCCATTAAATCATCACTATACATTTCCCTTAGAACTGAAGTTTCAACATGGTGTCATCAACCTGACAATTGAAGCTGACACAAGCGAAGAGGGCATCAGTTTGGGTATAAACACCGGTTACCAAGTCCCCGGTACTCGGGCAGCCCCACCCCCATCCCCCTACAGAGTTGACCCTGATTGGAGTGTTATACCAAACAGCAAATGTATACAGGGAGCTGGAAGAAGGCAACAAGGCCAACAATCAACATCGTAGTAAACTCAAAGACCCTGCCCTCACCCCTCAAGTACCTTCTCCTAAGATACTCTTCCTGCCCGGAGCGCAAACAAAGCCACGCGAATGCATGTGCTGGGTCAGTCATCAATCCCTAATAGAGTGGGTTCCTCAAACACACTAGGAAGGTTCAAGTATACACACCAGTGCAAAGATCTGTCTGTTTATGTGTCTTAGGATCCAGAGTGGAGAGGGACTGCTCTTCATCGATGAAAGAAATCGAGTTTCTTCTTGTTCTTCTATGAACTTCTAGTCCCTTGACTACAAATCTTTGGATGGGAGATGCTTCAGGTCAGAAGTAAGAGTCCACTTGATCTTGACTTGTTCCTGGACGTTGGAAGGCCCACTCACAACACAGACATATCCACTAAGGGGTACAAGTGCACCCCCATGGAACACAAATTCCTCTTCGCTTCGTTTTGAATATTTGCCAACCTCCTATAGATTTTCATTTACTCCTGGTGAACTTCTTACTCAATATTAGAAGTTTTGTTACAGTTTCCACCAAACCAACATGAAATTTTGCACCAAGGTTTCAGCCACAATTTTTTGAGAAGGACCTCGAAATTTACGCCTCTACAGTGTGCCCATTTGCTTCAATCAGAAGTGACTGATCTTGCAAACCATAGTCTAAAGGCCTAAACAATTCTCAAACATTGAGAAATTCTCTCATGGTCTTGAAATCTTACAAAAGTGTCATCGTGAATTTCTCAATGGTTGAGAGATTTTTTAGCATCTTGTGAAAATGCAATAAAGCAACAGTTAAATTCATGAAATTGTCTTCTCAAAACAAATTCAAATATCGCCCATTTTATGATCTCTAAACAAATTCAGTTCATTCCATCACATCACTGCCCTTATACAGAAAAATAATGATCTACTTGTAAATACCATTAATTTCCTCAATCTCTGACGATCAAAAATTGAAATAAAAATAAAAACCTGCATCATTCATAAAAAAATCCAAGAAAGAAAAAAACCACGCTGACACTGAGGACTTAAGCAAACAAAAGTTGGCAGCCAAGGAATGCCGTTACCACGGTAACAAACTAAGTAATTGATGAGGCAGGATAGGGCATAGCTGAATCCGTCTTGACCTTGGTAGACTGCTGTACAGGGAGTTATTTCCCTCAAGTTGGAAAAAAAATATAAATGAAGGATATTCGCTATCACGTTAAAGGCCAAAGTAGTAAGTTTCTAAATGGATTCCACTTTTTTTATTACGGCAATGTTTACAAACCATCTGCATTGAAATGGACATTTACAGACTCTATCAAAGTATCATGTTTTACCTCCGATTTTGTTAAAATATCTGTGTTACATCTCTAAATTTGTCCATCGAGTATATGATTCCTTATAAAGATCATTGTAATTTCCTACTATATCTACTTTACATGTATGATGTATACTTATTTTCAGGTACAACTTGATTTGTGCACACTATCTGAGTATATTTAGACTGACTATAATTAGATTTAGACCATTACATTATAATACAAGTCACATAATACTGTTGCAAACTACAGTACATGTAAGTATGGGACAAAATAAGAAATTAACTGGATATTAATGGTTATAGAAAGCATCACTAGTGGTAAATGTGTTTCGTGTTTCAACCAACAAAGCCATTTCTTTACTTTTGCTTATTTACAAATTTATTTGTTATTTATTTTTTCCTTTAATCTTTGTATTAGATTATAGGGGGCCTATAGGCCTATCAAAGTTATTTGGAACTAAGACTGACCTACATCGAAGATGGAAAAACAGAAATTGATTATTCAAATACAATTGATAGCAACAAGCTCATTCGGACATACTGAAATTGCATTTATCTAGCCGACAAGTTTTTCACGTCCAATTTGCTCAACCATTCTTCACCGAGTGTAAGGGTCAACCCATGACTAGCAAACACATGGTGAACGGTAGCGGCTGGGATGCTTGATATAATCAACTTATTATAAACCAATCGGCAGAGCTATGAAATCCAAGCGCAGGACTGGTCCAAGCCAATCAAGTGGTACGTCCGAGACAAGTGGTTAGGCACATCAAGCCCAAGACCAAGATGATGCCCCAGTATATACCTACATGTGTAGCTACAAATCCGCCAGAATGTCGGAGGAGCTTAAATTACCCAACAGTAATAGCCTCCTAACCCAGATGTGGTGAGTTCACAGCAGTGAACCCCGGACATGATTACCTGCAGACCTGCAAGGCATAGCTTGCTGGAGCTGTCAGGACCGGTCAGCCAGGTAGGGGTATGGATGGACTGGACGAATGCTACCTCTGATCATCAACTAGGGTACTGGTCTAGACCACTGCTGGGTCATCCACACGTATACCTGACCCCTCATTGGGCTTAGTATTCGGAATGAGAACAGATTCTGATATCAGTGACGAATAACGTATTGAATTTGGAAAGGAATTCAGATTTGAATAACAAGACCTTTTTTTTTCAAGACCTGCTACTGCCAATATCAATTTAAATATTAATACCCCACACTATTTCTGCTATCAAGCTATTTCCTATGTTGTTTATACATGCAGTAATTTGAGGTTACCACAAATATCAACACATAATCTAAAAACATTGCTCAGTTTACTAGTTACACAAAATAAATTGTGCCTAGGTCAAGTTGAATTTCTGCATAATATCTACTCCACTCCGAGCATATTTCCTACTAGTCCAGATTGATACATGAGAGACTCTATAGTGCACAAAACCATTTTCCAAAAAAATTGAACAGGAGGGTACTAACAAGGAAAATGTTTAAGCATTTATATTACTCATGACTGGTAATCAGTTGTACATTTCTTTCACTTTTGATTGTTTGCTTGCTTACTGCTCAGCAGAGAAATTTCGCCAAGCAGTTTCGTCTTCTTGGAGGAAAGTCTACGAAATCTAGAGCAAGGCTATGGATGAGCACTGCTCCGAAATTTTGTACTTTTTGGACGTCAAATTCAATATTTCTTCCATAAAGCAATCAAAACACTAGTGAACAGTTCATGAAATAAGGAGTCAAGATATGTATGAGGACCATTTCGAAACGGAGTCAGCAGTCTCAGGCTCAGGCACCATTTCGTGAATCCATTCTAAAATAACGGGTATCAAAATACCGTACAGGCTTTTGGCTGCAGTTCGGAAGTAGATTATCTGGTTTGAAAAGGCAAACAGAGCTTCAGCTTCAATGAAAAACCACAACCTATATTTTCAGCATGATACATGTATATGGATGATGGAACCAGAGCCCGAGCCTAAGTCTCTGTTTCGAAAAGGTGTTTTTTTTTAAATAGCGCAGACTAAGCCAAGGAAACCAAAGGATTACATTTAAAATTAGTATCAGCTGGATCTAATACACCAATGGATCAATACAAGTTGATCAGAACTGACTCCACCAAATTGAATCTCGGGAAGAAGTTAGAAAACCTTAATTTGATGTCGCGACGAGGTACATGTAACTCTGACATGAAGCTCAGAGAAAGATTCCATCCAAGCGCTCCTATGAAATACCAATAGTTGAGGCCAGATGGTTGGCTAGATGAAGCAGGGGAGTTGGATCATGCGAGGGGGGATAGGGGATTAGAATAATACCAGCACAGGAGCAACAGATGATCTGGTCTCGCGGGGTCTCAAGTCCAGGGTCGTAGGGTGGGATTCAGGAGGACTATAATGGGGAGATAATGCAGGGGGATAGGGGTGGCAGATGGTGTGGGGCTTGTCCTCCTTAATCCACAAAAGGACCGCTGAACAAATGAATCAGGGTCAAAGGTGAGGACTTCAAAGGGACCAGAGTAAACATGGACTCTGTAACCTCTGAATATGTCCAAATCCACAACCTGGAATTTGTTGTTTTGAATTTTTTTGGAGGGGGTAGATGTGTGTGATTTCATTGGATGCAAACAGTGACGTTTCGATGAGTTCACCATGTGTCCTGGTTTCTGTCGAAATCTGGAAACATTAGCAGTCATCAGTACAAAATCATTAAATGTAAAATACAGCCATTTTGTCTAGTTCCAAGACTGCAATGTACAATATAAAATGCTATACGTACGCCTACATGTATCTGAATGGTACCAGTCTGCTATCTTTAGAAGATCCTGCCTACTGCTTTAACTAAAAAAGCAGGTTTGTATGATATAAAAACAATCAACTATTAAAACAAACTGAGACACCATATACTGTGGTAGGAAAACAAATCCACTCTGATTTTGGTTTGATATTTCTCCAACTCAAACACAAAGATTATAGGAGGAAATTTAAGATGCAAACACTTGAAGGTTCACCAAGAGAGGTTAACAATCCCCAAGAACTGTGATATTTATCACCTAGGTAATTCAATACTTTGAACATCTCATGGAATCAGGGGACACAAAAGCCAATTATTGAGCATGGTCTCTGTTTGTAGCTCTATGGTCTGACTTAGATGCTCCCTTGGCCTACCTGCATGCCGACCCAATGGGCCTAAAGGCACACAGACCAATACAACACAATATGGATAGGCAGTAGAGTTTAGAGGACCCTCAGGTTCTTTCACGGTCTCTGTTTCAGGGATTGATTCGGGGCGATAACCGCCGTCAGACAAGCGGATAGTGTTTCTACAATCATTAATTTCTCTGCCTTTTTTCTTTGGAGGAACGGGGTTCAAAGTTTAGAGTTATTGGTTTGGAACAATGACGTGTCAAGAGGTAAACCTGGAGAGGAATTCCTCCAGGTAATGACTTCAACGAAGCCAGGAAACAATTGGAGATGATGGTTGTCTAACGTTCCTCCTGCTGGAATGTCACTCGTTAAGTGGGAGAGGAGAGTTGCACAGTCCCTAAAACAATAACCAAAGTGTGGTATGTGGGCAGATCAATTTACCATCCTGAGTAGATTGCCAGCCTGCTGAAAAGTCAGGAAGACAATCCACCATGACCATTTGAAGTTCGACCGAAATAATCATGCAAAACTTATAGAAAGAAAAAGTTTCCATGCGTACCCGCCAGACTTTAAGAACAAATTCACATTTTAAACAACTTTATACTCCATATTTTTAAATTTTGCTTGTCCTGAGCAACAAGCTTTCCTGACCATCATGCTTTAATGGTTTTAAGGCTATTCACCAGGAAATTGGTTTCTCTTATTCCAAAGTGACTGCTTGATAGTTCTGTCAATCTTCAATCCCATTTACTGATGAACCAATAAAATTATCAAGTAAAGAGCCCAAATGGTTAGGTTGGTTAGAATCAGAAGCTTGGGGAGTACAACCATGATGCGGTGACACTCTTGGAGTTTGCTCTCAAGACAAGACCAGGCTCAGCAAACAAAAAAAAAGACGCTTGGAACACTAAATGCCTTTTGCACGTGGTTGGTATAATCCAGCCTCTTGGAGCACCCCTAGCGTGTTCCAACATGCAATAGCCGCAGACTATGATCTGTTGCACATTGCAAGTAGAAGGGGGTAAGAGAAGATCCCTCTAGAATCCTCACCACATCCCCCAGGAGAATCTCTCTCACTCCTCTTGTGGCAAATTGGTGGCAGTGAGCTTTCGACCCAATATCACATTACTTTTCATCTTTATTTGTGTCCTTTCAATCTTCATTGTCGGCTGTCTGAGTATTTTTGGATATTGTGCCAAAAATATCAGATTAAAGAAATAAGCGTTGCCAAGTATTGGTCCTAATGTCCTGAACAGATGCAGGTGAGGACAGAAGGAGAGTGTGTCTGCCAAACCACTCTGACTCTGTGCGCCCTCCCCCTCCAAATCCCTGACATTTTCAAATGACTAAGTATACATTACAGGAATCCTGTGCAAGGGAAAGCATGGAGGATTGATGACTGTCCAACCCACAGAAATAACCACATCTATCATTCCTACATCTGGTTTGATTCTCCCGATGAATCCCTCCCCACGGACCCCAACGGACCCCTACCAAACCCTTCCCTGACCGCCCATGCCCCCCTTTTTTCTCAAACCTTTCTTGTAAACCCTTACAACAATGAAAACCTATTATTCTTTCAGGCGATTTTAAGATCCGTGTCTGAACCTGACACTTTTGAAACTGTTGGTGGCAGCAGATTATAGTCCACATTTTGGACAATTCAGGGGCCTTTTCCAAACCTCGGCTCAGGCTCTGGCTTTGTCTCCATATGCTGAAAATATAGGTTGTGGCTTTTCATTGAAGGTGAAGCTCTGTTTTCCTTTTCAAACCAGAGAATCGACTTCCGAACAGCAGCAAAAATTCTCTAGTTTGAATTGATATATCCGTTATTTTAGGACCGATTCACGAAATGGAGCCGGAACCGAAGCCGGAGCCTGAGCCAGAGCCAAGATGCCTTGAGGAAGAAAACACCCCCAAGATGACCATAGTCCATAAACTGGGCACCAGGCATAAAACAAAGACCCAGAATTACCCTGAGCCTGGCCCAATCACTAACTAAAGTGGAATAAAAAAATAAAACATAAAACAAAATCAAATGATAAATCCTGTGACTATTTACCCAATTATCAGCTGACAACCCCCCCCCCCCCCCCCAACCTAACCCCATTTGGCCGACTATTTGTCATCCAATTATTCCCTTGCACACCAAGTTCCACCCGATTCTATATTTTTTTTTTTTCGGACAAATTTTTCATTAGTCAGTGTTCCCCGTCACTCAGCGGAGTTATACCCAACCCACCAAGGACCGGAGTGTTTATTGCAAAGGGGACAGGGGACGGCTAGTTGTTTCGCTTAAATCGCTACCCCTCGTTATTGCGATATTTCCTTGTCACATTGCCAGGTAAGATTGCACAAGCAAAGTTGCAGAGACTAAACTGTCTGACACAGAATGTATAGCAAGGATCACGTTTCCCTCCACATCATGAACCGCACGTAGATGCGCCTTTGATTGTACTGTAATTTCTCAGTGATATATATCAATAGTATGGGGTCAGTAGGGGTTAGTTGTCCACGTGGCATGCATGCGCCGCCGTCATTAATGTCCTCCACTCCCTCTGATGCTAATGTAAAATCTTATCGGTTTCAGATTGAAGGAATCGACTGGTGGCCTGTTGTCTGGAGACTGAGAATTCCTTAAAGGGGCACGCTTGGAAATGAGTACATGAACAATAATGTTCCTTACAGTTATACGGGTGGTAGTACAGAATGAGCAATCACCAAAAGCCAAGGTGAGTTTAGGCTATATTCAAATTCACAAATACTCAGATATACTAGGTGTCATCGCAAACTTCTGTAAAATCATCCTCCCCAAAAAAACATTGCTCAGTTTTTGTGTGGCTTACTGTTTACAAAGTTGATATTAACGACAATTGTCCTATGAAAAGGGTGGTTTTCTGAAATACATGTAAAACAAACCAACATCAAGGAACACATCTCAATTGAGTGATAACTATAAAAATGCTCAGCGCTGTTATATGGCATTAGCTATTAATGCAGTAAGTAAAACTTTTCCACTTAGCAAAACTGTGTATAATTAGCAAGTAGATTTTCCCACAGCTCTGTTGTTTCCATCTTTCAGCCACGGTAAATCCCCCTTTCTTTTTTTTCACCTAAAGATACCCAGCACATACAGGGCAGACATTTGTAGCATTTATTGAAACGATGTAAGTACAGAGCATGGCTTAATCTCATCAACACCATGCCAGGCGAGGTGTCCTAAACCCTAACAGCCTCTCAGGTTTGCTGAAAGCTCCTGACACAAGGGGCTCATCGGTCCGATGGACGGACGGACGGAGCCAACGGAGAGGGACGGGGATTCGAGTCTTTAACACATGAAGGAAATCACAGCTCTCGCCACTTCTAAGCTCTAGCACAACAGTTGTTTCTAGATAATCCCCTTGCAGTTAACGGGAACACCAGGCCAACAAAAATACAAAATATATCAAATAAAGAAGAAAACAGACTGGCTTAGATTACAGAAGACTTCTTGCACTGTGGAGCTGATGGTTTGTATTATAGAGTTTTCAAAGGTTCCAAAGGAGGGCGGAGAAACGGGAACAAAGTTTAAAAGTGCAAAATCTGATCACGTCCATGCAGTCAAGAAGATGCCCTCTTTACTGCTGTTGAGGTTCAGGGCTGAACCTAAAATAGCAAAAGTCAGAACTTATGGTGGCTTTTGATGATGTGTGAACTTTTAAAGATGTCTAGCACCCAGATTTTAAACCCAATCAACTGTAAAAGATACTTTACATTTTAAATTTCTCATTTTATAACATACATGTGGCAACTTTTCTGCGAGAAAGAAACAATTAAGTTTGGGGAGCAATCGACACAAAAAGAGGAAAAGGAAGGGGGAAAAAAAGTAGGAACAAATTCCACTTTCCACACAAACACATAATTCTACCCGTTTAATTTTTCACATGGTCTCCCTATTTCTTTCATCCCTCTCCCAATTTTTTTAGAGGGGGAGGGGGGTTGGGTTGGCTGGTTGGACAGATGGTTTGTGGTTTTAATTACCCACCAGGAAGTTTTTCATTTCTATCATCTGAACAGCTGAGTTGATGAGAAGTTAGGGTGAGCGTGGGGAACTGGCTCAACACAAGAGGGATTGCAATGATCCCAGTCGGACCCTGTCCTTAAATACCCATCTAGTGGAGATATGGTCTTTGCATTAAATTTACCCAGCCAAACTATCCGCCCACTCAAACATGTGTTCATATCATCACTGACTACCATTTTTCAGGTTTTTTTTTTCATTTTGGGATGGAGTGAGGCTTCAGTGACTATAGCTGGATGGCGATGCAACGACTCTGCTACGACATCCGCTAAGATGCTTCTCGCCCACCTACACTCCCAATCTTAAATACCGACCGTCTTAAATAAAATGGGTGGGGTAGCCCAGTCTTTGAGACGGGCCGCGCTTGATCAGCGCCTCGTGATTTGTTTTCCACAAATTCCTTGAAGCCTGAGAGCGGCGGGTAAACAAGAATGAGTATTGTTGCAGGACCGAGGAATGCACATTGCATGTCAGTAAACGCTATCAAAGCTCAGAATGCGACGCTGCGTGGGTGTAAGATAGCAAGACACATGGCATGATTTCGTGGAAAGTCCTGTAAGCGTGATAAATTTTTTGTTTACCATGGAAACTCCGATCCTCTACCCTGACAAAACCTGTTTATTTGCCAAAATCCAATAGGCCTACAGAGTTTAAACCAAAGGAAAATGAGACCTATCTTGGTAGTAGTCAAGAGAAATCCTTATTTTCATTTTGGATTAATGGGAGACTTTGGAGCTGGGTCTACAACTTGTCACACACAGAACGATGCACGCATGCTCACAATTGCATGGGAGCTACCAAAATAGAGACATCAGTCTGCTGCCGCCAACATCTAAAAAGTCTCCCATTGTAGAACAGGCTCTGTTGGAATCTGACACCAGAAATTAGAAATCTGGACTGTTTTTGTTTTTTTGTTTGAAGATTTATGTAGATAATCACTGGGCCTAACCCAAGAAACTAACCTACATGTACACTGTATGTACATGTATCCAGGATAAAATGAAATGATTAAATCTGCTGTTAATTAAACTATATACCATATATACCAGTGGGCCTAATTAAAGCAATTTTCTTATTATAATTTTTCTTGGCAAGCAATCCCCAACCACAATAAAAACAGAAATACACATGTATATCAACCAATATCTAGTTTTTTCTTCTTATTCGTTTTGTTTTTTCAGCTACCCAAATGTCCAAGTTAAACTTGGGGAGCTGGTCAATGTGGCAAGTAAAGCATTCCACAAGTACAAGGAGATTGCTGGGCACGTATGGCAGTGATGACAGTCAAAGTATTATCCCATACCACTGATCATGACATTCTCCTCAAGACTACGCCAGAAGACTGAAGAAGAGAAAAATGTGGATTGCATAAAGGTGTAGAGAGGACATGTACATGTATCTAGCTAGGGGAGAGCAGTCCCTGGTGGTATCCCCATCTCACCACAGAAACTGCAAACCTGAGGTATTTGACCCCTCCCTCTCCGTTACCTGGCTTCATTCTCAACTGATTCTACCTGATTCTTATTAACTCCAAGAAGAGGACATCAGAGATTTGTTACACTTCCCAGTCTGTTAATACTGGTTCTAATATTGCCTACTGCAAACTGTTGCAGTATTTAAGCCATCCAAGGCCTTCCAGGTCTAGTGCATCTGGCAGGACTGCTGAGTGAAGCACTTGATTTCTCAATGCATTTTTAAGCCTCTCATCTGTCAAATGGGAAACTCAACTCCACTCCATGTGTGCAACATAACTGGTCAGGATACTGACTGCTGAGTTTTTTTAGGGGTCAGAAGTGGGATGGTTTCTTAATTCCAAGCTGGGGAAGATTAAACAGCCGTTGTCTGGGTATCCATTACATTCTTGGTTCTGGCCACTGGTTTCACTGGTTGGATGGGGAAGGATTACAGCCCTGAGGGACAGCATAGGGGGATCATTAAAAGGCCCTTAAGCTGGGGGTCCAGGGACCTTAGGGTGCTTCAGGTCAGGTCATAGTTGGGACTCGAGTTCCTACTCTTAGCCTCTGGCAGTTTATCCCATAAATTATTACAAATGGAGTTTTGAAAGTTATTGAAAGTTATGAAAGTTATGAAAGCATGTTCACCAACAGATTTTTCATAAACTTCCAGTTTCTCAACATCATGAAAAAAATTATCCTCTTACTAAACAAGCACTTTCGAATTTGTGCCTCTTCTTAGAGGACTAATGTGGCGATCATAGCGCAAGATCTTTCTCAAAGGCTAAAATGTTGGAATTTGTTTTTGTTGTAAATATCACAATAAACTGCTACACGTATCTTGGACACTCACAACACATTAATTCCTGCTCAAATCTCAGTGAGGAAGCTATCCCAGTATACATTCTGAAAATAGTCTTACGCTTGCCAAAAACAAAACTTCACAGAGAGTTTCACTTATGACCATCAGAAACTAGACAACACCGACTTTCAAGGTTCAGGAAAAACAAACATGCTTGCTTTTAGATACCTGTGTTTGTTTAATACTCGTCAATGTCCAAGGCATACAATATCAGAAGAACGCAAAAATAATAGCTGATTTTCAGAAACCACTTGGGGGAGAGGTATTCAGCAGTCAGTCTCATTGGGCTATTAATGTTGCCGTGATTTATAACCAATTCATCATACTTACTGATTGCTACCCCATACCTGCTGATTAAAAACAGATGATCACAAATGTGACCAACATTAAAAAGAGGAGAAAAAGGTTCCGAAAGTTCACAGAGTTGACGACAACTTGTTCAAAACGAAAAAGAAAGAGGAAAAAGGGTAAAACGTCTGAGGAGCATGTGACTCTACTGATGAGGTGCAAACACACAGCTAAGGTTTCATAAAATCAAGTCATGTGTTGGTCTACACACCTAATGTACATGTTTATTTTGAGTGTTGGTCATGTACAATGTACAGTGTGTATCATCCTGACTTACTGCCAATGGGAGATTTTGGAGCTGGGTCTTCAAGTTGATAGTGCACGCTTGCGCACAACAACACGCGCATGCTCACAATTGCGTGTGCATGCTCAGAGATAGCAAAAAGAGACTTCAGTCTGCTGCCGCCAACGTCTCAAAAGTCTCCCATACATGTAGACACATGGAATACATTTTAATTCCCTGATGAGCACCATAAAAAAATAAAAAAATCGCATACAGGACATCTACATGTACATGTATGCTGAAAACAAGAGAACTGTTTCCTTCCCTACAGTAAACATCTGCTTGTATGGTTGAACCAATTTCTTAATTTTCTGGGAGCAAGGCCTTTACCATATAACCAGATTGTCTTGGAAAGCATCAAAGGGTACCAATTAAAGAAATTAACCAAGGGATAATTAGAACAGTGCAGAAAGTACACGACGTACAGCATAGCTAGTTTCTGTACAGCATACTAAGCATGGGGTCGGTGAATCGATTAAGGTCTAGATGCTCCACGGTGCAAAATCAATCATTCCCTGTCTGCCAACAGTGGATTTCATCCATGTTCCAGGGCTGGATTATGCAAAAAAAGACGATTGAGATTGATCCACCTTGGAGTAATTTATGAAACAAAGTGTGTTGACTCAATATGTTACTATAGCGACTTTGACAACTCAATAAGCCTCCTGTAACTAAACCTAGGATGATACTGAACCTGCAGGCAAACAAGAGATGCAAAGGGTTAAGACCCCAAAAGCCATCAGCTACATGTAAGTTAGGTAAGCAGCAGCCACAACAAAACCAACAACTGATGGCTAATCTTGGACATATCTACTGTACAGAAGCCCAGTGCCTGATCCTGAATTCAGACAACCACTTTCAAGCGAGGGCCAATTTCAATCAAGCCCCCCCCCCCCCACGCGTCTTGCACACAAAACTCATCAACATAACCATGACCTTTGACCTCTCAATCATCCCGATAATGCCCTAATCACCCCCAAAAACATTACAATGAGACCAACTGGAACAGACTGAAGCACTGGGCTTCATCCACGTTCAGGTCCTAAGTGAGGGGGCGGTGATGATTGATTTGGGGGTGAGGTCACTTCTCAAGTCAGGAGAAACCAACTTCCAGCTTTCACTTCTTACGTACTCCTTACTTCTCTAAGGAAAGCTGATAGGCTTGTACACATGCTTCATTGTGTGGTGCAGTAGCCTGGCCCTTCTTCTTCTTCCTCTTTTCTATGAAGTACACACACATACAGACCAATTGGCCAAGTCCAGGGAAGACAACCAGGCTACGACATCAAAGTTGTTCCTTCCAGCCCACTGAAACCTCCACTGAAGCTACATGAGTATGTGGCAGTATACACTGCCATGGCCCTTTTCAGCAGCCTTTTTTTTCAAGCAAATACAACTGAAGCCCATTTCTCTGTGAAACACAACTTCATTGTGACAAAATTTTGCACAGGCATCTGCGAGTGATTCAGAACACTACTGAATGTCCCTTTATATCTGAATGCATTTTAAAATTTAATTTGTTGATTTCTTTTTACTGATGAAAAGAACTTTGAAAGATTAATCCGCTTTCATATTGAAAATCCAACCTTGGTCTAAAGAGATTAATTTCATTAAATAAAAGTGATGGATTACGTGTACACATGATTTGAATAAAAAAAAAATTTACAGAAGCAAAAATCATTTCAACAAGTGGCCTACACACACTACCATGATAGACCGAACATCTGTAGATGATGAACTTGCTGCTGTGTCTAGATGCTGAACATTTGCAGGGGGAAAAAGAAAAAACAGGAACAGACTTCTAGCACTCGGATTCCTCATCCAACATATCCAGCTACATGTAACTCCCAACCAGATCCTAATCAAGTCCACTTACCGTCTTTCTTCTTTTCCAGATTCTCAGTGAGTGAAGATTCCTCGACAGAATGCTGTGGACTCTTGGCATCCTGGTCAAGCATCTCTATTTGTTGCTGCTGCTGTTGCTGCGTTTGTTGCTGCTGCTGTTGTTGCAGTTGTTGTGTTTGTTGCTGCTGCTGTTGTTGCAGTTGCTGCTGAAGCTGTTGTTGTTGCTGCTGTTGTAGCTGTTGTTGCTGCTGCTGCTGCAGCAACTGCTGTTGCTGAGATTGTTTTAACAGTATTTGCTGTTGTAATTGCTGTTGTTGCTGTTGCAACTGTTGAAGCTGTAACTGTTGTTGACCCTGCTGTGTCAGAGGATTACGTTGCACCTGAATCTGCTGACCCTGCTGTGCTATTTGCACCTGACGCATCTGAAGCTGTTCCTGCTTTTTTTGCTGCAACTGCTGCTGTACTGTCTGCAGCAACTGTACCACTGGCTGCTGCTGCTGCAGCTTAAATGCCTGCTGCTTTCGTTGTTGCTCAAGCAGCTGTTGCTGCATCAACTGCTGCTGCTGGGTCCTTATCTGCTGCTGCTGTTGCTGCTGCAACTGCAAGTTCTGCAGGGACTGGTTCTGAGCCTGAGTGAGCACCAGCTGTGGCTGACCCTGTATCCGCAGCCCTTGCTGCTGTAACTGTTGCTGTAGCTGTTGCTGCAGCTGTGCCTGCTGCTGCAGTGTCAGTTGCTGAAACTGCTGCTGTGTGATAGTGTGTTGCACTGTTTGCTGCACTGGTTGTATAGCCTGTGCCTGTATGGGCTGCAGTGTCAGTCTTGTTTGTGGCACTTGCTGAATCTGCTGCACCTGAATTATAGTCGGCGTCACCATTGAAGTTTGTGGAATCGTCACAATGGGAAAAGCCGACATTATCACTGATGCTGTCCGGTTACCAGTCAAATTAACAGGTACCGGTGGCAATGGGGGAGGGGGTGGTATAGGTACATCTGATTCATTTGTAGAAGCTGGAGGAGGGGTCGGCTCCCGATCCTCAAACAGGGAGTAGGCCATTGCCTCGGGACTGCACACACTCATGGAGAAATCCATCTCCGACTCCCCACCCCCTAGGGGGGATGTAGGCTGCTCCATCCTAGTATCAAAAACAGCCCTCTGTCACCGTGTCTGCTGTGGGGTTTGGCAGATGCTGCTCACTCACAAACAGTGGTGATGCGATGAATCAACCAGACACCTGCGGGTTGGCAAAAACAAAATAAAGAACAAATAATGAAATATCCTAGGTGCCATAATTCAATGATATTCAAACTGCACTTGACTCCACTTGCAAACTGCACTTTCAGATTAATAACAGAAATAATCTTTTAAGATTTACGACTTTCATAACAATCTTTCCAGATTAAATTTTATCATTTCCATACAAATTGCGTATCCCCCTCAAACTGATGATTACATTTTTTGCAATCAATGAACTTGTGGTCCACTTGTTAGTATTGGGGCATGCATTTCAGGCAATTATCTTCCATCACTTCTCAGAAAATTAGTTTGTTTAAACAAAATATTTGTAGTATTCCACAAAGGCCTACATGTACTGTGGCATCCAAACTTTCTTGGGCCAGGCAGACGATATCCAGTCATTTCTGATGGAAATTTATGGGGCCGCAATTCTTCAACTAGGCGATTATTCAGCATTTGTTTTCAGTATATCACAAGTGTAAATATTAAGACATACCAGGGACAACTAATGCGTTGTTTGGAATTCTGGCACCTGAGAGAACAAAAATTGTTTGAAAAAGAAAAAAAATGCACTATACTGGAGAATAACACATCCTGAAATAGTCTACATGTTAAGGTTCACTTAAAAATTAAAATATGCACTATATACTTTTTCCTGGCCTTATTCCAGGTGATTAAACGGATCATGAATCCACAATTTGCTGGCATTTTCTTCCGAAGTACAAAAAGGCAGGTGTATGAAAAAAGGTTATAACAAACAAACAGCTAAAAACTGCTCATCAACCAAAATAATGACCAAATATATACGTGTATATTACAGTGGAACACCACTATAACGAACAAGCCGGGATGCGCAGAAAAAAGTTCATTATAGTGGTCGTTCATTACAGTGAACAATGTTCAGCAGGCCTAAATAGATCTACACTGTAAACACAATTTTGGAACCAAGGATGATGTTTGGTTATAGCCAAATGTTTGATATAGCGGTGTTCGTTATAATGACGGTCCACTGTATGCTTGGAGTTGGGAGGGCCTGACATTTCCATCCTAGCAGAATCTTTCTCAAAGGCTATTAACTCCAAGCCGATTGCACTATAGACAATCTGTAAAGTTGAAGTACCTTAAAGTAGACATACATGTATTATAGTCTACTATCTTGTTCCTTATTTTGTTCCCTGTGTTCAGCAAAGCAAAAGTTTTGTGACTATAGTCCCTGATGAACATATGAGATTCTTTACAAGCCAAAAAACACAACAGGCTAACTAGTGCTTCTATGGATGTACTTCAAGGATGACAATGACCTGAGTACTAATAGAACAAAGAATCACAACACTCACTGTGTCCATAATTCACTGGCACGATGATATCAATAAAGGATTACTCTGTGCAATATTTTTGTGGCTTCCCTTAAAAGTGCAACACAAGTGCATAATATTTCTTCCCTATACAGCTGTCTGAATCTCTCCACTTGCTGACATTTATGGGCGGATTTTTTTTTCTTTCAGTAATCTATCATTTGAAAAGATGCTATCTTGCCAAAATGCCAAGGTATTTTATTGTCATCTTTTCCTCCAAACTTTCCGAGACACCAATGCTTGATCCTTTTGTGCCAGCTGATAGGGAGGTTATAGGTTCCCATGGTAACAGAAATACATCATAACCATTGATGCATTGGGCAGTGTCTTTGGAAAGAGTTGTGTGTTATATTGGGTCAGGCATATACTTGTAACATACTGTACATGTACCTTTCTAAATGGGACAATTTGTCTTGTAAGCAAAATTTTGACCAAGTTCTAGTGACTTCTCCCTCTCCCCACAGCAATTTTAGCCCAACCAAATATACGTGCAACCAAGATGACAGGCAATGGTCCCCACACCTTCAGGTGAAAGAGCGTGTGGGTGTGTGTTGTGTTTTTAGGTTGAGGAAATTGGTCTATGACTAAAACTAAACCAAAATTCACAGATAAATTCACACTGCAGGAAGTGTAATCATACTTCAGAGAAGTGGAAATACCAAATGAATCTTTGAATTCTAATTGGCTATGGGGAAACGGAGTGTTTGAGTGATGCACTGAAGATTTGACTTGCACAAAATGAGCAAGTTGAGCAGCAATATGACATAGGCCTGGAACCTTATGATGGTTACACAGTGGCCATGGTCCTCACCCTGGTCTTTGGCCTTGGCGCCCTCTTCAAATGTTCTCATGGTTGGATTTTCCAGTGGGGAAAAAAGGAAGGCTAGCCTATCCAAGAACCAAATAACTAAGGTCTGCGAAGGTGCAAAGAGTCAATTTCTTCTAGATTGTGCATTCTGCCAAGTTTCAATCTAACGAGCATCTCGGGCAGGACCGTTTTAAAATTTATTCCTATCCTGTGAAACAAAACACCAAAAACATTAATTACTGTAGGAGAACTGGTAGAGTGATTTGGTGAGTGTCCGGAAATGCATTCATTCCTCCTGGGCTGGACTGTTATTAAGATGGGACTTCTTCAAACAAACAAATTCCATATATCTTTCCCACATCATTACCCATACCATTAAGATGATGAATGATGAATGCTAGTCTCTACTGTATAGGTATACCATAGTGGTAATAGCAGTATGGGTGAAGAAACACGACTGCATTGTAATACTTCCAACATTCAGACGGGTAATTGTTATTTTTCACTGTCTTTGCTTTTGATCTATAGTGCTGATGAGCAATATGGCTGACCAATTCCCCCGCAATTCCCCAAAAGACAAACAACAACACCTATGGCATGTGATAATTCAATATGAGATCATGTGAGTGGCCAAACAAAAAAATCTGAAAACACCAAGGAACAAGCTGAAATGTGTAAGTTCCTATACTTTTGTGCGGAGCAGGTGTACAAAAAAGCTGAAATTCTGAGTTAAAATCTAAACAAACAAAAAATCGGAATTCAGATTTAAATCTCAAGTTTCACATCCCTGCAACAAATCTCTGAGGTAAATAGAATCACGCTGATGTTCGCAGACGCAACCCCCTGTAACACATGCTGAACACATGCATCAGAGTTTCCATTCAGTTCTTGATTTAGAGGGTTATCTTTCTTAAGGTGGGGGGAGGGAATGTTGAGGAGACATTTATTGGATCTGGGGGTAGAATAAAAGCAACTTGGCAAATAAATGTCCGTCCAGCATAGCCCACCATGAGGGCTATCTGTAAATAAATCAGATTATGCCAGTATTCAAACATTTATTTTATCCTTGGCATTGGAATTGCATAAACAAGTTCCAATTTTGTTTAGGAAATTATTTGACCAGGAACTGGAAGAAAATAACAACATGATTTTGTTTCCTGAAGATCAGGAGCCAATTTCATAGACTTGAAAATGGGAATCTACATTGTAGATTTAATCATCATAACTTTCTTTGCATGGGGCTTGTAAATAAAAGATGACAAATGGTTCTTTATGCCTTGTGTATTTTACGGGTTCACATTTGTATACACAAAAAGATACAGGTGTGTAACGATAAGAGTGAAAATGAAAGTTCCCATTTGTTTCCACAAGGTCTCTCCTCTTTTTCATGAAGTGGATCATTGGACAAAATTATTGTTGTCTAGGTTTTCAGTTTACTGAAACTTTGACACATTTACCTAGTATTGTATTCACCTTAAAACTAGCGGTGGACTCGTAAAATAAAATAGGCTCAGTGGCTTATCATAACTGAAGGTCTGTGATCAGAGGAGCCCAGGCACGACCAGCAGGTGTAAGCTGTGATGCAATGTCTTGGCTTGCTCAGGAAGAGCCCCCCTGATACCAGCCACGTGGCCTCACTGGGTACCAACCTCACCGATGCCTGTACCCGTTGGTTAATTTGCCAGGGCCCTTGCTGGCCCAAATACCCAGCCAGACTAAGAAAAAGCTCCTAACAAACTGGTATGCTAGGCATGTTTTAACTTCTCTGTCTCAACTCTTAATATCATTTCATTCTTTAGGCTGCCCCCCTCCAAGTCTAGATACCCACTAACCAAACCCCTCCCCCCTTCTAACCTTTGCTCATGGGTATATATGTCTGTGTATGCATCTAGCGTGGGTGTGTGTGTGTGGCGTGTGGTGAGCGTACCTTTTTATTTCGCTGGTAATATCTGAGATTTATGTGTTGCAAGGCCGGGGAGTGACGTGCGTCTGGCGTGTGGTAGACACACTTCTGATGTTATCTGGGCCAGCCCAAGCCAACTTGAATTATGTCTCACCTGGTTTCTTTATTCATTCCCTTCAATCTATCTCACTGCCAACTGTGAGGACATTTAACAATGAGCGCGCCTGTTTTTATGTCAAGCTGCACGTGTTGCTTAGGGGAACAATGGGGAAAATGACACCCACCAAAACCAGGTATCATTTTCCAAAAGTCTGAACGTAGTCGGTAGATGAAGGTGAATAGGCTCATGTACGTTAACCTTTTTTCATCATCAAAAGGGACAAAGGTTTAGTTTGTACACCATACAAGTTGTGAAGCAAACCGAAATATGGTATCATAAAAAAATAATTCAAAAAAAATTGAACAATATGAAAAAAAGCTGTAAAGCTATAAAAATGTTCGGAAGGATCTGTTTAAGACAGCTAGGTGCCTGATCTAGGCCCTTTTCCAAACCTCGGCTCCGGCTCAGGCTCCAGCTCAGGCTCCGGCTCAGGCTCCGGCTCCAGCTCCATTTCTTGAGTCAATTTTAAAATAACGGATATCAAAATAGAGACTTTTGGCTGTGGTTCGGAAGTAGATTCTCTGGTTTGAAAGGGAAAACGGAGCTTCAGCTTCAATGAAAACCCACAACCTCTATTTTCAGGATATGGATGACGGAGCCAGAGCCGGAGCCGAAGCCGGAGCCGAGGTTTGGAAAAGGGCCCTAGTACCTGGATTTGTCTGCAGACTTTCTGACTTACTGAATGACTTACATTGTTTGATTTATCTGCAGAGTTGTACCGAGATGATGGACTTGGAGATCAGATGGTGTGAGTCCTCTCCAGTAATAGACAGAATGTCTACCAGCAATCTGTAACATTGGCAAATGAAAAGAACAGACAAACATAATTAGTAATGTAATGAAATAATAGCATACATGTATACAAAGAGAGAATTCTGGAATCTGTTGACATGATCTTGGTAACTTTTTTAATTACTGAAGACTTGAGTATAGATAGGGAAAGCAAAATCCTGCATCCAGAATCGCAGCGTATGTTTCATTTCCAAGGAAGAAGGCCAAATCCAGCAACGTCAAGTAATATCCTTCTTTCAACAACCACAGGAAAGATGGTTCACACTGTAAACCACATACTTATTAAACAACATTTGATCTCAGAAAATGATAACAAAAATCTTTCAAATCAAAATCTTTTCTTACAAATAATCTTACATATTTTGTTTTTAAACACTGTACTCTACTTACTATTTGCTCATTTGTTTTCATTTCACTTTCTTTTTTCTTTTGGAATTCAGATTAACATTCCATGACACCCACTTCATTCTTTGACAAGTTTCAAATAACCAGGCTTTTCAATTTCATATCAATTTGCCGCAACGATATGCAAAATATTCTGGCATTTCTCCTATAGGTCTGCATCTCTACCAAGAAGAGAACAAACGATGAAAACCATCAAAGATTGAACACATCTCAGTTTTCACTCGAGGCAGGAGTTCTCAGTAAGTTTCCAAGCCCCTATCTGAAATGAACTCTCCCACGTGTGTCTGCTCCACATGTTGGGACGTTGGACACCAACAAGTTATTTTCTCTAGCGATGGAGGGGTGGATTGGATCGGAATCCAGAATTATCCCGAATCAAGGTCAGCGATTAGTAACAGACGGGACAGTTATCCGAGGAGGGATTTTAAAATGATCGTCAGATTTGGAGGTCCAATGGAAGGCTGTCTAGATCGTGCACAGGATTCCAACATCATCTTTATATTTCTATTCTTCCCAATATTTTTTTCGGTCTAGAAGTTTGGATGATTATATTTGGACCAGTGTTTTTGCTTTTGGGCACGTGCTTGATAATCTGCATCCATGTTGGCATCTGGAACAGAGGCTCAAATGTGCCTTTGCACTTTTTTAATATCCAACTCTGTCCAACCCATATTAACTATTTCCAGCTACTGAAACTTTCACGGCCACATATGAAAGTGCTGTGAATTCTTGGATAAATGTTTGGCAAGTGATCAACGTGTTTCTCTTTATTAAAAGCATATTATGTGCTTGTGGGGGTTGTTGAGAGGGGGCGCTTGAAAATTTCAGAGCTAAGGGTCTGGTGGGACCAAGAATATCATTAGTAGGGAAGGGGCTAAAAGAGGCTAAATTTATTGTGGGTTTGAAATAATTTAGTATTTGGAATAAAGGAGAGACTGGGGATAAAACAAACAGCAATGGTAGGCTACACAAAAACCCAAGAACCTATTTTATATCAGGATCATGACAAATCTGGGACCGATATTATGGAGCTTTTAAGGACCAAAACAACGCTTAGCACAAAATGTCTTGCTCATAAAATAAACCACCATTTAAAATTCTATTTGATATTCATGGTCAGCGAACAACAACCAAAGAACAATCACAAGTGATACACAACACATGGGAATTTGGCTGTTAATACTTTGTTTACTAATCATGAAATGGAAACTGACTGAATTTTAAAGTCATTGAAAAGTGAACAAAGAAAAAGGAGGTCAATGGTTCGAATCCCGCTCCAGTCAATTTGTCTTTTTTCACTCTTTTTATTAAAACAGAAAATTCATGGTTAGCAAATTTTTATGCTAAGCAGGGCCATGAAAGGAGCAGCATATGTTTGCATCTTACAATGTATACTGCAGCCAGCCTCCCTCAAGGCACAGCTCTCCTTGCAATTTTCCTCTCCATTGAACAATTGTGTAACAATACAAGATAGCCTGCAGGAGAATACAGTGGGAGGGAGGTTGAACTACTGCTACAGGAACTCTAGGCTTTAATACTAGATATGGCCCTGAGGACAAGGTCACTACTACTGAACATTGCCTAGCAGAGCGCCCTCTGTTGATGGGAGAGTGATGTGAAGAGATTTGCATCAAAATGTACATCATGCACAGAAATGAAGGCCTGGGGCCGATTTCACTAACGCTTTGCGAGCCCAAATCCATCGCTAAACGGAAAATCGATCGCTATTTCGTGTAGTAATTTTCGATGTAGCGATGGATTTGGGCTTTAGCGATGATCGCAAAGTGTTAGTGAAATCGGCCCCTGATGTAGTTTTGTGCCCTTGTGCAGGATGCAGGATGATATCAATTCAAAGTCTAACACTGTGCAGTATCCATAACAGACTATAGGGCACAATCTTCAAACTTGGACCAAGTTGGGCCATCAAACCTAATATGAAATTTATACAGAGCTAGTGCCTGGGCTGGATTTCACAAAGCACTAAGATTAATCTTAACATGAGTTGTCAGTATCACCATAGTGATTTGTATTGTGACATCACACTTTGCTTAAAAATTAAGATTGATTCACATTTACGATTTATCTTTGAAGCCTTTTTGAAATCATCCCAGGTTTCCACTTTCCAATACAGCCAATTCTAAGTCTACATGATTATGTGTACACAAGCACATATAAAAACCGTAAAATATTACACTGTACAAAAAAGATGAAAATGGAATGAGAAAATAAAACATAAAATGTTTTTTCGTCACTGCACCACCAGAAATGGTTTCCAAGACTTGCAACCATATTTTATATTACACTTCAGCAGATAAAACCAAACAAGCGCAACATAAATAACCCAAAAAATCTCCCAAACCAGTTTGGTTACCATGCAAGTCTGACCTTTGACCTGCCAACATCCTACAGCGGAGGTTTTTCTGAGAGGGACATGGCAATGAATACAATACATGTAGGATGACACATTTATGAGCGTGGGCATATCATGTATGTTTCAATGTACACTGCATGAGACTTGTATGATTAATGAATGACTATTCTGATGTGTATATTATTACAGTGTGGCTGAATGTATCCTAGAACCAGATTCTGGGAGGGAGATATTTTTGGAGAGGTAGGAAGTGGAAGTAACTTAATATGCCTAGTCTACTAGAAAGGAGGTTGTTAACTACACAACCTTCCAAGTTCCAGGCAACATCGTGAGCCACCCAATACGCTTTATTCACGGCGCATCCATCTTGTCACCTTCCTTGTATACCCATTGGAAAAGATAACACGAATTCTAAAAAGAAAACGGGTACCAGACTATTTTGACAGGAAATGACAGGAAATAGCGTCCCCCAACCTCCTCACTTTCATATTAATTGGGGTCAGCTATATTCGCCTTTGATCAGTGAATTCTTAGCCTATTATCCTGTACTTTTTGCATTTGTGTATCTCCCTGTTCAAGAAGCAGATTGACTTCATTCTCATTTGAAAAATAGCAAATGTGCACCATCAAGTATTAGGATAAAAAATGGTGTGAGTTCACAGATGTAACAAGCCGCTACACCGTCACAAACTGTGCCAAACTTGGTGGAATGACCCAACTCTGAAGCTGTAGTGTAGGAAATGAGTATTCATAGCTTTGTGATTACCCAATATTTCAAACTCTACAGAAATAGCCTAATTATCAATTTGCCCTAAACAAAAAATCTGCAAGCCCCCCCCCACAAAAAAACAACAACAAAACACACAATTAACACACGCCAATCAATAACTCCATTCAAAGCTCTTTGTTTCCATTTACTTATAGACATAAATCAACACAGCTAGAATAACCCATGAAGTTCAAGTTTTTTGTGGTCGTTGGTGAATTCCATGAAAGGGGGGCAGACATCATGTATCATGTGACCTCTCCTGTGTACTAACAATGTGTGGTCTACGAGTCGTAAATACCGCGGTCTCTCGTGAATTCATGTTTTTAATAGTCATGTAGCCCTACACAACATCTAGTTAATATATCAACAACATGTTATTTCTTTTCTTTTTATCATAAAACTATACGTTTCAAAATAAATATTTCAAAAACTGGTGATGGAAAGGATAAAATGTGGAGATCAATGACTGAACTGACCTTAAATTCATTTTTATGTGGGGTTGTAAGAAATGAAAGAATTTCACAAATACCAAAGAGAAATTAACTTTCTAGCAAACACAAGGAGCCTGCAGACAACAAACGCCACTCCAAGCAGAACACTTCCACAACACTAACGACTTTTGTTTTTGGACAGCGTCTTAGGCCTATTGTACATGTACGTCATCCACAAAATGTGATGATTGAAAAAAGATTTTTTTCATTCTTAAAAATTATCTGGAAATAAAATTGAAAAGTGAACAAAGAAAAAAAATTATGGAGTAGGATTCGAACCAGCGACCTCCGGAATGTATACTGTATACTGTACTGGCGGTCTTACCAACTGAGCTATCGAGCCCTATGTTAGTGGTGTCCCTGAAACTAAAATTAATAATATTGTGCCACAGGGATATGAAGTGTTTCCAGTCAAATTATGACGAAGATTATGATAATTTTGGATGAATTTGAAAAAGAAATTGCAGCTCTCCACAGATCCATTCCACATCTCTGGAATTTGCAACCAGCTACATGTACATTAGGTCTCTTCCCAAAATATATGTTCTGAAAAAGGTCACCACCCTGAAAAAAGGGGGTAAAAATCATATATCAACCAAAAACAGGCTGTACTACCGCAAAAATATGTGAACGACCCAATTCTAAAACTGAGATTTTAAAACATGTGAAGCTATGTGTCCTGTTATCCATCCAAATTCACAGCCAGATTTGGCAGTATTTGGATCTATGGATTCAAGACTGCTCTAGTATTACACAGTGGGGATTTAGTTAGATTTTGTCAAGAATTTGGTAGATTCCTAAAACAAAAAAGTGCAAAGATTGAAGGTCTTGCACTGATCGGGAATATCACAACTGAATACCAGCAGTTTTGGGCTTGGACAAAACTTGGACCTTCACCCAATGAGAGAATAATTTATACCCTGGCCACGTGCTCTGCTGAGTTTCTCTGGGGGATATGATTCCTTTGCCTAAGCCGACAAAACTCAGACCCTGGTCAGACTACTTCCACATTTGACAAAATACTCAAATTTTGCCCCTGGATTCCAAAGATTGATGACTGAATTGCTTCATGGCTGCCTCCCTAGTAACTGGTTTTCTTTTTCTTTTTTTGCCCCCCCCCCCAATCATTTATAACAATTGCATTCCACCAATGTAAAGTTAAAGGTACTATCATACTTTGGAAGCAAACCAAAACAGAAATGTTCACAGATTCACCTATAAACTTACAGGGTATAAAGATGGTGATAGTAGAAACATACCGTTAAAATTGTTCTGCCTGAAATGCTGTATTTATCCAGAAAATAGTAAACCCAATGACCAAAAACAATTTTGATCTTTTAAAGATCAGAAACAATGTTAAAACTTAAAGCTGGACTCCAACGATTTCGAAAAATAAGATGTTCACATAAAATTGTGTTCACCTAGCTCCAATTAAGGTAAACATATCATTAACCCTCACTATTCGAAGTTTCTTGATGTGAATTTTAAGCCACTTTTTACCGTTTCGCATTCGCCAAGAATGAGCCATTATCTCTCGAATTTGCCATTTTTTTGTTCATTTACATATCCTGAATATTCATGTTTTCCTCAAGTTGATGACGTAGAAGAGGGGATTCGCTTTCCTTATGAATATTTATACACAGTGTGTTACATATTATAAACCCACACGCAATACTTATGCACTCCAATCATTTCGAAAGTAAAATGGCTGAAAATGATACATAGCGACCGTCCTTGGGAGGAATACAGCATCTATGAAGAATCAATGTACCCATCGGATAGTAATGATCATTCGGGCAGTAATTCAGACAGTTTTAGCATATATAGAAACCGCATGTACACAAAACTCATTGGAAATCCCATACAACTCCCGCGCACCGAGGGGGTTCGTTCGTGGACCGTATCCCCTCGACTACGTCACACATTGACATGAATTTAAATAGCGCCACCCACGGCCAGTTTGGGTAAATAGTCCTCAGAATTTACAATTGTTATCAAATTTTACTTCCAATATTACTAAATAATAAACAAAAACCAGCCCCATTGTATATTATGAGAAGGTTCTTATATGTCATATAAACGAGGATCTGTATTTGTTTCATTTTTTTACCAATCGTTATTCTCCATCTTTAAGAAATACAGACTTGGGTGTTTTTCAATGTTTTCTCAAAAAGTGGGCACCGTGCCACCGTATGGGACAGAAGCTTTCACATACATGTATGTCTGTTATTGTATCTTCCTTGATATTTCTGCCCATGAATCTGCATTGTTTTTGACAAAAACCAAAGTGTTACAGTACCTTTAAACAAAAATAAGACTTTATTCAACCAATATTCCAAAAGCACTTAGTAGCCACTTGGAAAAACAAAATTGTTGGAAATATAAAATGCTCCCCATGCCTCATTGAATGGTCAACCGCTAATATACACACAATGGAGTGACCACCACACATTAACGACACTTGCCTTGTTTTGAAACAATTTTCATTCTTGCTACAATGAGCAATGGCACTTCAAGGCCCCCATCCATAAATCTACCAATTTGATGACTTATCAGCATGGACAGTCATAGCATCTGCTTCTGTTAGGACCACCCCCCCCCCCCCCCCCCTGCCTGCCTCTTCCTTCTTGGCCATTTGGTAGTAGTAAATCATTAGCATGGTTACAATGGAGATAACTTTTAGCAAACCCTAGTCAAGTATGGAAGATACTGATCAGGAAATATTCAAATTGTGCTAAACAGAAACATCGAAAGGCTCTATTCTTTGCCTCCATCAGCTCATTTGAGTCTGTTTTCCTCCTCTTTTTGGTGACAAACACCAAGATCTAGATAAATTAGTGCAACAGAAAGCTGGTTATTATTTTTTTTAAAAATCTGCTTGAAACTTTGCAGTGATCATATTATGCATAAAGGCTAAACCTGGGCCTTTGCAAGAAAAAAATGTTGGAGGGTGGGACCTGGTCCACCATATACCCACTGCAATATCAGGGAGAACCATGTTGGTTTGGCCAACCTTATTACCCCAAGCCCAGCAGGCATTGACTGGTGGTCATGCTGGTCAAGACTGACCTCCCATTCCCTCTAGCCCTCTGGTCAGTTTCAGGCTTGACCTGATCAGGCCATGTTGTGACTGGACCAAAGTGCTCTGACAAATAACTACAGCCTCTGTAATGCATCAAAGCACAGTGCCTGAGCCCTGACACTGAGCCATGACATATCACAAGAGGTGCATGCTGCACAGTACAGCAATACAGTATTTCAGCTTGTTCAGTTTACATTACTTCTCAAATTCGGTACATACTGTCGGCCCTACATAGTGACAATTACAGGTCTGTGATTGTACTTGCATAAAGGACCTAAAAATATAGCCCCAAAACTGAAAATCATACATTTCCTATACTTTTGTACAGGCAAAGTGAGGCCATGACCTTCGTTGCCCTGGTTCTTGGCATTGGTGCCCCTTCAAATGTTTCCATAGACATTATGATGTTCCAATGGAAGTGCCCCTTGCAATGGAAAAGTGGCATTGCCCTCACCAAACCTTATTTCCAGCCCTGCTACATGTAGTTAGGATGGCCACAGTTAGAGTCAGGAGATATGGCTGGTACATGCACTGGTATACAGCATATGTATGACCTATTGCTCCTTATTGGCATACTAACCAAAGGTGCCAACAATAAAAATGATTTCACCAACCCATAAACAAGCTGAGAAAAAAGAGGTTTGGGTGGTTACAATACGATCCCTAAAATGCTACATTTATGAGTCCTCATCTGTTGAAACCAGAGACAAACTGTCTTTGGATTTGAATGAGACCCACAGACAGACTCATGACACCTGGTGACTTCTCCTCTCTTAATATGTGAAGGCCACCTCACATCATCTCCATCAACGAGACCAGAGCCATCTAAGATGCAGTCAGCACAACTGACTAAGAAAATGATCTTCTCAGCCTGTCATTTTCAGCATGGCAAACATCTTAACGTTTCCAGATTTGTAAGAAATGTGTGTTTCTCTGGAGGCCTCTTGAATCAAGTAGAGCTTTGCTGGAGTCGTGATTCATATAAAATTTCTAACGGGCATTCTAAAAGTCAACAGTTAGCTTGGTAGGTGTATTTCCCCTGCCAATCGCCACTGACAATGACGGATTCCCAAACCCACGCAGTTATGAAAAAACAAAGTGCACAAATTACCAAGGGTTCCATTTGTTTAGAAGTGTACGCCCCCTCCCAACAAAATTAATCATTTAGGGAATTCTGACTGCCATTTACTGCGTCTGAAATGACCAGCGTTTTTCTCCATATCTCTGTCCGCAAAAACAAAATTCAAAGACATGTGCTTAACATTTGTCACTTGCTCCAGAATATTCTTCATTCATATCTGTCAGAAAAAAAAAGAAAATGGGTAATGTATGATTTGGAATCTAGAATTCTGTGGGGCATCATTGAATCATCTTGCAGCCACTGGCTGCTAGCCAAACCACCGTGGTTGCAAGAAAACCGACTGGTTTACCCCTCCCTCTTAAGCCCCTCCTCTCCCCTAAGACTAGATAGACTGCCTGGGTGCCATGGATAACAAATTACGGTGACATTCTTCATAAACTAGCGGGAACATCTCTACACAGACAGACGAGATGTTTGTGAGCGTGGGTGTCTGGCTTCTGTTTGCTTGGTCGTCCATAGACTCAACGGACTGGACGTTGGCAAGCATGATACCACTGATGATGGGAGAAAATTTGGCATCCATCTGCAGGATGAGGATGCATTCCGGAGCAACATCTTCCTCCTCCCCCTCCCCCTCTTCCCCCCTGGATAGGGGAGACCTGTTTCTGAAGATGACAAACATGCATGGTGAGGTGGGGGTGGGGTAGGGTAAGGGGGTTGAGAGGTAACAATTCCCTAGTGGAAAATTAAAACAGAAACCAAGCTCAAAAATGTGAGGAATTTTGTGGACTTTTTTCTCTAACACTGTGCTCTGTTTAGCTCAACATGCAGACATTAGTCAAAGATTCCTACAGTGTATTCTGGGATGGTCATATTAACAATGTACTTTAAAACCAGGAACTTCAAAACCTGTATAACATTATGTACGACTCCTGTATGTGGTTAGGCTAGTGATAATTGGGAAAGGCTAATCAGAAACATCAGAAAATTAATAGCACAAGCCCGGTCTCATATCAAAAAATGCTTGTCACATTTCCAACTGTCACTCAGTCATATGAGCTCATACATATTTTTGACTTCTAATGTTCTATACACGTAAAAACTGCCAGTGAAATTTTTATTCTGATATTTTCCTGGCCGTGGGACCAATTCCACAAATCTTACACCGACAAGAAACTGCAAATTGGTTAATTTATTTACTTAAATTCTTCCTCCCAAAAGAAATCATAAAGTAAGCAACAAGCTCTACATGATGTACATGTATGTTCACTACTTGACACTGTACATGTACACAACAGTAGTTTTGAAACTACTTAGGAAAAGAACTTATTACTTATCCAAAATTTACACACGTATACATGTACAGTGTACATGTAGGACCGTCACCAGTACAAGTAATAAAGACCATGCCAAATTCAGAGTGCTACATTGGCTTGCATAACAGCAGAATGTGTGCTCACTATGGAATTTCCATAAAGTCAAAGAGCTGCTAACCAAGACAAAAACAACCAGATGAAGTCATTCTTGTGACCCCTCCCCCTCCCCCCCCCCAAAGAAAAAATATGACCCCTCGCCAATGTCAAATATTTACGTCAGCCGTCCGATTTGCTGTTTGGCGAGCGAGCCACCCTTGAGCTTCCCTCCATTCTTTATAGATGATTCACCTGATGATAATGTAAGCACACCAATGTCATCCACTGATGGACCGATTGAAAATAGCAAAAATCCCACAGAGGTAATTTCATTATCTCCTACTCATCTCTGCGAAGGTCAAGTTTGTCTGAGGTTTTTTTCTCTGTCGTTTGACAACAGGCTACGCTTGCAGATCGACAGTTACATTCTTGTACTTGGGAAACAACTGTGAACATATAAACATCTGATTTGTAATACTAATGAATTTCTTAAGACTTTTTGAAAGAAACTTTGAGAGACAAAGTTCAGTTTTTGAAAATGTTCTCTGATTTTATTAAGAGAGACAATTTGTGCTTTAAAAGTAGGCGATTTCTGAGGTGAGTTCAGAAGATGAAAAAGTTGATCTGATTTCAATATGACGAACACAACTAAACTGAACATATGGCTATACTGAACAGCAACTTAGCTTCCAACTTTTGTGCACAAAGCATACCGAGCAATCTTGTTCAAATAACTATAACGAACAACCGCTATAACAGACAATTTCTATGGAAGAAGGATGTTTATCTGCTTAAAAAAACATTAAATTTCCCTTTTGTTTTATCCACTCACTGAAATAAGTAGGTTTATAAATGTATGCACATGATATATGTAAACTCAGCATCTACAAAGTTAAAGCCAGAGCAGCGAGGACAGCTAGACCTAAGTAAAGAGACAGGGGGTCGATTTCATTAAGCCCCAAAGGATACAAAGGATAACCCATTGTATCCTACAACTTCTACATGTACATGGGGCTGCAATGTATCATTTATATATCCTACCATTGATAGTTAAGTTACGATGAGTTTGGTGAAATCGACCCATGGTGTTGCAAATAAATTTTCATTTTGGACTTTCTGATAAACATTTGCTTTTCATTTCCAATTTCATGAAAATGTTTGTGGTCTTCAGATCGTGACGAAAAAAAAAACCATGACGAAATTATCCTTTAGAAGCTCCAATTACTGTACAGTATGCACGATACCACAGGACAAGGCAAACACCCAAATACCTTCAATTTCACTTCAAGATCATATTAAAGGAGCAAGAACAAAAGAATGCAGCTGACCACAATTTACGATCTGGAGCAGGGGTTCCATTTCCACTGAAGGTTGATGATTTACCAGAGCATTAAGGAAGGTTTTTGCTTGAATAAATACAGGATAGCTGGAGACATCTCAGGTGATGTACTTGGGCCTGTAGCCAGCTGTTCTTCTTTTCTTTTTTGCTGAGCTCGAAACATTTTTGACAATCAGCTTTGAAACTTATTTGGCTAAGCTCAACGTAGTTCCTAGCCACAGGAATGCTCAGCAACCTAAATTTCCATTCTATTTGATGAAGCCAAACAGATATTCTTGTGGTCATTTAGGGCTTTTTCCAAACCTCGGCTCCAGCTCAGGCTCCGTTTTGCCATTGAAGCTGAAACTCTGTTTTCATTTTTCAAACCAGAGAATCTACATCTACTTCCAAACCGCAGCCAAAAGCCTCTATTACACCCGTTATTTTAGAATGAATTAATAAAAAGGGAGCCAGAACTTTTTTCAAGATTAGAAAAAACAGACAACTTTTGGCATAAGTTGAAATGGCATTTGATTAAGAATTCCTGGAGAATGCATTAAGAGTTTGGACAGCGGATGGCTTCCGAATCATTGATATTGAGAGTGTGTTAAACTCCAGAGCATGGCCAAATGAATGAAAGAATGAAGACCGACCGACCATGTACAGGACAGACTTTACATATGCTGGACAATCACATTCTTTGTTCCATAATTACTTGACAGGTGGAATTAAGAGCATGGAGACAGATATATCACATATGTTCTGTGCACATTAAAATGTGAGAATACAAAAAGAACATTTTGCTAACAAGGTGAAGGTTTTATTGTTTCTTTTCATAGGTTGAGTGATTTATTTCAATACAAGTAATAAAGTGCATTGCAAACTGCTCATCAGTCAAAATAATGACCTGAAATTTAGAAAAGTTAGGAGAGTCTGATGTTTCGATCCTGGCAGGATCTTTATCTAAGGCTATGGAGGCAGGCTTCCTGTGGAATCCCATTCAAATCTCCTGAATTGTCTCAGGTTTCAAAAAGATCGAGGAAGTATAGGATTTGAAGCTTTGCATGGTGGAGGTAACGTATGAAGAAGGTTTGCGGAGACACCATGGAACTCTTTTTCTAGAAGTGTGGTTCTGAAAATAACCAGTGAGAATTATCTCTGATGATGTTACTCCACGTGTCACACAGTCATAACATCAAAATGCTCTTTTCATGCACATTTTCAGCACACGTCAGGCCCTCCTAACTCCCAGACAAAAACAAAAAAGCAATTTACAACCAGCAACATCCAAGGTGAGTATTGTGATGGTATCACAGGGACCCGGCCTGTATAATGCTGGTATAGTTGACACAGTACAGGAGGTATATTGTGGAGTCAAGTACATCTTGGCAGCTGGCTGGAAGATGGAGAAATGGACTGAGCAGATCGAATTGGATCACCAAATGGGACGCACAAATCCCTCCCCAAGCTTCCTCGGCTAGCTACCAATGCCACTGGCCCACTAGCCTGGATGTACTTTTGGCCAGACTCAGTAAAGGTCAGCTAAGATGTGTAGGTAAACACAACCATGACTTCAATGATATTCTTATCATGAAAACAAAATGGGTGGAGAAGATGGCTTCTAGTCAGGGTGACTATTAAGTATATTTTAATATGGTCAAGGCCTAATTATCCGGCTCTAGTTACAGTGGGTGAAATCCCTGCTTACTGCAATGGATATAGCAGAAAGTTCAGTGCTTATTTCAGGTGTGTGCGATGGGTTAAGGAAGGAAGGTTGGCCTGTGCACATGCACACCATGTGAACCTATCCTCTGCAAAACTCAAGGATCTGGACACTTTTCCGAAATAACCTTGTAAGCACAAAATGATGACAATTTGTGCAGAAATTCACATTAAAAGGAACAATACAGGATTAGTAACATACCAAACCAGAAATGTTCACAGATTTATGTATAACTTTCAGGGTATGAAGTTGGTGCTGCATGGTAGCCCGTTAAAATATTTCCTCCCAAAATGCTGTATTTATCCAAAAATTATCAAAACAAAAACCGAAAACAGTTTTGAACTGTGGGTAAGATCAAAACCATTCTTTATGTTTTATAAGAAAAATTGAGTCAGATTTTTTGCTGTTTTCTCGTGACTCGGATGTCTGATTGAGCTCAAATTATCACAGGTTTATCATTCCATATGTACATAATATTGGATCAGACAAAGTGTGAGTGCTGTTCTGTGACCTTTTCTTAAAGGCCTTTACCTTTAAGAAAAGCAACAATGTATTCATTCTAATGGTGATATTTTGTTTTGTTGTCAGAGGAAATTAATACAGGCTGAAGAAAAGAAACAGAGAGGAAAAAAGAGAGAAATTTCCATCTGATTTCAACACCTGGTGCATTCCAATAAATGACTTGTTTGTTTAGAGTCAACCAGACAATTACACACAATCTGCTTTTCACCTTGAGTCTTTCAAAATCTCCAAACTACAAACAGTTTTTTTTTAGGGGGGCGACTCAAGAAAGGCAACAGATGTTACCAGCATTGACATTAAAAACAGCAGGGTGGGCTGCTTTTCTTCCCTTTTATTAAAGTCTAGAGGTTTTTGTTAAAAGGGGGGGGCGAAGTTAGGAATTGGGAAGGAGAAGGTATCTTTGGCCTTGGTCAGTTGATTTAATAAACCGCCCAAGAAGTTTACTGTCAGCAAAATATGCAGTAAAAGCAAAATGAGAAAAGGGAAGTGGTTGGGGTGTTTGGAGGTGATATTGGTTTGGGAAGGGGGAGGGAGGGTAGGTAACATGGGGGAGGGGGGTCCAAGACAACTACAGCAGACATTGTGGGATGGTCCACATCCTGAGTTTGGGAGGTTTGCTTGATCTGTCAGACTGGGTAACCTTCAAGACAGCTTTGTTGTTTTCACTGCTCGACAGACAGCCGCTGGCTGGCTATGATGGTAACTGCACCCAAAATTGGTGGGGCCATTCAATGCCTTGATCAGCAAGACAATCTGCTGAGTGCTGAAGCATCACTCTTTAGAAGCAAAATGCAGATTTTGACAGCTTCTGCACGATGGAGACACAGTGTATTAACACATTGACAGTGCATTAATGTGAATTTCTCCTGTCAAGAGAGAGAGAGGGGGGAGGGGGTGGATCAGTAGGAAGGGGAGGTCTCAACTCAACATTCTTGCCAGGATGCTCCAGCCATTGTCAAACAAAAACATTACTACTATAGTAGTAATTATGCTTAACAAAGTTCGGTTACCAACAACACTTCATATTATCAGACACTCACTGTATGATGTAGCAATTGTAGGCCAATCTTACGAATTATGTAGCATCCTTATGAAAAAGGGCATAACTGCACAAGATGTCGGGACTACATCTATTGAGCTCATTCCAAATATCAAGTTTACTACAAAATTGTTTTGCATTGAAAAATGGAAGTTGAGCTATCAAAGTAATGATGTACATTTTTTATGATTACTTGATTCATCATGCAAATTTATAATGAAGACTTCCAAGATTTGATGTCAAAGGTATGAGGGGAACTGGTTCAGTGCCTGAGATCATCCCCTTGGGTACAAGGTTGAGATGGCTGCAGCTTGTTGCCTGTGCTCTCCCATCAAACCTCAATCACACAGATGCAATCAGACTGTGCTGGTTGCAACCTCTGCAGCTGGGAGGAATCTAATACACACCATCTTCCTTGAACCCCTGCCGTAATCCAGCGCTCATTCAAGCAAGCCGCAAGACACAATTGTCACACAACACTGACCGCCCGCTGATCCATGTGGCTAAAATAATCTGGGTTAAGAGACCAGACGAATCACAGTCCAAAGAAACATCCCCCTCACTCCCCGCCCTCCCCCCCCTCTCTCCTTACTCAGGTGACACATATAAAACAGCGACGCTCATCGCGCACACCTCTGGCTGGTTTTCATCCATCTTCCAATTAACTGCGATCAACACGTTAATTTGTTGATGACCTTTCTTGCAACAACTGCTGAAGCTGGGAAGGGGGGCCTTCTGTTTGTGCGCGATATCCCGTCGCTACGTCGGGTTCGTCGTGAGGCCAGAGAGATAACGCTGTTAGCCTGTTACATGAGGGGAAACGCAGTGGAACCCACAAACGCCCGGCGCAATCACTAACAAATATGTGATTTGGACATTCCTTGGCTTCATTTTCTAGCATCAGGTGATTGGGATACACAGCGTTTGATACGGGGCTACGGGAGTCCCGTTAACACAGTACGCTAACATATTTCTAGAAATGCGAAATGTTGGACATTACACATCATCAATCCAGTGCCATTTGACTTTTTCATGACCTAAGTAAACAAGCTCTAATCCCTGGATTGAAAATTAATTTTTTTAAGTGGATATTTTTCATCAAATATTATTATTACCTTCCTGTTTTCTCGGTGTATGTGAATTATTCAGGTTTCCATTACTTCAAGCTTTTAACATTTAAGAAAATTCAAATTTTTCTGATATTTTGTCTGAATTGGGAAATTGGGAAGAATTGACACAAAAACTTACTAGTCACCTGGAAAAGCAAGTTGACTGGGTCATTTGAGGGTCATCAGACTGGTCATTATTCTGACCAGTCCTGGCATCCATACAAAGCAGCCTGTCAGATTAAATGACATCTCACAACTGACTGACAATGACCATAAAGTAAATGAGTTTCATACTCCATGACTGACCACCAGGGTCCACCATCCATCCACCCAGCACTGCCTAGGATCAAGCAGGTAAGCAGGCCAGTGTCCTGGCTGCTTCTACCCTGGCTGCTAGGAGGGTGCTGGACTAACGGGGTGTCTGGGATTTGTTGCAGGAGTCATATAGGGGTTTAGAGTATCAATAATTGCACCTTACAGCGGACAGATTGATGAAAACACTGGACAGTGTACTGGTGGTACAATACAGTGAGCTACAGACATGTTTATTGCAGGGCTGGGTCATTATTAGCACCTACTGTACATGTACTGGTCAACCTTATTCTCTGTAAAGTTTGTAAACACAGTGCATTAGACAGGTCAGTACAGGTCTATATCCCTCATACACTGGGTGGCAACCTACATGTACAGCAAGTTCCACAGAACTACACACACATTTCTGTACTGAGCAGGACAAAGATTGCTTGAACTTGGAAGGATCTTAATTTTCATGCAATATTAGTACTCAGATGGTCTCATTCAACTTAACAAATTACATTTTACATTATGTGCAATGTGCATAATTCTTGCCACAATAGTACAAGTGTTGTGGCCATAAAAACAGTAGTCTTGGAAAATGACACCCTTGGAGAAGGTACAATGTAACCCTTAGAAGCATTGGTCCTTTAAAACAGCAAGCCCTTAGAAGCAGAGGTCTACGGAAACATTAACCCTTTAAACCTGCAGCCCTTGCAAATAGTACACGCACTCCCTGGAAGCAGTAGCTATAGAAACAGTAGCTATAGAAACAGTAGCCCAGGAAACGGTAGCCCTAGGAAACAGCAGCAGACAGACATAAATCATGTGTAGAATGTCACCAGTCAGTGACGAGCCAGGACTACAGCCTACACAATGTGTAGTTTATGTATGTGTTGCTGGAGGGTTTTCAGGCTACTGCCGGCTACAACAAAATGTCGAAATGTCATCTTATGGGGGCCTTGCAATATCAACTGTTTATCAGACATGTCAGTTTGCCCTTTGATGAAATTTGGGGCAGTGACTGTTACGGGAAATGTAATAGAATAAATGGTAACAAAGAAAGACAATGAGGCGCATGACGATATCAGAATGCAGACAACTGACGTAAACAATGTTACAATATTACAACGTCTGATGTCTATGGAAATGACTGTGATGACAGCAAAGATAGGAAATTTGTATTGAACGTGGTGGCATTAACCCCTAGTTGAAGGGAAAATGGTTTTCAAGCGCAAGTATGGTTCCTGAAAAGGGCATAATGTTTATAAAGAGCCCGACCACAAATTCAATTGACTTCATGCCTGCTGGTGTCCATGTATGTACAGGCTACATAACAGTAACTCCTGATTTCAAAGCCATTGTTTCAAAAATCTACCATTGAATGTACATGTAAGCCAGCCAACAGTTCCACAACAGTACACAAAATACATATGTAAACTTTTGATAATTCTGACAAATGTGTTTTATCAAATACTGAAAACTAAATTCCTTTGTCCTTGTGCATCTCATGCTTATAAATGCAGACCAGATGCAATATACATGACTGAGTACATGTACACCATCTACAGAGCTCTGACTCAACCTTAAACTGTGTTTCTGATTACACACCGATAAAACAATTAATTAAGCTGGTGCATGTAATATATTTATGTCTTTTCCTGTCTGGCACAGATGAAACATTAACCTTCAAACAAAAATTTAACTCTCAATAGATACCCGCAGAGAATGAATGCGTGTACAGTAATTGAATGGATGAAAGACGCCAGGTCTGCACTCTGGATCACTCTGCAACAGAAGGTATGGTGACTGAGACCTCTGTCTCTCTTTGGACTATAGAGGGCGCTACTCTCTTGTAAGAGGCTTCCTGATGGGTGCACCACACTAAATAAACTCCCATTGACTTTAGTGTAAAATACGTCAACTTTACAGTTCAAAAAACCCCATCCAGAAGTTTCTCAGTTGTTGGTGCAATAGTGTGAATGATAGTGTAAACTCTCATCTACCCAATTCATTTAAATTTTTGGTTGGATAACCGATTGGATTTTTTGCTAATTGCCCCAAGAAAAAAACACCCCCGAAATGTCCTTCTTCCTTAACTGACTTGCTACGAGTTTTCATGAAGCAACCCTCCACGTTCAAGACAATGTAGGACCGGATTGTAAACCAAAATATCTCAAGTCTCCACAACAGGCTGAAGCACTGAACCCCCAGGTTGTCATAACCAGTCAAAATTACACAATATATTAATTGCACGACCCCCCAAATTGCATATTTTAAAAACATTTGAGGGTACACACATTATGATAATCAGCTCGGCGCATTGATTTTTAAGCTATTTAGTGTGGAGCATCCTGATGAGAGTGTGGCACAGGACATTTATTTGCCAAATGTATGCCACACTGATTTCATACATTTATGCCCTTACAGCTGTTTTATAATTTTTTTATTTCATAAGTTTTGGGGTCTTGCAAGTACTAATAACAACTACCGAAAATGGACCGTACTTAGGGAGACATTCTCATAGGGCTGTGCACACAACTTAACTTATAATATCTTTTTCTAAACATCCTCCAAACCAATTGACATATATTCATGTTGAGAGCATTCTCTGTCTTCTATTAAAATATGGACTGGAAAAATGTGTCTTTCAGATGTAGAATTTTTTGGGGAGACAACAAAATGTCTCCCTATTGACCGGTGTCTCCCAAAATGTTAACTTTCAGATGCTAACCTGTCTCCCTATTAATAATGCAATTTAGAAAAGTATGACAATCACTTATAATGTTTGAACAACCTGGGTTCTGGGCTCCAGCATTGGAGGAGACTTGATTTAAATCTTGGCTCTTATTAAGTTGGCCCTTGAAAATGTTGACATTTTAAAATGAAAACTGAAAGTATTTTAAGCAAAATCAGCTCAGTTCATACTTCAAAAGTATACAAGAGGAAAAATGACCAATACTGGTTGCAGTCACCAAAATTGACCTCAAATTTACATACTTTGGAGTGATGTACATGTACATTGTATAATGATGTACCAGACGTGACTCTGCCAAAAACTTATTTGGGATTTTACTGCCAAACCTGGGTGTGGATTTGGGTGGATACCACAGCTTCAACAATGTCTGTGTCAAGTCAAGGACTGAAGTAGTACTGTTTGTCCAAAAAAAATCCTGAATCCATAAAAATAAATGTACCGACAAAAAACCTGGAGGCGGATTAGGTTGGATTGAGGATAGTTTAGGGGTTAATGCACGTGAGTTCACTTCATAGCCACCCTGAGGGACTGTGTGTGTGTACAGTGCATCGTGCATAAAATGGGTGTTTAAATACACCATTCCCTGATGGACCATTCTAAATGAACTAGAATTATTCAAGTTAGTGAAACTTTCAACATGCTGTTCATATCACGCGACCCATTCTGTGAACTCAAGTTGGCTATCAATGATTGAACACGAGTAGAATTCAAGTCTACACTTATTATTTTTTCAACATTTTAACTGGATGATGCAGCATGCTATATATCTTTGTCACCATATTAAAACTCATCATGTACACTTTCTGGTGACAATGAAAATCTGTTTGAACCAAGTGGTATGAAGGCCTAGATTTTAATTCAGCTACATGTGTACATGTACAAGGTATAAGACCCTTACGTACAATGAATCTCCAAAAATATCAGCCTTACTAACGTTTATGGGTACACAATTTAAATGTGGAGAACTGTGAATAGTCCTATGATGCATTTCTCATACAGTTTCAATTTTGACCTACATGTACAGTACAAGTAAGTTATCAGGGACCGTAGATAGGCCTACATGTATACACTGTAGGCCTGTGTATAATTGACATCTATTTATCATTCCAATACGACTGACAGGATTTACAAACACAGAAACTGGCAGAACTTGTGAAAAACAACAAGGAAAAAATGAGGGTTTAATTTAAGAAAAAAAAAGTTTGCATGTACTGTATGTACAAACCCTCTAAAGTTTTCAATACTCATCATTATCAGTCACACTTTGGAACAAAATTAAGATTAAGCTACATGTATCAATAATACAGTGATCTGTATTATTTGTTACATCACACTTTGCTAATAGCAATAATTACATGTAAGACTGATTCACAATTTAAGTTACAACTTATAAGTCTCAGTGAACTAAAAACGTCCACACATCAGGTCTATGCAACCCAAAAACTGTGAAGTTAATATGGCTAGGTTGTCATCACATGCTGCTAATGGTCATCATAGCAGATAATGACCAGGAGACCACCACTAATTCTCCCTCACTTAAACACCTAGAAATATCCACAAGCAATGCCCACGGCAGCGACATGGCCTCTCATACCCCCTCCCGCCCCTTCTGAAGGGCAGAAAACACCCAGGAAATCATCTTAAAGGTAGGCGGGTTAGGACAACAGGGGTATCAATGCTTGTCGACCCTGGGGAGGAGAGTGCAGGAACCTTAGGCACCCCATGGTCCTAACGATCTGACCTCCAAACACTGTCACTTCACTAAGATCCTGGACACATCACAATCCTTCAGTCTGTCATACAATCAAAAGTATACCTCAGTATACCAATAAAAACAAAAAAGAAAAAGAAAATTGACTAGCGACAGTGCACCTGTCGTTTTGGACACTGTCATCCGCAAACAGGTGCGCAAGCCCTTTGCATTCTTACACTGGTTAGTCTGGTCCCGGTCCAATGGACTGACCGTGGGCTGTTTACATGAACTGGGGGAGGAAGAGGGGGGTTGCTTAAACTATCAAACTGATCCAGGAGAAACCAGGACTCACCCAAGTGTTTGGATTGGATACTTTGAATCAAAAAGACAAGAACAACAAAACAAAAAGGATGTTAAGTCATCTCCCACATGACTTGAAGAGCGAGGGCTCTTGGCTGGTTTGTTTACTCTAGGTCATCTCATAACGGGTGAGCTGAGATGAATATGCTATGCAAACAATGGAGGTGGCGTTAATGGCATCATGAAATATGAATTAGTCACACCATCCCCTCCTTATACTCTACTAATTCTCTGTAGACCTGTCTATAATACACAAGTCTCTCAGTTACACCATGGAGGTAGGAAAAGAGTTCCTGAGGCCGATTTCACGAAGCATTAATCTGAACGTTGAGTTGTCAATATCACCATAGTGATTTGTATTGTGACATCACTGACACTTTGCTTAGCAATAAAGATTGATTCACAATTAAGTTTCAATCTTGAGAGCTTGGCTAAAATGACCACTAAAACAGATATATATAGGCCTAATATAACCCTTACCAAGCCTTTTAATAATGATGTACATTGTAGTACAGTTTGTATAGTGTATACAGGCCTACATGTACGTCAAGCAACAATTGGTAATGGTAGTGGTACATGTACAGTACATAATACATGTATACATCATGCCAAACAAGTTTCAACAAATCTGCCTGTACTTGAACTAAATTCAAATCAGACTTATTCTAACTGGTTAGAACTAATTAGGAACTTCTGCCATACAATGAACGAGCACAGGCAACTGTACTATAAGCAACCCTCTGCCAAGGCAACTTATACTGATGTACATGTACATGTATGTGCAAGAACTGTGTTCAGTACAAGTTTCATGGTGAAGCAAAATAGCGCCCTCTGTTGCTGAACAAAGGTAAACGGCTTACTCACTTTCCAAACCTTTAATGTTACAATACATGTAAATACAATTTATGTACATTGTATTTTGTAGCTTGGGCTCCAATTCTAACACCCATTTTTAAATAACAGGAAGCAAACTGGTGGCTTTTTGCCATAATTTTGAAATTGAAACTTGTGCTCTAACAAGAAAAGGGAGTTTCAACTGCAACAAAAACGGCAAAATCTTGGGTTTTCTTCATTTCAGATGCCCACATCACAATTTGCTACAAACAATGGGAAGCCTGCTGAAATATGGCGAGTATGCGAATAAAATTAAACATAATCAATTACAAACACTTAAAAAGAAAGAAAAAGTGTAATTCGGATCAGACGGTAAATTTAACAATTAACAATAACAAAATACATTGCACCCAAAAAGTAGCTCAATCATGTTGAAAAAAAAATTCAAGAAATGGTTCATGAACATTTTTGGCTTATTATTGAATATTTATTTCTCAGTACTTACGGTTATTTCTGGGATAGAATATATCATAATAATCTGTTGGGATCTGATGAAAAGGTTAGAGAGATATCAGACGTTTAAACAAAATGCCAACTACATGTAGAGCAGTCAGCCCCTGGTGAGGTGGTCTAAGTGCTTGTTATTCTCATTGGAGAATATGTCTCCAGTGCATCGCAGGACGAGTCTTTTTTCTCTTTTCTGAAATTGACTCGGATTTTGAGAACCAGCAGTGTATACATTCCCTTGCTATCTTCCCTGCATCACCTGACACACTGTCATAGCTTCTCTGTACCACAGTAACCTCGCACATCGTGGGCTGAAATTTCACAATGTTAGCCTTAATACTGTACATTGTAATCAAACAAAGTGATGAATAAGATTTTAAATGCTGCAGGTTTTTTTAACAGAGCACTCTTCTCATCGCAAGGACATTTTGTTTGCAGTCTAGTAACAAACCTCTGAGGTCCAAGCATCCTGCGTCCGTTTTTCCAGAGAATGAAGATGCTGGCGGCTAGTGAACTTAATAAAAAGTTTGATTCAAAAATTCATCAGCAGAAGAAACATTGCATGACATCATCTCCGGCATATTTACCTGAGATAATATGCAGAGGGCACAAACCTTTAGTCTAAAGGTTTGTTGCTGCATCTACAACAAGGAGAAAACTTGTATTCTTTCCATGGAATTTAGCAATGTACCACAGCAAGGGACACTGGCACAAATCAAGCCCCACCCCCAGTGAAATGACTCTCGTGACCTCACAATTTGCATCTTTTCACAAACTTTTACAAATAACAACTCACAAAAAATAATAATCACGGATGTTGACAGAGCAATTCAGGGAATAATTCCAAATTGCTGTCTTAAATACATAATGTATCAAGGGATAGCTGGAACAAAAACAAACAAGTAATCATTTGGGAACATCCCTTGAAAGTTTTTCCATTTAATCAGTTGTTTGATCTTACTTTCACTTCAGTGTTTCCTGCAAAATCATGGTTTGGGTATAAACACTGGTCACAGATGTAATGACAAGAATAGCACACTCCAACCCTGAAATCATGTCCCTGAACACTCTAAAAGCTGCAATTGAAGAATGCTCGAATGTCTATTTATAAATGATATAGCCTAACCTTTCACCACAACATAACACACCGGAAGGCAATTCTGTGAAAAAAGCAGACTACCATAAGTTAGGAGAATAAAAAAAAGTAATACATGTAAAACCAAACTACAATCAGTATCAGATTCTCCAGGAGGTTGAGGCGGCTCTCCTACTTTTCTTGTTCTGTTCCCCCGAGGGGCTTGAGGTAAAGGATGAGCAATCTAGAGAATTAACTGCGGTTACAGCCGTGCGAATCCTTGTTAATCATTCGCCGAAGACCTATTAAGTGACTCCCACTGCTTTTGTAACTTGCGCTGCAAATGTCGGCCGGGGATGATTAATTAGATAAATATGAAAACAACTGCGTCAATAAGGGGAGGTGATGGAATAGAAGAAACAAGCCAAGCAGTAGAGTAGAGGCATGGTTTACCCTGAGGATGCAGTCCCAGAAAGTGTGACATATGGAATAAGATGGAAATTATAAAAGCAGCCGATTCAATCAACCTGAATTCCAAAAAACAGATCAATGAATAATTATAGCTGGAGGTCCAAACTCTTTGTCCAGAATTCAATCTTATGGTGCCGGCTAGCACGCAAACACCCCGGTTACCAACCAAGATTCAATGCGATGTGTGCACTTGCTCGAGACTGGTTCTCAATTTGGAAAGTGTAATGCAGAGCCCTGAACTTCCAAACTCAATGTACTTACAAGTTTCCTACATATAATTATGGGTAGCCGTGTCAGTCAGATAACAATATAAAATAGAAAAATACAAATAGCACTTTATTGACTAACTAGATATAAAATGTGCATAAGCTTTCGTAGCAACAACTACTTCATCAGATAAGTTTCCTACAGAAATGCGACATTATGCAAATATTTTGTACACAAAAGTAAACAAGAGTAGGACCATTTTTAAATTTAAATTATCATTATACAAATAGATGCAACTTTCTGTCATGTCTGTCCTCTTGCACTCTTCCTTAGCTGCAAACTTCTATGAGTGATTAATAACGTACAGGACTCATCCTGGCCCAAAATGTCACAAGCTTTCAAATTGAACTCGTAAAAAAAATTGCTTTACAAAATGTCATCATAATTATATTGACATCACATCATACATGTAAGACATCTCAAAAAACACAACTGTTTCCAAACAAAAAATTAACAATGACAGACTCATTTTCATTTAAGATTTTTGTATAGAATGTTAAAATATGGCGCTGTCAAGTTATTATGGGCTTGAAAATTGATCTTTGTCCAATAACTTAATTGCGCCATGGGATTCTGTATGGCCGACACACTGCACAAAGGTAACGCCAGGTCTACGGTCTGTACAATCTACGGAATTTTACGAAGGCTTTTAGTGATGAAGACAAAAAAGGTTCTAAAATATTGAGTTATTATCCCAATGCAGCCATTTGTCATGTATTTCTTTTCAGCCATCTGAGCAGGATCAGACAAAGAGCAAGCAGGGCTGCATCCCAGCTACTATACCTGGGTTTGAACAGATCTATAGACCCCATGTAATGACGTCAGTTTGGGTGTCCAATTACATCCGTGCCGTGTTTTCTAGGCCATCATGTGCGTGTTAACACATGCCAGAGAAGCACGCAAGAGTTCCAATACTGTATGTACCCATGCACCAAGCCATAAACAAGCGCGAATGTGTACAATGGGTACATAAAAATAAGCACTTTGCCTGAACGTGCAGCTAGACCAGATGCCAACACGATAATTCTACAGTATTCTGACTACCAAAATGATGCCATGGTTTCATGCGCAAGGGGTCCAATGGGAAGTACTGGCAGTTTAAGTTAACACCTAGGATTGTACTGAATTCACAGAGACAATTTTCTGTTGTCAGGGGGCCTTTTCCAAACCTCGGCTCCCCTCCGGCTCCATTTCGTGAATCCATTCTAAAACAACGGGTATCAAAATAGAAGTTTTTGGCTGCGGTTTGGAAGTAGATTCTCTGGTTTGAAAAGGAAAGCAGAGCTTCAGCTTTACATTTTCAGCATATGAATGACAGAGACGAAACGGCAGCCTGAGCCTGAGCCGGAGCCGGGGTTTGGAAAAGGCCCTTGGTCTTACCATGACCACTGTCTGATTCACAGTCATTTTGAAATAATTCTACTGAAAAGGTAACAGAGTACAAGTAGATAATTACATCTCCTCCTTCCAAGAACCAAGCCAGGACCTGGATGTACACAAACATCTAACCAGATCAATTGTATACTGTACATGTACAAGCGCAGTACGTGTACATGTACATGTACCTGCGAGCTTCCATCCTAATCACTTGGACCAACTTGGGCAGACAGGATTGAAGGCAGCGATGCTTGTCCAAGTGTGTAAACTGCCCAAGCTCTAATCAAGTTTGCCACAGTGACAAGCACCTTGGTGGTCGGACCTTGATGAGGGGAGGTAGAGCCGGGGTCTTCACAGTGCCGCAGCGGCAGTAAATTGGATCAGGTTGCTGTATTACTGGGGGCCCGTTATTCCAGGGAGGGGGCAGTGAGCGAGCTGTGAAGCAAATCATTTTGCATTACTTTACCTCTATGGGCTACGGTCATATAAATATGTGCACAGACAGACTGAAGCGATACACAGAAGGTGCGAACAGTACAGTAGCACTCTTTCCTCCATCACCAGCAAGGAATACATGTCTTTCATCTGTTAGCGTAACTAACATCAGTTTCCGGCTCAAAAGACAAGACACTCAGATGTGCATACTGGTAGAGCATATACAAGCAATGTGTGAAGTACTGTATGCCTAAAATAGTCTGCATCATAAGCTCTTGTACCCAACGTTATTTGCACAGATACACACGTGTACAGGTACATGTACACATGTACAGTATGTAATTCCTGCGCTAATAAATGTTACACAAACAGAAACAAGCAAGTGAAGTAATTTTATGTGGTTTTATGTACAACCAAATCATGCTAAACCATCTTACATTTGTAAGAGCAACCTTCTGAAAAACAATATAAAACACAGATTTTGCTGTTCACAATGAGAAATTTTGTTTGCATACATACTATAAAGCAGCTCTAAACTGAATGAAATTGGGTCCTGCTTGTGAGGATGTGAGAGCCAACCTTCAGAAGTTCTCTGCCTCTAACACACTGGGAAATGTAGCTAGCCAATAACTGTACACATGTTGTTCCTTACAGGGACGGATAGATGCAGTCAGCTTGATGTCTTGCTCAAGAACATCATCCTTGTATCCTTGTAAGATGCCTGGGTGAGTGGGTATAGACTTAAAAGTCACTCAGAAGACTCTACAAGCGAAGATACTGCACAAATGCTTAAAACCATTTTTGATTCTCTGGAAATACATAAATGTACATGTACAATGTATGCCAGGGTGGCATCCTAAAATAAACCTGGACATCAACCAAAAACACCATTACCACCAGACCACCCTACGGTCCACCTCAGAGTGTACTTTCTTCCACTGTTGCATGATGAAGTACATGTACTGCCTTCTTTGAATCTAAGGCAACTTGATGCTGCTTCTAAAAATGAGTGAAGTGGATGACCCACAATGTACTGTATACTGTATCTTAACACGGTGATGTACGTGAACTCATCCAGCGCAGGATCGGGGATCTGCAAATTATGGTCTGCTATCCATTCCACGACGCAAGAAAACAAACGATTAATAACATTCAGGAGGAAGTCTGAGTGTACATGTAATCTAACCTGGATAGGATAATACAAAAGCTACATGATGGAATCTTCTTGGCTTTTCCAAATCAACTTCTGAAAGATTCCAAAGAATCTTAAAGCTGGGCATGTGTGGATTTGGGTGGATTTTGGTTGATCTTGGTAGATTTGAATCTGAAACATCTTGAATATTCCAATCTTTTTTGTATATGGGGAGATGGATGAAAGTTTGTTTGGAAGGCTACCGGGTACTTGTAGTTGAATTTAAGTTGATGAACATGACAATGTGACTGATGGAACACACAAGTTTAATAACTTACCAAGCAAGCTCTTAGAATCATCCTCTAATAGATCACAAGTTCTCCAGCAGCTGTGTCTCAAGGCCAAGATAGTGACTGAGCATCTTTTCATGTTCTCTACTCACGAATACATACTGTATCCCCTCAGTTTTGCCTCCCCATATTTCTTTATTTATTTTTTCATAAGAAGGTTAAGAGGTGCAGATATTTTATGACATTTGCTCATCTTGACCCCAAGACAGTCCGGCAGTTAAGACGATTAGATCCTCATCAATTTCAAAACCGTTCTCCATTGCTATCATGATCAGGCTTCCTGTTAAGAATCTAAGATATTTCACCTTTGGCCTACAAGGGGACCGGGGGTAAACGGTAATGGCTACGAGACTTTAGAACAAGGTTGATACACTTTCAGACATGTATGAACATGAAAGGGGTTTTGTCTTTGAATCCAGGGGGTATCTCTTGCAGACCCTTTGACCATGTTTCTGGGCAAAGCTCCTGGCTTATGGGGTTCAGAGCTTGTGGAGTTCGGAGGGCCTGTGTGGTGCTGGGTCGGGTTTGAGAGTGCCGTGGGGTAAGGAGGAGGGAAGGAGTCTGCTCATTAGTGGGGCACTTCAGAGAGCATGAGAACAGGGGCTTTACTGTGAATACTGGCTAACCCTGGAGACAGCTGAAAGGACAGTATACATGTACATCTCACTGTCCAAGATACTGTCCATATACTGCCACACTGAGGTTTACACAAATTAGTAGAGTACTATATTACGTGTCAGGTATAGGACTGTGTGCAATACAATGCACATAATGTGAACTACTGGTCAATGATTGCAGAACTTAACTGTCATCTCAAGAGGGTCTCCATACAAAGAAATATGTATGCAAAAATATACAGTATATCATGTACATACAACTGTAGGTAAATGTAAAATCATGATTACACATTTCTTTTTATGTGACAGCTGGCAAAATTGGTGAGCACAGATATTGACAGGGCGGTAGGGCTTATGGATATTTAATGTGACTGTGGTACTTGACACGTCCAGCAATGTACATCAGGAATGCTCAGGGACAGTCTGTAAAACAGGTACAGTGTACATGTACCAGGTTACTGTGGCCTCAACACCAAGGGTAAGGAGAGCAGCAGAGCTTTGTAAATTCATGGACCTGGTGTTGCTGATGAAAGATGCTTTCAAGCAAAACTACCAATAACCACAGCAGAGGAAAATAGGATGAAGACGGGCGCAAGCAGAATTTATGTCAGTTGTGCACTTGGACTGCAGTTGTAATACCGTGACAGGGTAAATAAAGTTGGATAGGGATAAGAGATGAGGATTACGTTATGGAAGGAGTAAAAATCTACATGTAAATATCAAGACTTACATTCCCATCAACAGGCCCTCTGTGGATCCTCAGCGGCTAGGAGCCGAGATGATTCAAGACGAGCCCCACAAGCCGACTCTCAGATTCACTGCCACATCCATTCCGCTGTTAGCAACCCGGCAGAAAACCTTGTCCAAGATGCAATCTGCAATCTGATAAAAAAAAGCGACAAAAATTCCCAATTACCAATTTTGTTGATCATGTTGCAACACGTAAAACCCTGGATTGTAACATGAAAATCTGCTAGCAAACAATGTATCTGGTTTCAGTTTCATAAAAATGAGAAGTATCATTTATACAATTCTATTTCCAACAAAAACACGGCACAAACAGCAACCAGTAAAATAAAAATCCACATAAAAAAAAATAACACAAAGAATTAATGGAACAGAATATAGCTAGATGGACAAAAATAACTTTAGTTTACGACTAAAAACTCACAACGATCGGCAAATGTCCTCTGACATGTCTGAATTAAAGCATCCCCCACAGGTACAGCACTTACATGTATAAGCCCTACAGAATGCACTTCAAACGTCATTATCACCCGAGTGGAAAGTCATAACAATGGGCAATCAATTGATTCATTTCAATTGAATACTATTTACACATTATATGTATACTTTGATTATGGTCTTTGATCTCACACAAGTTTAGGAATATTAAATGCAGATATACACAACTGTATTTTAAAGCATAAATGTAATATTTTTAGTTTTAGGTTTAAACTCTTTGTTTGCATACTTGTGGATTTGCTTTGACAAAGCCAGCTTTCATATACTGAAAACCAGACAGCATTTTTCAAGTGTTATATGTGTACGTCAATGATATATTTATATACACCTCGAGCGAGGCAGCTGTACGGTGAATAGTAAAAACATGTGCAATACCATGCACATGACCATGACTCCGATGTATTTCCTTGTTAGAATTTAAAAGAACAACATTATAAGGGGTAGCTAGAAAGTTATGGCATTCATACAATGTACAGCATACATGTACAGTACATGATACAGTAAAAAATAAAGTTCGGGCTTGGGTAAACCTACTAAGTCCACAGTTTGTGAATCTGGTTCAAGATAAACTGGCACGGTCCAAGTCGGAACTGGTTTCACGAGATTCAAAGAAAACAAAAATGAAGCAAAGTAATATAACAGCTAGTGTGTTATCACAAAAAATAAAAAAATATGACAGAGATAGTTTGCCAAGTTTTGTGTTTTTCATTTGATTGGTTTATTGTGGTTTCTTTTAATAAGGCAATATTATGATGACTTCTTCCAATAAAAACTTATCTCAGGAGTCAGGAGTCAATCAACAATGGGAAAGTAGAACAGGGGTCGATTTCAAGAAGCCCTACGATCGATCGTAACTCCATTTACGAAGGATAACCCATCGTATCCAACATAGGGCTGCAATAAGTCCTTCAATTGGAAGTAAGTTACGATGAGTTTGGTGATCGACAACAGGGCTAATACTGTAATTTCCATTTTATATTGCTGTGCTAACCCACATAGGCACATGGAAATCTTCCAGCTAAAAATACTTCTTGCAAGATAATGATTGAGGAACCCGAGTATGTACATGTAAGTGCAAAGCCTTAAAATTCCTCCTAGTCTAGTCAAATACTTGTATGCTTGAATACGAATATGAATACAACTGTGCACAATAATTACTGGTTGCTACAGTACAGAGCATGAAGGTCATAATATTTGCTGAGGTCAACTAAATAAACAAGCTTACTTCAATGGCCTCAGCTTTATGGCACTTTGTATAATCAGTATTTAAAGGCATGTGTGGTATGTGCACACATACAACAGAACATGGCCCATACACTATTCAGTAGACTGTGCTGTATATTGTACAGTGTAGGCTGCTACATTCATGTACACATACACTATCCCAACAATGTACATATGTGATGTGTATGCACTCCATGAATAAAAATGTGTATCATAACTTAACTAAGACATCACAGTGATATTGACATACTGCACATGTGTACATTACATACATGTACACATCAATGCAGTAGGGTTATATAGTACAGTACATTGTACTATCCAGGCTGATGTCATGTACATGTACTTTACTTTGACGAGTAGGGCCTATAGATTAAAGATGGAGGCTGCCATGGCTGGGGGCCATCACAGAGACACACACCAGGCATGCTAGCGTCATTTTCTCGAAGCCCTACAATCGATCGCAACTCGAGTTATGAAGGATAACCCATCGTATCCTAGTTCCTACATACATGTAGGATTGCAAGTCCTATGATTGATAGTAAGTTAAGATGAGTTTGGCCAAATCGACCCCAAGACTTCTTTGGCCCATGGTCTTGGCTTACTTCCCGTACAGTGTATGTAGGTGCCCCTTCCAAATTGTCTCGTCCCTTTTGCCAGAGTGAATTGAGTTTTTCCTGGTATCTGTAGGGTACAGTATTTCCAGCTCCATTTTCCACTATGAAGGGGCACTAAGGCAGAACTGGGAGCAAGGTCATGTGAAAGCCATGTGGTATTTATAACCTTGAGGCTTGCGCTGTACAAATTCCACACCCAAGATGAAGACTCTGATACTATGAAACAATTCTTCATCAACTTGTACACTGGTTCAGGGCCTGTTTGTTTCAATGCGGCTCTTGATCAATGTGGTGTGATCTTATAAATATGCATCATGATGATGTCCTAGGCAGGATATGCTAAAATGTGATCCAGAGAGCAGCTTTTGAGCACCGGATCACTGATCACGTTCTTCAAATGTGCAAAACAAACAGGCCCACAATAAGCATACATAATGTACATGTGCAATAAGATGACTGTAAATGAACAAAGTGAACTATATTTAAAACTGTACTAAACTTGACTTGTACATGTATGTAGAAATATCAAACTGATGAGGAATGCCATTGTAACATCAGGTGTGTTTACAAATGAGGACATTGACCTATGACCCAGACGGGTCATGACCTTACACATCTCAGACACTTGTAACATTATCCAATAGCTTCCTGCAATAGCAATTAACTGCATAACTGCACACACTGATCAAACAAAGTGCTAATGGTTCAATGTAAGTGTATATGGCAGATTTAATGTGAAAATGATAAGGGCCTGTTAATCTGACCTCAAGTGTTTACAAATGAGGACATTGACCTGTGACCCAGACGATGGAGGTCAGTAGGTTACATACCAGACAGGTCACCCTGGGACTGAACACTGCTCAGACACTTGTAGGATCATGCTACAGTAGTGCCCTTTCCCCCTAAATGAGCAGGTAATTGTAACTGAGCTGTGAGCCCCTGGGGCACATTCAGCAGGTGGTGTACATACACCTTGAGCCTTAAGGTGAAGGTTATGTAATCAAATTCCCAGGACCTGCCCCCATTGCATGTTAACACAGAGATACTAGTAGCTCTATATGTATATGATAGCCCATGGAGCTTCCTAGCTGTATGAAATAAACAGAGCAAGCTCCTTGGTGTGGGAGAGGAGTGGATTGCCTCTGGATGAGTTGGTCTTGATTCAAGACGTTGATAAATCTCTCCCCTGTACTATGGATGGATCTAAGATCAACAGCCACACTTTGCATCAATCTTGAGGGAGGTACTGTACATGTAGACATTTTGATACTGGGAATGGGCCTACATGTACATGTACATGTAGGCCTAGGCTCTTTAGATGCAAGATGCTTTGTTCTCCATACCTCAAGATGCCTTCAAAATGTCCACCTCGCACAGGATTGCTTCAAAGTCCTCTTGAAAAAAATAATTACCATGAAAAATAAAACAATCAAGAACTAGACCTAACAAAAATAGAAAGTGTCAAGAAATCGATGTTTGAAACATCTGACTCTTACCTCACATACAGAACAATGCAGTCTCTTTGCCAGGGCAAAATGTTGATTTGCTCAAAAAATTCATGTACACCACACTTTCACACAAGCACAAGGAACTGTACTTTCATAGTATTATAATCAACCAGCTTCAATCTACCAGCCCAAACACTGGGACAGATGGCCAGCAAATGAGGCGGATGGTTCTCCACAATCTTAAATCTCAGTGTACATACTGAACATGTACGAACATGTACACTGTACAGTTCATTGCCTGGGCTTTCGTGCAACTTAACCAGTGGTGGGAGAAAACCTCAGTGCACGTTTTTATGTAATGTCAATGAGCTGTTGGTACTGCTGTGTATCCCCTATTCAAAACGGTGGAACTAGCTTTAAACATGTTCTCTTGATAGTACTCGTATATGTACAGTATATGTACAGTATGTGTTATGTAGCTATAACCTATGTTAGGGGGAAACGTTTTGCTATAAAAGTCGACATTGGGGAGAGATTGTTAGTTAGGGGGAAACTTGGATTTCCCCCTAAAGAAACAAGAATTGTATTTCTAACAATGTGTCTGTGTTGGCCTTCGAGTACAAGTTCACTGTTCAAAACCATTGTCAAATGAATCGGCACCTTAACATCAGGACAAACGTGTACATGTATCAATGCTCTGCATGTGAATGCTATGAGTCGAGTCACACTGTCACAGTAAAGTTGATGTACATGTACATGTAGGCCTACAAGTACAACACTTCACTAACACTTTGATGACACTTCGATGGTTATGATGACCAGATGTTGTACATAATAATTTACAACATTGTGACTCACAATCATGTATCATTTGTACCATGATAAGTTGTACATGTACAATGGACCTTACATGTAGATCTACTGTCATAAATAATTACCAAACTAGTGGTAAAGGAAATGGAATATTTGGCACTTGAGAACAAAAAAATGGATGCAAAAACAACAAAATTAGCTAATTGGTACTTGTCTAACATGCCTACATTGTACTTAGCAATGCAGATCAATTTGTCATAGAACAATTAACTTTTTGTTCATTGTTGATTCTATCTTTACTAAATATTTTTTCTTCAGCTGGTGCCAAAGTTATTCAGAGTGAGTATGGCACATCTACATACCGGTACACACGTATTTAACAGTACACCGATACAATAAATGCAATCTGAGGACCTGGATCTTGGGTTACCAGTTAAAAATAAAAGCCCAAAATCTTCTTCATCTCTCTGTTGCTTCTATTCATCCTAAATAAATGACCTGCCAATTAATACTAATGCCACGTTATGTCTTAATCTCAGCAATGCACCTGAGAAGTTGGCCTTGGCATTTTCACTAAAGATATCAAGATTACATTTGTAGTACATGTACACTCATGAATGACTGGCTGGTATGCATGCACTTCTGCAGGTACACAAGTACACAGTTTGCATGCTACCCATATTCAGTTTGTTTTGTACGTGTACACTGTTTTATTGTACAGTTGGTAAATGTAGCTCAGCAGGATTGTATTGAACACAATTCTGTGGGGAATTCACAGGGTGAGAAATCACAGGGATGGCTGAAACACAAAACAAAATTTTAATTTCGTTTTCGTTGACATACACTGTAGGCCTACCGTGATGCACTTTCCAGTTTTCAAATCATAATTCATTGCGTATGCGAACTACATTGTACATGTACAGTGTATGTACAATGTTATTAACAAATTTGCATTTTATGAGTAAATTAAAGTTAAATATTAGCCTACTGTACATAATGTACATTATATTGTACGAAAACATGTAAACATGTACTGTACATACACATGTACATACGTGTACGTAAAACATACAGTACATGTGTAGCATACATGTACATACATGTACATACAGAAGAAAGACCTTGTTCCGTCCATAAAATGACATGGAATTAATATCAAGTGCATTTATTCATGATTTGTTTTCTATGAACCTACATTTAGCAAAAGTGGTGTGTTGTCTTGAAAGTTACATGTACACGTAATTTACTGAAATTGCGTGTACTTTGGAACAAAACTACACATGTACACTATAAAGTACTGTACATTTTACATACATGTACATACGTGTACAAGTACCCTGAACACATGTACAGTACATGTACATCAACCATCCCATAGAAAGCTGGACCATGGCTGGTATTGACACAAAACACTCCACCCCACTTGACTGTGGGTCTAGTACCCAGGGTCTTCTAAAGACAGATGTGTTTTTGTTATTTAAAAATCCTGTTTGCTGTTCAGGGCACCCAGCTTCATTCACAATTTACATAATAACAGTACTGTTGATTATTAAAAATAATACATGTATTTGGATACTATAATGTGCAAGCATTTACGTCTTTAGCTTTGTACAATGGGGCTTGCTAATGCACCGCTCTTGTAGTCAAGTTTAGGATTAATTTGTATCCAACTTTAATGAGGTGAACATACATGTACACTGTACAAGTTGACAAATATTGTTTGTAGTCTAGCATTTGTGCTTTCATTGGGGCTAATCATTAACTGGCTATTATACTGCATCCTATCATACAGTCTCAGTCTGTGTCCACTCAAGCCTAGCTCTATGACTCAAGTGACATCATTTTACAATAATTGCATTATCCAGTTCATAATGTCTGTACATAATTATAGGCCCCTATATTAAAGAAAAAGGCCCTTGCCTCGGAGCAATTCTCACATGCTCGAAAGTAAACATTGATGATCAACATTCATCATATAGGGCCTAGATGTACACGTATGTACATGTACACGTGTACATGTGTGTGTACGTGTACATGTATCATGTGTACCGCTGGTGCACGTCTGCTTTGCAAGTGAGCAAACTACAACCAACTACCGGTACTCGTCATAATTGATGTACTGTACAATGCAAAGAGCCAGGGAGGCAAGAGGCTAATATGGCAACATGGATAAACTATGTAGGCCAACATCATAGTACGCTTATTGTACCATGCACAGAACAAGGATGGGCAAATTTGACAAGCTTTACATGTACAAGCCTAAACCCCAACTGTCTAAAGTTACAAATGTGAGAACTTTCTTGCATCCCATTAAAGTCCAACACTGCAGTGCATAATGCAATATATACATGTACAGTGTATGTACATTTACACAATGCATTCCAGCAATTGACAGAGGGAAACATGTAGGTGTGGAGGGTAATAAAACTCAATTGATAATGGTTTGTATTCAATGGCAGGGTATGGGGTTACATTGTACATCATGTGCTTAGCAGGTCTGCTACAGCCTGTACAGGGGTAAACAAGCATACCAGTACATGTCTCTACAGACAGCTAGCTACAAACCTGCTCAACATTCAGCAGCTCAGTATCTCACAATATCAGCTTAATCAGTTCTCATCTTGGAATTACAAGATACAGACTGTGCAATGTTTGGTGTTAGTACACACTGTAGAATCAGTTAGTATTGATTCTGTTTATACTCACTGATTCAGTTATGCATCACTTCAAGTCACATCAAATACCTGTACAGTGTACTGTAGCACAGTGAAGGACATTGCAGAATGCAATTGTACAGTACATGTAGGCCTACATGTTGTACAGGTGTGTGATAAGTATTTAAGGAGCTATTTGGCCTTGGAGAAAGATAACCACCCAAATAAAACCCTAGGTCTATTCCATACAGTGAGTGTACAAGTCATGAGTAGAAGTCAGTGAGTTATGTGCTGCACACTAGTATACATCTACAAAGTTCTGTACATGGCATAAATTACACAATCTGTACATAAATACTAATGTACATACATGTACAGTAAATGTATTACGGCAAACCCAAAATTGTAAAAAAGCTCAACTGAGTTACGTGTATAGAAAGTAAAACCAATTTCAATTTAGTAGGGCCTACAATGTACATGTAGATTATTATAAATTGAAAATAACAAATGCATGCAGGGGAGTATTTAGGGCAAGGGAAAATTGTCTGTACATACTATACATATGTACATGTTGACCTTAGAAGCTGTTTCATCAAATTAGGCAAACTTGATGTATTGGTACAAAAGTTACGTGTACAGGTATGTATTGAGATTCAATCTAAAAGACTACGTTTCATTCATTTCTTGCTACATGTATGCCCTTATACAAATACTTGCATTCTCCCCTGTCCCACCTAGTGTTTGGTCCATGCCAGTCCAACTCTTGTCTCAGCCTTGAAATACAGTGTAAGGGCAAAGATGCTGTCCTACAGGTTCTAAGGCCTGCAATTATACCAACTTTTAAATGAAAAAGTTTGAAATCGGGCAGGCATACTGTAGCTACAAATGCAAACGTGTGACTGAAAAACAGGCCCTAGATGCAGTTGACTGGCGCTGTGCCTGTTCAGAGGTCCCAGCCATCCAACCAGATTTTTTAGTTTCTCTCACAGAAATGTGGAAATTCAGAGGCCCAAATTACAAATCTTTTAGCAAAATTGCCTTAGGAATGTTACCACCTATAATACTAGTGATCAAGCCCATGGTGATAAACATACAGTACACATCCAAACGCACTGTCCCCAACAATAACATCACAGCATCAAAGCAACTGACCTAGCAAACAAAATGAAACAAACTGACCCGTGACGATTTTGTCAGACAAGCTTGTAAACATCAGTCAGTTTAGAGAAAAAATGGAGGGATTTGACAAGCAGACCCCAATTCATACTGCATGAAACTCTATTTGACACAGTACCTATAGAAATTGGGTGAGGCTTAGCTGTACTAAAGGTATCCGGGCCGAACATGAACAGGTAATAGGGCAGTTATCTATGGCTGTGTAATAGGTTGGTGGGTCGATATTTCTGTTCTTTTCCGGTTTATGCAGGAACGTGGCTCTACTGTGTACAACTTACTTCCTGGATTAAGCTGCGTACCTGGAATTTAAACTGTTGTTCATCCTGTAGGCCTACAATTAAAGTACGTGTGAGCTTTTGAAAAAATAAGCCTACATACTAGTAATCATGCTACAGTCTGCAATAAGTAACTTGGAGTCAATTTCACAAAGCCCTATGATCTATCGTAACATGAGTTACAAAGGATAACACATCATATCCTACATAGGGCTGCAATGCAATGCAATGCAGGTCCTACGATTGACTTAAGTTACAAAAGTTTGGTAAAATTGTTAAATCGACCCCAGGGCACATTATTGGTGATGAATGGTTTTTAGGAAAACAGCATTAATTTCACTCAACTTCCGAATTTTATGAAAAACACACTTTCAAAAGATGGCCTAAAAAAATTATTTGAATTAGGTCGACGAGGAAATGTGAAAATGTAAAATCAAAAATAATGTACTTTTCACCTCAAAGGAAAATATAATCTGTGCAGCACGGCTCTCTTTGACCAATAATTATATAGCGGTACTTAAAAATAATTCTTCCATTGTGTGTATCTTGGACTTGTACTTGTACTTTTTGGAAGACTGCACAGAAACACAGCCACGACAATATCAAAAACCCACAAAATGGATGCCCACAACTCAATGTGATACTGTAATAAAAACAGCTTCCAAGATGTTATCACCGTGGAAAAAGTCTAAGATACAATCTCCAGCAATCCTAGATGCACAGTGGGAGCCTTGGGGTGGCGATGGGGGTGGGGGAGGGGGGTCTGCCACTCATTTGATTGAAAATTGAAATCACCACCACATGTGATAGCCTATTTCTGCCGAACACGACAACAACACCACAAACAAGAGTTTGAATCGTTGCCAATCTGCCCATAAATAATGTGCTTCATTCATCCGTGCTAGACACATTTGCCACATTCTAATTTCACTAAAAGCCAGCGATTCATGCACTCACAGAGGTGCCCCGGAGGTCTGCATGGATCTGTACATTTCTAAGACCTACATGTGTAATGGACTGCGTGCATTGGTTTTTAGTTAATAAATTACCACGACGGCGCTTCAATGATTTCAATCTGAGAAACACTGTATAAGGTGTATCATACAGTATGTCAATGGCCAACATTTTGTCACTGAAATGTTTTTTAAAAAGTATTGACAGGTGCACCCTTTCAGAAAGTCTACAAACAAGCTGCTGAAGTAACGCATAAAAAAAGCACAAATATTCTGTCCAATCAATTAGGCCTAATTTTCCAAATGTTACTTCTTTTATTTTTAGGTTGACAAATACTTTAAACAAAATCATCAGTCTCACAAGACACATGTCTATTTTTTGGGTGGCATGAATATGGCACTTCATATGGAACTTCACGGCACACATATTACAAATGGGGAAACATTTGGCTAAAGAATAACATTCAGGATTTTGAGAAATAGAAAAATATATGTACATTGTAGTCTATACATTATACATACAGTGCATTGTTAATACAAAAATATCCGTATACATACAATGTGCATATTACATTAAATTCTGTAACACAAAATCAAATTCTGTTGCCTGGAGAACACAACATATGTTTGGAGGTTTCAATGACATAGGAACATAGTACTGCACACATGTATCCCCTAGGCAAAAACTTTCCACACAACAACAAATTAGGGGCCGTCCATAAAGTATGTACGCACGAAATGCCGACTTTTTTTACCCCCCCTCCCCCTCTGTACGCATGGCGTACGCAGTGGTCCCAACCCGCCATCCCCCCCTGTACGCATACGCATTCCACATTAGGTTTTTCACGTCTCGTGGTCCCTTGCTTTAGCATCATTAAAATGTCACCGTAATCCGGGCCGGTACCGTTATTGGGACGTCACTTTCAAATTCTGAAATGAATGACTAAAGTTTAACAGGTTTTTATACATTTACAGATGGATTTTACTATTTTTTATCATTGAATAAGAAAAAAAAGGAAAAAACAAAACAATCCTGGTGCTTTTTTCACGTTTTTTACCTCTCTTTTCGCGCGATAATGCTATGCAAAATTTTCTTTGGGTACGGTACGCATTGGCCTTAACCCCCCTCCCCCCCTGTACGCATGGCGTACGCATCGGTAACAACCCCCCCTCCCCCCCCTTCATGCGTACGTACTTTATGGACGGCCCCTTACTCCTTTGAAATTCAGTCATTTGAACCACATTTAACTGCCTGTACTTTATTTTGTTTATTTTTTTATTTCTGAGGCCCAGTGTTTACAATTTCATTTACGGGTAACTTGAGATGAAAGCAAATGATTCTGACTCAACTCGGATGACTCCTTGTCCTAATTATTTGTTGCTGGTTACTGTTGCGCGAAGGGTGCACGACCCAGATCGCACATTTAACCAGGAGACAAGAAAAACACACCATATGATTCACAATCCATAATGATGATCCATGCATGAATGTACTATGAGTCACTATGTGAACTGCAGGCCTGTATATTCCATCTTATCTTTTAACTGGATTAAGCTAAATCATCTTCCCTGCAAAAGAGATTACTGATGAGAATGGATGATGCTGTATGAGCACATCTTCCATAGAATATACACTGTACATGAAACAAAGCTCGGTGCTTAATAAATAAAAAATAAATTGACCTCTGACCCCATCCAAAAATGATCATCTGTTGTACACAAGAACATGAACGAGCAAAACAGAAATGAATCAACCATCCTCTGAAACATGCATCCCAAGGAATGCCATGCCTGATGCTGATAGCTATAGATGCAAGGTTTATAATACACACAAAACACATGCACACACGTGTACATACAGTGTATGTATCATACAGCATGGCAGGAATGTCTCCGCTGGTCTAGGTTTACTCAAATTATTTCCAGTTGGTTCCCGACCAGACTGCCCCATAAATAAACCGCACATTATTCAACTGGTACACCGTGCAGCTGATTAAAAAAAAAAAAGAAGACGGCGACTAAGACAGACTTGCAATGAATCATAGGACTGACTACTGGGTGTGTTTGTGATGGTCACTGTACGCGGTGAAGTCTTCTATCAATCAAGAAAACATACAGCAGGGAAATAGATAGAATACTGCACAAGGCTATTAGAGCGCTTGAAGATGGTTGGAGGATGCTTAAGATGCCTTCGGCACATCACTTCACAATGTGCAATGAAGAATCAATTTGAAATACATTAAATATTGGTTTTGGAAACTAATGCAAAATTAAAGAGAGATATATGTAGCTTTATGTACAAAGAACCCTGAAATATAAAATCTTATTGTGCCCCCTCCCCAAAAAAAAATAAAATAAAATAAAAAGAGAACAAATGATGTGATGTGTCAAAAGTTAATGGGAAAGAAACAAATTAAGTTAAAGGTACCTAGTTCAGGATTAGTAACATACATGTACCCAAATAGAAATGTTCACAGATGTACGTATAACCTTCAGGGTATGAAGATGGTGCTGGTAGAAACATATCGTTGAAATATTTCCGCCTGAAATGGTGTAGGCCTATTTATGCAAGAATTAGTAAAACAAAGACCGAAAACAGTTTTGATCTCGGGGTAAGATCAAAACCATTCTTTATGTTTTATAAGAAAAATTGAGTTGGGTTTTCTTTATTTTCTTGTGACTCAGATGTCTAATTGAGCTCAAATTTTTCGCAGGTTTATCATTTTATGTACATGTTGGATTAGACAAAGTGAGAGTGCTGTTCTGTGACCTTTACCAATCATGTATTTTACCTTTAACCTGAAAATACTTTCAAGCATCTAATTTTAATATATGGTATTCAGATGGAATCATTATCAATGTATTTAATGGAAATAAATGAAGGGGAATGCTTGAATTGTTAGTGGATAAACATGTTTGAAGTTGGACAAGTTTGTTTTTCCTCTGAAGCCTTAAACAAATAGCCACATCCACTTTTAGTTTGACTTTTCATTCTTCCGGGGAAATGAGATTCGTCATTCAAATGTTTGGTTATAAAGCTGTACTATAAGAGCACTGCAGGCTTGTACAGTATTTAAATTTAAATCAATAATCAGTACTTATCACAAATTTAATGCCAATGATTTCATAAATTAAACCAAATGCATGTCCTAAATCTATCAAAATCAATTTCTAGTAAATTAAAGGAGAACAAAGAAAAATTGACAAGGAGCAATATTTGAACAGGAGTCACAGGTTCAAATTCCAGAAACATTAATCGAAAGGACAAAATCTGCTAGTTGAACTGAGGATGAAATCATAATATCGTCATAGTTTCATAGTACACGGTGTTACGAATGAGAAGCTTGATGCTCGTCACCCATGGCAAGTATCGCGCTATGAACAGAACTTTTGCTTCTCGTCGGCGGGCCGACTTTTTGTATTTTATTGACACTGCATCTTTTGGCCCATCGGACATTCTCCTCTCTGGCGCCACCATCAATTGCAGGTCAGGCAACATACTTTAAAATAATATAGTAATGTGACTTTAAATGTGAAGTTGTAATTGTAAACTCAATTGTAAATCTCATTGTTTTTTGCCACTTTTGATGTTATGATATAGTTGTGTGATGTGAATATAACGTTTTGACTTTTGAATCTAAACTAAATGATGTTGTTTTTATGCGTCCATTCTTGGTCTGATTGTCAATATATAACAACAGGTATTTAACTAAGCTTCTCAGTCTGTCTATGGAATCCTAAGGTGCAGTCTCTCAGAGTCCTGATAACAGCACTGATCACAGCCCAGTCTGTTCCTTCCCACTGTGGTACCTAGGCTCAACTGACACACTCATCACCAAAGCACAGAGAGAGACCCGACACAAGTGGGATCCTGTCCTGTGCAGAATTTGATGTGTCAAGTACAACATCCACTGATCCCACATGAAACCAATTCCTCCTGAGCACCAATTCCTACAAGAGAACCTTGTCCAGGACCGGCCTCAACAAAATCCACATGATGGAAAATGAAGCATGCTGAGGGACAGACAATGAGAATGCACTCTAATGCACTCTAATGGTTACAGCTAGAGCCTCATCATGCAAACTTCTATGCAAACTTCTATTTGAATCAAGTTTTTGAAAGACGAACAAAGAAAAATTGACTGGAGCGGGATTCGAAGCTGAGACCCCGGAATGCAAATATCATACTGGAGCAAACAAGTGAGCTATCCGACCGTACATGTTGGTTGTTGTCCCAAATTGACAATGGGAGACTTTTGGAGAGTCGGTCTTGAGTCAACAGCGCACGCGTAACCATGCTTGCGCAATTGTAAGCATGCGCGCGGTGTATTGCGCGTGCGTGCGCTGTTGACTCAAGACCGACTCTCCAAAAGTCTCCCATTATCTTTGTTCAAGCCAGTCAAATGAAGATTTACACAGCTATCTAGGTATTTGCATCCTTTGTAGAAGGTAACTAGGGTACAGGGGAAAAGTTGACAAGAGTTTCTGTGTTTTGCTGGTTTGCACGATTTGTACAGTGTAACAAAATTTTGCCAGTTGTGAATGAAAAAAATCTCTGAAAACTATATTAGAACTTACAATAAGTCTTGTTTTATTTGGGGGTAACCATCATTTAGAAAAAAATTCAATGATGAAAATGACCCGCATGATTCATGGGCAAAAATATCAAGACAGATACAGTAAAAGTCATCTGTGAAAATTTTAGTCCCATGCGGTGCCCACATTTTGAGAAAACAGTGAAAAACAGCCACAGTATTTCTTACATGTAAGTCTTTTCTCTTTTATTTTTGATCTTTTAAAAGATCAAACATTTTCAGATGACTTTTACTGTATCTGGCTTGATATTTTTGCCCAGATTTTTGATCTTTTAAAAGATCAAAAAGATTTGGGGTCGTGGTTTTACTAATTTCTGGATAAATACACCATTTCAGACGGAAATATTTTAACGGTAGGTTTCTACCATCATCATCTTCATACCATAAAAGTTATTCGTAAATCTGTGAACATTTCTGTTTTTGTCTCTTACCATAGTATGATACTACCTTTAAGTATTGCAAAGGAATTGACCATCACCATCAAGCCTAGGCTACTTCAGATAAAAAAAAACTGGGACGTCCATGAAGCTCTTTCAAAATGGTCAAGACAATTTCTAACTCATTTTCTGATGAAAACCACATAAAATGCTAAATAAAAATAGGAAAAGAATTCCACTGACAACCATCACTTGCGCACAAAACCTATATGGGACAGACAGAGGGCATTTTGAAAAAATGGTTGCCGCTGCATTCAAAGAGTAGGCCCCCATAGGCCTAGCCTACATGTAGACCTGTAAAAAAAAATAATAATATACACGTAAAACTCACTTTTCAGATAATATCATAATGAAACAACCCCAGTGAATGTTTCAGCTGAGTTTGAAGTTCATCATGACTTGTATTCAGTTTTCCCCCCAGTAAGTTATCTCTTAGAGGATATAGGCCTAGCCATTTTTCTGTAATGGTCGTTAGTGGAATTCTTTCCAAAAAATAGTAAAATAGGGGAAGGGGCAAACTAAGTCTAAAGAAGGGGGTAACCTTGGCCTTGCCAAACAATGTCAATTCATGATTTTATATGAAAATGATGAATTTACTTCATAGAGTTAAATAAAAAACTAGAGTGTGCACTCTGCGCGTGTTGCTCGAACCATGGCCAGCGCCATTGCATTGAGGAAATAAGGGAAAACGCGCGCGTCCCGTTTCAAATTGTGCGTACATATTCTTACCCCGGTTCGTGCGCGCAGCACTGTGCATAAAATACACGTCGCGTCGCGCACAGTGCGCGCAGTTCTTTGAGTAACATCCGGGTACCGTTTTTGGACTCTACTGCGGTTGCTCAGTCACCCCAACTTAAATGGCGGCTGCGCGTCCATGCCAGAGTGCCAAGAGCATGCACATTGAATACGAAGCGCGCACTCTAGTTTTTTATTTAACTCTATGATTTACTTCCAACTTGAAACCTCTACTAAAGAACTGAAGAACAAGGAATTTAGCCCTCGTGATCCGTATTCATCATGTTCATGTTCAGCTGAGTTCCCATGGAGAACATGTATGCAGGCCCAAGTCTTTACTTAGCCTAGGTTAGTTCACAATTTGCGTGTGTACTGTGGCATGCATGTAATGTCCATTCCATTCGTGCATCGTGTCCGGTCGTTTTAACCCGTCTGCAAAATCTCACTCCCAGACGAAATGTGTAAAGCCCAAGCCTCGAATTCCAACTATTTCCACTCATTTCAAACAAAGAACAAGACAGAAAGCAAATTGCGTCCACAAAATTTCCAAATCTTACCTCTGTTTTGATGCCGACTCTTACAGAAGACTTCACTTTTCAGTGCACAGCAGACGAGCCACACCACTTCCTACACGGCCGCCATGTCAAATCCCCGGATGTTGTTACAGGCGATGACATCATCTTTGTTATTAACTTTGCGCCCTGATTTTTCAAGTTTGTTTGTCTGTGTTTGTCATCAAGGAAACGTTTAGAATTTACTCCATTTATATCGAGATATACTATTTACTAAAAATTAGTCATAATTCCAAAGTTTGAAAAGTTTCAAGCAGGTTTCAAGTCTTTATTTTTATAATACAAAGAATGAATTATTCATATTTATTCAAATTTATCAAATTTTGACTGATTTTATTCATTATACCCATTTAGATTTAGTGCCAAATTAAAAAAAGGATATTGAATACTATTATCTACAAACATTAATTAATCAGTCAACAGTTAAAAAATTTAATTTGAAGAATGAATTGTTTATCTTTTATTTTTAAAACTTGCATTCTTCAAAGTAATTCAAATTTCTAAATTTAGTAAATATAGCATTGTCCCTTTTTATAAAATATTATACCCATGTAGTGCCCAATTAAAAGGTTATATTTTAAAAAAGGGAGCAATTTGCTGACAATTTGGGCTATTTTGGAAGTTTTACCAAAGGGCAGTTTATTTGCATAAATTTATACGTGCGATTTGATTGGTCAATTTATATCACAACCTCTGACACATGACCCAATGACATGCGACTACGAGATACGATCGTGAAAGCTACTGCCGTTTGAACCGTTGTATGATCGGTGGAGCTTTTCAAAAGTAGGCCCCTAATATTCATTCTTTGACGACATTTCTTGACTCGATCGTTGAAATGGCACTACCAGGTGTAAGTATAGGTCTCCTTTTTACCTTGGATGTGATATATTTGCGGACAATATCGCTAAAATATGGACAATTTGAGCCAGTTTAATTTGAAAAAATATCGTTGGACCGGACCGGTAGTCGTGTTACTGAACGTCTTGTATTGGGTTTGTATGTGCGGGAGTGACAGTGACCAGACTAATTGAGACGATTTTTTTTTAAATAATGATCAATTTAATTTAGGCCTTGGCCCTATTTGGTTTTTCATGTTGGCCCGTAACTTCTGTATTTTAAAATTGATGTCACTTTGGCTATGGCCCTAGTTATAAATCTAGTGAAGTTTACTTTAGCATGTTTAGTTTAGAAATTAGGCTAACGTTAGTGAGAATGTTGAATCCGAATGCGAATGTAGGCTAGGCCTACTGAACTCAAGTCAAGCCAATTAGGCCCCCCTATTTAAGAATCTAGAAAACATAGCCTATTCTTAATCTTTGATTGAACGGTACAGCGTAAGATGGTATGGACCTATAATTTTGTATAAACCCTTGAAAAGATGCAAACATGACCGAATTCCACACCAATTTCTTGTCTTCTTCTTCTGGCAGAGCTCCAATGTGGAAAACCTGTCCCCACAGGTCCTCCGACAAGTCAGCAAAGAGATCGCTGCCCTTTGCACCAACCCACCAGAGGGTGTCAAACTTCATCCCAGCGAGGAAGACATCACGGACATCCAAGCAACGATAGAGGGGCCGTGTAAGTCATGCAAGGAGACGTGGCCAAGAGATCCTGGAATTCAAACCAGGGACTGATTTCACTAATGCTTTGCCATCATCGCAAATGCCCAAATCCATTGATAAACGGAAAATCGATCGCTACTTTGCGTAGCAATTTTCCGTTTAGCGATAATCGCAATTCGCAAAGCGTTAGTGAAATCGGCCCCAGTCCTTTGTCAGAAAGGAAAGGATTTACTAGAATCCATCCCACAGTTGGGCAGGACTCTGGAATACACGAGTCATGCAGTGCAGGGTTTGTTCTGGGAAATGTGCGAATCAGAAAATGAATCATGCCGAACATCAGAACCGTAGTTTGTGCATCCACGACTCACTCAGACAACATTGGTAACGACTTGACGCATGTGCATTGCGCAAAGACTCGGCATGACGCAATACGTATCAGTTGACATAGTCAACATGAAAATCTAAAGCTCCCTATTTTATTATGATCTAGACACAAGACTTTCCTGTACATACCCGGTAGAATCCATCGAGGTACTCGTGTTGTTCCATGTCAAAGGGCCAAGAAATTCAGATGAAACAAGATCACAGATGCAGTGGCTTCTTCTGTCCAAATCTGTGCCAGCATAATGATGTTTAGATTATTTTACAAAGACATTTTGAAAGATATTCCCATACAGAGAATGATTTGCCTTCCTCCATTAATTTGAATACATGTACTATCAAAGCCTTGAACTTCTTACTGAATTCTTCTTTGTTTTGTTGGTGGTTTTATTTTTCTTTCAGCGGGCACACCCTACGCCGGTGGAATATTTAGAATCAAGCTGGTGCTGGGTAAAGACTTTCCCAGGACGCCACCCAAGGGCTACTTCCTGACCAAAGTGTTCCATCCGAACGTGGCCAGCAATGGGGAGATATGTGTGAATACGCTGAAGAGAGACTGGAAGGCTGATCTTGGCATCAAGCATCTACTGCTGGTAGGTTTAGGATCCTGGGGGCGATATCACCAAACTCATCGTAACTTACTATCAGTCGTACGACTTGTGAATTGCAGCCCTTTGACTGGATCCACTGGTACTGTACCTCAAATATATTTTCTTGGGATGCCACTCGCACCCCATGTAAACCACAAACTGTCCCATGTTTAGTTAAGGTTGGATGGTCCTACCTGACAAATGGTTAATATTAGTTATTTAGCATTGACAGCTTAGGTAGTTACAAACAAGGATGTGGCTTCATAGCTTGTATAAGGCAAAACTTTACCTTCACTGATTATTTTTTGTTGTTCTTCTTGTTCTTAATTCACAGACAATCAAATGTTTGCTGATCTACCCAAACCCGGAGTCGGCACTCAATGAGGAGGCTGGTAAACTCCTATTAGAACAATATGATGATTACTTCATGAGGGCGAAAATGATGACAGAGATCCACGCCCGGTCGGCAAGAGGGATCAAGGAGTCGCGGGAGATCGACGAGAACTGCCCGTCGACGTCGGGCTCCAACACAAATGGGCCCCACGCCAAGAAACACGCCGGCGATAAAAAAGTTCTGGACAAAAAGAGACGCGACAAGAAGCGAGCTCTGAAGAGATTATGAGGGCTGGAATTCTACTGTAAGCAAGAAATATGAATATGAAATTATGAATGATAGAATCAACAGCTCTGCTTCAAATTAAAATGTTCCACATCCCAATTTTTCTCCCTTTTTTTCGCCCAACAGACTTCAAGTCGGCTTTTTAATCAATTTTCACGACTAAAAGTCTAGTAATTGTACCTTCATTCTGCCCGCTACTGTGGACATGCTCGCCATCAGACGTGATATATACAGCCTTCGTTTACACTTCACAGAGCTTTTTGCTCGGGCAAGGGGAGAACATACGCCAGTGAAGTGCCATCGCCTACTGCTCAGATTTTGGGGCTCTGAACTTGGATCCTGCCAAGCCTGGAATATCGCACAAAGTCTGTTGCCTTCCTTGGCCTTTCCAATGGCCCTGCTTAATTTATGGTGCACTGCTTTTGCTGACAGACACATTTTTTGTTCTTCAACTGAAGTGCCCCTCAGATTGGACAGAGCCGCGCTCATGCTCCTTTTCCAAGCCTGTGCTGCGAGTCAACTCATCTGAGAATTTAAAGGATAATAAAAAACAATTGCTGTAACTAAGATTTAGTGCAAGTCAACTTGCCACATCACTGCAAAAACTTTTGTATACAAACTTGGTCTTTTTGAGCTGCGGAATGAAAGTGGGGACAGTTGAATCATAACTTGAGATTGTTCAACTGCTTCACTCTCTCCAGCTTGACACTTGTCACACAATTGATGCGTGAATTCCAAAAATCTGTTTTGGTAATCGTTATGATTCATGTTTTCAGCTTTTTGTTTTTATTTTGTTTGGTTGCTATACTATTAAGTTTAAAGGGAAAACGTTGAAAAGTGCTTGTGTCTGTTTTTGTTTTGTTCTTTTTTCCTTTATATGAAAGATGTACTCTTGTAATATGTTACCACTTTGTGAGATGTTTGTTTATGTGTAAGATTTATTCTGATTGTGCATATAAGCAGCAAATTCTGGTATTGGATACATTTGGTTTGTGTAGTAATTTATTTCTTTTGTTTTGTTTTTTTGGGGGTGATATGGTTCAACAGTTTTGTGAAAAAGAAAGATCAGTGTATCTCAATTTTGCACCTTTATAGAGTGAAGCAGTGACTGATATCAAATTGGTGCTCACATATCTGTGAGTTGTGTTTCTGAGGTAGAAAAATAAGAGAGGGTAACTGCCACACATAACTGCATGTATGTCACCAAGTGTAGTAATTTGGTATTCGTTCACATGTGACTGTTCAACCAACCATTGGTTTAACAGTGCTTGATGGTCAAACATGTTTCATGAGTGGTGACTGGCATCAAGTTCCACAATAGTAAAGAATTCAATGGGAGACTTTGGAGAACCGGTCTTCTAGTCAACAGGGCACGCGTAAAACAATGCACACGTGCTCACAATTGCGTGCGCATGCGCTGTTGACTTGAAGACCGGTTCTCCAAAGTTTCCCATTGACCAAGAATGATGTCAGTGGACATAGAGGGCGCTATGTAATCCTAACAGTCAAAACGTGTAAGGGCACATTGTGTAGCCCTTCATACAAAGGCTAACTTTTTCACAATTTTTTGTGAGCTTAGCCTTTGGCCCACAAATTTTTAATTACCCCACGAAAAAGGTGTAAACAAAGTTCGTGAATAAAGAAGAATGCATGCTTTTGTGGACTTAATATTACATTAAAAACATTGCTTTTTTGTGCGTGTTTTTATCTTTAGACATTGATTTGTAAAATAAAAATTAAGAATTGCTTTAAGTTATTCTGCATAAACCCTCTAGAGGGAATGCTGCTTTTGTTACAGTGCAAGAAACAAAATGCAACAAACTTTGTAATAGAAACACTTGTCTTTTCTGCAAAATTTATTGTAACTTTAGTGTCAAGTTTTCAGCTCACCTGTCAGTCATTGTTGTGTTGACCTGTTAATTGATTTAATTATGTCTTGTCTGATCTTTTTATGCGAGATTGTCTTATCACACTAATGTAATGTACAAACAGATAATACAGGCAAAGTCTTGCACAGCCATAAAGATGAATGAATTTCTAAAATGCAATATTTGTACCTTGTAAACTGTGTAAGATACCTGATTAACAAGTGAGAGCTGTATTATTGTGAGAGAAAACAAAGTGTTGATTTGTGTCTTATTTCAGTCTTAAAGGGTATATCATACTTTGGTTTTTGTTTAAAGGTCATATCATACTTTGGTTTTAATTAAGGAAATACAGATTCATGGGCAAAAAAAAATCAAGACAGATACAGTAACAGTCATCTGTGAAAATTTCAGTCCCATAGGGTGCCCACTTTTTGAGAAAACAGTGAAAAACAGCCACAGTATTTCTTAAGTCTTTTCTCTTTTATTTTTGATATTTTAAAAGATCAAAAAGATTTTCAGTCGTTGTTTTACTAATTTCTGGATAAATGCACCATTTCAGGTGGAACATTTTTAACGGTATGTTTCTACCCCCACCAACTTCATACTCTGTAAGTTATATGTAAATCTTTGAACATTTCTGTTTTGGTTTCTTACAAAAGTATGATACTACCTTTAAGAAATGCAAATTCATGGGCAAAAATATCAAGAAAGATACAGAAACAGTCATCTGAGAAATGTCAAGACCCATACAGTACAGTGGCCACTTTTTGAGAAAACTGGGTAAAATGCTCAATTTATTTACTATTTTTAAATCTTTTCACAGGAATTTAGTGAAAACTGTTTGGGGGTAATTGGTTTTACTCTTTCCTGGATAAATGCAGCATTTAAGGCAGAACTTGAAAAATATCATAGTATGTTTCTACCATTAACATCTTTTTACCCTGTAAGTTATCGGTAAATCTGTTTGGGTATGCTACCAATCCTGTAGCTCATCTTGTATTTATTGAGACCCAGTGGCATAAGTATGAAACATTCGAATTTCAAAATAGTGTTTTAAGAATTGCCTCACACCAAAATGTGCTTAAGCACATACATGTACTTTGGTAAATAAAATCAGTATGTCAGCCAAAACCCCTTGTGAATGTTATGCTTAGCAAACAATGGCCGAATACAAGTCAAAAGCAGTAAACATCACATGAACATTTGGTTGGTAATCCTGTTTGATCTAGGAAGACTGTTCATGCTTTTAAAAGCAAAGTTTGTGTGCTTAAGCAGCTCTATGAAATTGACCCAAGGAAAGCAGAAATGTTTGAGGGCTTTTTTGACAAGTTTGTCTTTTGTGGTTTCTCTCCAAAGTGGTACAACTTCTTCCTACTTTTTATTCTGCCGGCAGTGGCAGCAGTGAAATCAAAATCAACTCATCAGATCACTCTTTTTCTTGGAACAAAGTTCCCTCGTCTTCTCTCCTTCTATCAGGTTTGGTTCCAGTAATTTATTACCGCGGATTGTTTACAAAGTCCAACAATGACAAATGACTGACGTTTTAACTTTTATGACTCCAGTTTTTGCAGACGACGAAATTGCCAAAAAGTGCAAAAAATTATGAATTACCAAAAATACGCCTGCTGGGAAAGTGCATTTAATTTCCTCTATGGGGAATTGGCTGAAGTTTCAGAAAAAAAAGTTATAAGGTACTAATGAAGTTTATTTTCTTTTTCATTTCTTTTTTGAGGGTGGGTGTATAGTTGATGATGCACGAGTTTTTCTTTGGAGAGACTAATTTGAAAGGAAAAAACAAATTAACTTCATCTTTTTGATCAACGATTATTGCATGTAGCGCCCAGCCCACGTTTTTCAAATCTACACAGCGCCACCTTGCGTCGGGAATAGGCAACATTTTCTCACATCGTCCGCCATTTTGTTCACCGGCCGGCGTTGAACGAAATTTGAGCAGAGAGATCGCTCGTAGAAATCTCGAAATGGCAGCACGAAGAGTGGGCCAAAAGGCCATCGATTGGGCTGCATTTGCAGAGAGGGTACCGCCGACTCAGAAGTCACAGTTTAATACTTTGAAATCGAAGGCTGACGCGTTAAAAGCAAGGTAATCTTATTCGTTTAAAAACAGACACAGGAGTCATTGCACAGGCCGTGTGCCAGTGGTCAGCATTGAGGCTGAGTTCCAACTTCCAAGTTGGATTTGTTTAGACATGGTTTAAATAACTTGTTAATGTTTCGGGGTGATGCTGATACTGTATCGTCCGGTCATGTGTTTTCACCCGACATGTGTTTTCGCTCCCCAAATTCGACTCCCTTTTACCGCGAGATCGTGCGAGATTCTTTGTGATCAGTATCACTGAAGTGATGACTACACTCAGGGCTATCTCCAACATTCAGGATGTTGAAAATAAAGTTTCCAGTCGTGAGTGATACTCAAAAGTTAAAAACTATGTGTTTTTGGGTGTATATTACTAATGCATTTTAAGGCTAATGTTCAAACGTTTATAAAAGACACAATCTGTGGTCAAAAATTCCAAACTAAACTGTCGTCTGCTCAAGCAACTTTCATTCTTCCGATGTCAGATGGCAGGTCATGTGACCCTGTTGCGATCTGGGTTTTTATGGCGTGCCAACGAGACAAAAGTGTTAAAGTCTTTCTCAAATCGGAGTGACAGTGTTTTGTTTTTCTCCTTTAAATTTTAACTTTGATAAGCTGATGTATCCATGTTTAGGCCTCTCATAATGATGCCAGATATTATGAAAAATGCTGTGATAATATTTCGCATCAAGATAAACAATTAGATTTAATTTTATTTGCCTTTAAATATGTCATACATGATATTGTTGATAAATTATCTATAATTCACAATCTTGGAATCAAGACTGTTTTAGAACCTTTTTAAAATAAACTCAATTAATCCAGTAAAAAGAATCAAGTCAGGACAATATTCCAGCCGTTTTTGAGTGACTTGGTGCGCCATAGCTACTCCGATGTCAATGAACTTTGCCACTCAGCCAAGGGGGTGAAAACACATGACGTCGCGTTTACATAGCGGAATTGGTGTCCCTGTAAATGACGGACAATATTTTCAAAGAAAAGACTTGAACTTCAAGGATTTTTACAGATAATAATCTGGAAGTGTCCAGTTGAAAGGTGTGAGGAGTGATTTTTCTGATATTCCATTTCGTTTCCATTTTTGAGAAACTTTACTGTTATCGGAGCGAAAACCGATAACTGCAGGATAGTTTAGTCAGAGCTTGTACAGTTTGGGACATGTTTGGGTCCCCCAGCCTGGCCATGCTGGTCGGTGGCGGTGCAGTTTACTTTAATTTTATCATTCAATCAATGATGATTCATAATTTATTATTGCGTATCATCATCATGCTCAAAATTAATGAAACATATTCACGGTCGTTCTAGCTAGGTATGTGACAAACATTTTCAAAACCAAGACATCTCTTAGTCAGTTATATTTTTGGAAAGAGCATAAAATTAGCTTTAAAATGACACCAGAACCAAGTTCATAGCCCAAATATTAGGAAAGTTACATAATTTATTGATTTTTAAATTACGACTGAAATTGGTCCATCGTTCACCATGGATACAAATGGGACAGAATGTGACCGTTTTGACTGTAATAATGTCATTGTAAAAGTTATTGTAACTTCCTTGTTTTTTTATGTATTTGAATGGGGTAAAAAACATATAAATGCATAGAACCAGTACAATTAGAAGGTGATAATATCCTTTATTAATTAGGCCTATAATGAGTATTAATTTTGATTAATGATTAATTAACACTGGTTAGCTCACCAGTAGTTGGATTGACCATTCAGTTATGTCACTTGTAATGTATTTTTTCACAACCTTTGCACAATTATCATGGTCAAAAACATGGTTTCGGTCCATGGATTTGTTTCTTATTTGAACTGAATGTTGATTAATAAATATACTAACAAGAAAAAAGAGTTTTAAGACAATGCATACATTCCTTTAGGAAGAATTTCCATGTAATGTTTGACCTTCGTCTTCCATCAAAGAAAAACCCAACTTCCCAGTAACGGAAAATTATGAGTTGCAAATCATTAGAAAGAAAAATTTGTCTACTATATCATCAGTTTGGTGGTTTAAGATGATGATGAAAGGGCAATTTGTGCAGAGTCAATAACAGCACACTCACCATGTGCACTGAAGCATGTCATGAAAAAGTGGCTAGTGCCACAGACAAACAGTTTACATGGGCGATTGTCACGTACCTATTCTAGCGTGTGATAAAAACACAGGCATGACATTGAGGTCCCGAACTTCAGTAGGGCCTACCGTGGAAAGAGGGCAGGGCTTTGATTATTTATTTATGGGGTAAAAACGGTAACGAAGATGTGACTTGTCACAGGTGAATCGCATCAGTTATTTGGCTTAAATGAGTATCACCCAATGAAAGAAGTTTCTATCTATTCATTCTGACCCATTGTCTCCTCCATTGTATGTACTTGCAGGCTATTATCAACCCCTGAACAACCTCCAGCAATTGACTGGGCTCATTACAAGAAGGTCGTTCCTGGCTCTGCTGGACTTGTGGACAAATTCCAGAAGCAGGTAAAATAATTGAATAATGCAGATAAATGCAAAGATCAGGGGATTATAATGTAAGTAATAGGCTGTGTGTGTATTTTACCAGCACCGTCATTCTTCCTGCAAATGCTATTTTGCTGTTCCCTTACTCTGATTGGCCAATTTGCAGTTGAACGTACCTCCGGCAAAATAATCTTTAGGAAAAGAAGTCCGGCATGACATTTCGAGAATTGGCCGATCAGAAGAATGAAAATGCCGGCAAAATAAGCCCCTAATTTGCCCAACAAAATGCAACAAATTTCAGAAAACAAAATGATAGTTGCAGAATTGTTCTCTGCTTGAATTTTTTAATGAATATTTATTTCAGATATACGTTTGTAATATTTTCTTGTGTTTTTTTTTTTTTACAGTTTGAGGCATTGAAAGTACCCGCCCCACAGGATACAGCATCTGCAAAGATCGAACAGCAGTCCAAGGAAATGGTACGTTGGGTTCGCTACAGGACTGCAGTTAAAATAATTCATGTCCAAAGGCAGGGAACAGATTCTGTTAAGAGGCAATAGCAGTAATACTAATAGCTTTGTGTCTGCTCAGTTAAGTTGTCTTGGTGCCCAGGGCCAAAGCATCACAGAGGCTGGTGCCTCTGGTCATTGCCTTGGTGCCCCTGGTCATTGCCTTTGCCTTGGTGCCCCGGGTCATTGCCTTGGTGCCCCTGGTCATTGCCTTTGCCTTGGTGCCCCGGGTCACTACCTTATGTGGCCCTATTCATTGTCTTGCTTTCCCAGGTGCGTTACCCACATTGCCCATTCAAATGGTCAAGTAGAGTTATTCTCTATTGGCAGTCTGTGCCCTTTCCAATGGCAAACAACCTTGCCAGAAATGACCCCTCTCAACTGAAGTTTAGTCCCATCGCTTTACCCCTGATGAAGTTCAACAAAGTAAAGTGTGGTTCTCATGTTAATATTCTTCTTGATTTCACAGGATACCATGTCAGCAAATTTCAAGAAAGAATCCGATGAGCGCATCGTACAATACCAGAAAGAGGTACTTCAGTTTGTTTCCATCTTCCATTTCATTTCTGAGAGTAAATTGGAGATATTTTTCAGTTTCAGTTTCTTCCCACAAATTCTAGATATTCACAGTAATAAAATTCCTCGATGGGGACGCAGTTGGTGGAGCCTGTGCATGAGGCTATTTGGGGTAGTTGCACTCTTTGCTTCTACCTCGGGGTCAATAAATGATGTAGCACTATTGGGTTCATCACATGTTTAGCACATGTTCATTGCAAGTTCACCCAATGTTCATCACATGTTCACCCAATTTTCATCACATGTACATGTATGTATCACATTCTCATGGTGTGGTACAGAATGCAAATATTTATGTACAACTTCGTAGAATTGTACATCTTTGCCTTCGATAAAGATCCTGCTAGGATCGAAACCTGTAAGGCCATCCCAACTTTAAGCAATTGTACATCTTCTTAGAGGTTACTTATCTTCAAATGTTGGCCTTTTTTCATTGTGATTTTGATACCAAAACACATGCATGCGGCAGAGAACTCTTCACAAAATCTCTAGATCTTAAAGACCATGGTTTTGGTCATCATCTTTAATGTACCTGTGGGTTGTCTTGTTTAACTTCTTACAGGTTGCCAAGCTGAAGTCCATGGTGCCCTTTGAGGAGATGACGATCGAGGAACACGAGGAGTTCTTCCCACAGGATAAAGAGCGCAAGAAGCAGTACCCCTGGTGGCCACATTACCCAGTCTGGGAAGGCTAGAGGCCATCCACTGCCAGCCACTTGCTAACACAGGGTCTTGGTTGTCAGGCCAGTCTGATGTCAAACTTGCAGATATACAAGATTGCTGTGGTGATTTAGGTTTTCTCCACCTGCAAGGCTGACCAGAAATCAGTTTGTTTGGACGTAGGTTAATAATGAAGGATCATTACCTTTGTCAGTGTTTATGAGTTAAGATCGATATCTCATCACACCTCTGTTTAAAAGACCCAGAAAATGGTAGAAACAAATACTGTCACCTCTAGATGTTTTCCAAAAAAACTTAGCTCTAACAGAGAAATTCAGGAATATTAGGCAAAGGATTGAGATTGTTTTAAAGCAAGTGCTTAGAGTCTGTTTCACTTGCCAAAACCAATAGTTCCATAGGTACATAGTGCACCTATCACCTATACAGTATTTTCAGGGAAATTGGTTTTCTTCAGCGTGAAAACTAAACAAAACAAGGATCAGACCCTGTGTTTCAAGTGTCTACATTGTTCAAATTTGAGTGATTTGATTCACTAGTGTTTTTAGAAATGATAAGAAAGAGTGATTTGTTCATAAGATTGCCTGAATGTATTGAATATGATGAGAAATCAACTTAAATAGCATAACTTCACTAAAGATAGTTCGTTACTACATTTAATTACCGGTAATTAACTTTCTGACCCCATTACAAAATCACATAAGGGCTTTGACAGCGAGCTCTGTGTTCTGATTTTAGTTGTTCTGTTCCCGTTGTGAAATTCCTGATGCAAAGTTTAAACAGCTAAGTAATTCCTCAAGAGAAGAAAATAAATTAAACTTTATTTGAAAAGTGTGAATTAGATTGAATGAAGTTGTTGTGTATGATTTACCTTTTTTTTCTTCGTTCTGTCTTTGACTGCAAAGAAAAGTCCAGATGTGGCTGTGTAAAGAGCATCGTAACACTAAAACAATAAAACATGATTGATCAGGATAAGTCATTGAAAGGTGGACAAAGAAAAATTGACTGGAGTTGAATTTGAACCTGCGACACCCGGAATACTTGTATCGGTTGCTCTACCAACTGAGCTATCCAGCCCTATGTTGGCAATGTCCCCAATTGTCAATTATCTTTGTCTGTTTGGTAACAGGCTTTGAAAAGTGAACAAAGAAAAATTGACTGGAGCGAGATTCGAACCAACGACCTCCAGAACACCGTACCGGCTTATTGGTGATGCAACATGAACTCTGTACAAAATATCGATTCTCCATCCTGGGTTTAAATTCATAAAGCTGCTTAACATAAAGCACAGAACAAAATATGCTTAATAACTCTTTGATGCCAATGGCTTAAAATCTTTGATGCAACAATGTGAATCATCAACCACATGCAATTACCAAACTTGTGACAATGGTTACGCTTATGAAGCAAACTTTCTGCCACAGTATGTTGAGAAGAATCGCTTACAGTTGAACAGTGCTATGCAACTAGTCCAGGGCCCGATTTCATGGAATCTGTACGTTACCGTATTAAGCATAAATTCTATGCTTACAATAGCATACATTTTTTGCTCACGATTACTGTATTTTACAGGGAAGTTTTCTTTCTCATAACACTAAGGACACATGATAGCGCATTAATAGAAAGAAATCCGTTCTTCGCTAACCGATTAAGCGCCGCAAGTCTTCCTTACACATTCCATGGAATAGATTTCATGCGAAGCAGTGCCCGTAAGCGCAAAAATAAGCTGAAACGGATTCCATGAAATTGGGCCCAGGTGAAATATTCTGACAGATTAACTAAGCATAAAAACATTGGTGTACTTTTCCCTATTATTTTAATCTGATATGATATCTTTTCACCCATGGTACCAATACCAAATACTGTAAAATGCACATGAACCTACTACCGACTGCCACATAAAATTTAAATTTAAATTACAGATGAATCAAATATTCTATTACATTTTGTTAAATTTTCTTTGTACACAGTAAAGTTTTGTACACATGACAGTAAACTATGAAAAAATAAGTGTGGTGGGTGCTGGCCTAAAATACTTTGGTAACCAAAAAAAACAAAAAAACAAAAAACAACAGAAACAATGTACACAAAAATACAAAAATAAAGTATTAAATAAATTAATCGCTGTTTAAATATCTAGCTATATCTAAATTAAATCATGCTTAGACCAAGATGGAATAAGTTGCACAGAACAAGAAAATGTCAGAGGAAGAAGGTGAATAATTGGTATCCTATACTTGGGAACTAACTAGACCAAATGCTCCGGGCTCCATTGATAGTCCATCTACACCATTTTGATACAATAGGACCAATCATGGAGGCCTGGATGATACATTGAAAGTTCTTGGAAATCAATTTGGAAAACCAACTTATATGTCACCCACTACCCCTTAAAACAATTTTAATATTTAACACAATCAAAAACACAATCGCTACACACTGATGATAGAAAAAATAAACTTCAAATCAAGGAATTACAATATCTTGTATTTCCGGCAGGACTGCACTATTTCAATGAAACGTTGCTGAAGAAAAACCACATGCGACTTTGTCGAGCTTATGTACAAAATATTAAGATATGTATGTACAGAATGTTGCATGGGACAATTAAGGCACTGAAAATATCAATCGCATAAACCAATAAAAGACCGAGGCCCTCTAGTGGTGAAAGGGCATCCAGCTCCAAGCTTGGGGCCCTTTTCAATCAATCAATCAATCAATCAATCGGTGCCATTCAGTGGGAGTATGTACCGCGGCAGCGCATTGCCGTGGTACTCCTTCGCGGTACTCCTTCGGTCTTCTGATAGAAGACCCATCCCCATGTCGGCAAAATAATGATCCATTTGACACAACATGTCATGTGGACGCCCTGCCGGGCGAGTCCTACCAGTAGGTTCTCTCATAGAGAGAATTTGCCTGGCAGGATCACTCACAGGGAATCTAGCCACATGACCGTACAGTCGCATCTGACACTCACGTATCATGCAGGTAATAGGTCTCATCTGACTCTCCCTGAGTAACCCCTTGTTATTCACATGGTCCAACCAGCAGTACCCAAGGATCCTCCTCAGAGACCCAGTATACCGGAGACATCGAGTCGTCTCCCCAGGCCCTTTTGAGTACGTCCAATGACTGTAAATGGCTTTCACCAATGGTCAATCTCTCCTTTACAATGCAAGAGTGCATTAATGGTCTCATTGAATGACCGGAGTTAAACTACAGTTCCAGATGGTGATAGTATTGCAAGCTATTTCCTCTAAACTAACGAAGCAACAGAGCCCAGGGGTCTGGTTCCATTATACCGGTAGTAGACTAGCTTAGTCCAACCAACCTGAGTACAAGTGCAATTTACAGTGGAAACAAGGTTACAACATCAGCTCAAACTTGTTCTTTGATTGTAATCACACACAGAGAAAATTCTTGGACTATAATTAAGTAGATTAGTGGAGGCTAGGGGCATCTCAAATACGCCCACCAAGTGTTGTCCCAAGTGCATTAACAAAGAAAGTGAAGTGCAGTTTTGGCAAATGATTTATAAATTTGACGTGCATTAAAGTCCTGAGCAATAACCCCAAGCTAGCGGCAGCCTTCCAGAGGCCTTTTCCAAAACCATAGAGATTTAGATCAGCTAGTCAAGAGAGTCACATTTCTCTCCCATTTCATTTCCATGACGCATACAGACACAAACCTCAGAGGATTAGAATACGTTAATAATCTGTTTAAACATCCACAAGCACCTAGGCCATCTTCTGTGAATTTGTGTTAAATGTTAATAAATATCTAGAATAAGTTCATGAATAAAGATCTAGGTTTACAGTGCACCGTGTGAATAACTCATCAGAGAAGAGTAATGGATTAGCAAAGAGATGGCAGTATTCATTCGCCTACATAACCTCATGGTTGCTAGGTAGAGCGCCCTCTTGTGGCAAAGATGACCTTCAGATTTGAAATCAACGATTGTCTGCACCATCTCCATTAAGATTAATATACAGTATTTACAATATATTCTTTAAAGTACATATGCAGCAAATATGTGAAAACCTCCGACGGCTAAATAAGAATTGTTTCCTTATGACCCAAATTTAATCTACAATAATGGCAGATCATTGAGGTTGCTCCTACCACTTGCAACCTGGCTGCCTGAGCCCATTTGATGTCTAAACATGGATGCAATCAGACGCTACACCTGTTGCATGGCAACCATACACCTGTTGCATGGCAACCATTTTGGATGACATTCTGCATCGTTCACATTCAAAGAATATGATCACTAACTGTCTCCCAAAAATCTAGAAAATAGGAACAAAGACAAAGTCTTCCAAGATTGGCTGCAGCGAAACAGACCTTTCATGAAGATACAATCCACACGATACTGCATTCAAGACAAAAAACAACTCAATGTCTTCATTCGATCTAGAACCTTATATACAGATTTTCTACAAAATAATAAGCCTTGGAAACTTTGTACAATTTCAGAATGTCATTAAGTTTTTCTTTTGTTCCTAGGCTTAAGCTTAAAATTACACATTGCATTGTATGATGCCTGCTGTCACAACAGAGTGTGATGGGAGAAACAGAGGTTGCCACTTCAGGAATGGATGAGATCTGAGATCTGATGAAATCGGGGAGAAAAAAAGAAACAAAAATTGAGGAAAAATTGGAGAAGAAAATAAGGTATTAAAAGTGTGGTCCGTGAAATAAGCGGTTGAAACATGGAGCAACATCTGAACCAAGTCTGTATGTGGTTATTTTGATATCTTCTAACAGCACAAACCCATTGTGGCAATTCGTACATATTTTGCCATGCACACACTGGTACCCAATCACAGGACAGTGCATGTCGTGAGTGTTGCTTTCCACTGGTTCTCGGGTAAATTCTGGTCGGCGTGAACAATTTGCCAGGCAATACCAGCTGCAATTTCATGGAGCTGCTGAGCAGAGAACCAGGCACACACCATACAAACGGTCAGTCAAGGAATTTTGGTTGGTAACCAGCGTGCTTACGGAACAGGGGCCAATTTCACGGCCCTGCTTAGCACAAATATTTGCTAACCACGAAATGTCTGTCTTAATAAAACAGGATTAACAACCAAATGTGTTGTGTATAACTTACAAAAGTTCTTTGGCTGTTGTTCACTGACCATAAACATTAAATGGAATTGTTAATGGTGGTTTATTTTATTGAGCAAGACATTTTGTGCAAAGCAATTTTTTGTGCTTAGCAGCTCCATGAAATTGGCCTCAGGACTCTTGGTCACAAACAATGGACCACAGCAAGCACAATTGGTTGGTACCCTGTCAGCAAAGCCTGTGATGTGCTTCATAGTGAGAGGTTTTAGGGATAGGTTAAACACACCTGCTGTCTGTACATTTCCTTGACGTCTTGCAAGTCTAGTTTCAACTCCTGGACCTCCTCAGCCTTCTCTCCGTACATCTGCAAGACGGCATTGTATCTTGTCTCTGTCTCCTGTAGGCAAAAGCAGATTCTAAGATGAATGAAACTGCATCTTGACCCAATGATTACTCTAACATACCTACACCAAGCTGTCATTGCTGGGACTTTGTGCTGAAGGATGTCGGAATACAATTGACTATAGGGAGGCCCCATCATAGGGCTGAATAGCTCAGATGGTAGAGTGCTGGTATGACAGTTGATAGGTTATATGGCTTCTGACTGGCACCCTGAGCAAATATAGTTGACTAAAGGTAAGCCATTCTAGAATAACTGGTACCAAAATAGAGGCTTTTGACTGCCGTTTCGGAAGTAGATACTCTGAATTGAAAAAAGAAACAGCTTCAGCTTCATTGAAAAACCACAAACTATATTTTCAGCGTATTGATTAGAGAAACGAAGTCGAAGCCATGCTTTGAGAAAGGCCCCTGGTGTGTGGGGGTTAGAAGATGGGTTGGACTGGACTAGAGTCAACAACAGAAGGCAACAGATAGACTAACCAGTAGTTTCCTCTTGTATTCTGGCAGCAGCTTGGCTTGGCCCTCTAGGGTCTCATTCAGATTGGACATTTTCACGATCTCTTCGGCCATCGCTGCACGGGTACGTCCAAGCTGGATAATCTCTCCCTGCAAATTCAAATATGTCCGCATATTTATAAACGAAATATATCTTTCCATTAACAATCAACTGCGTCAGTTGCAGGATCAAATTAATTAGCTCCATTAAAGTATTTCAGGGCCTCGGTGATATTCCAGGGTTCTGCGGGTTCTTACCTGTAACTGTGCTACCTCTCCTTCTCTCTGTTTAAGCTGCGATTGCAGTCCTTCAATGACTGACGTAGCTGAGCCGCCAGACACGCTGTCATACAGTGATCCTGATGTGGACCAAGACATGGTACGCTCCAGAATGTCAACCTAAACCAATCAAATTAATATTCAAAGAGTTTAATAATAGTAAGGTCGGACGGTTCCATCTGGACAGGATCTTTAGCAAAGTTTATCATATGTGCATTTTGCAGCAATCTATTACTTGTTTCGCAAGAAGGCAGCAGTTTATTCCTCGACTTCCACCTTTGGTGGCCTAAGATTGAGTCTAGCTCAGTCCACAAGTGGATTGGGTTTCTAGCTTCAGTCCCTTTATCTGATTGCGTGGGAATTTCCCAGAATATTACTCTGGTGTTTCCTACTGCCTCCAACCAAGGACACAGCACGCACGCTGTTTGAATGTGATAATCTTATCAGCTAGGACTAAGGGCACTGACTACCATTGCCTCACCTGGGTGGGTGTGTGGAATGGACCCGGGGTACTAGGCAGGTTCTGGACAGGTGTGCTGGCTCCTGAGTGATTGCCGTGGGAACTGCTGTTGTCTTCGCTTGTCACTGTCAACTTCCTCTCCTGCAAAAAGGGAAATTGTTGGGTTTTAAAAATCTGTTTCTGCTCATTCATTCTCTAATCCGTCCTCCCAGGAACAATAATCCTAGAGTTACTTTACTTTCCTCTTGTTTGTTCAGGCATGCATCATTCCCCATCTCACCTTCTCATTGAGGGATTCTTGAGCCAGGAGAAACTTGCGACGCTCCGTCTCAGCCCTAAGCTTCTCCACCTCCAGCTGTTTCTCCAAGTGAGCTTTCTCCCTCTGGGCATCCTCCAGAGCCTTGGTGTAGGTGTTCAGCTGGACTTCCGTGCGTGCCATCTCTCTATAACATTCAACAAAGACGCAAAAAATAACTGAATTTTGGATCAATATAAGTAATAAACTGCTGCAAACTGCTCATCAGCCAAAATAATGACCTGAAATTTATCAAATGCTTAAAGTTAGGAGGGCCTGAAGCGTGAATTTTGGGTCTACTCTTGATTGGGCACTGGCAAACTGTGCTACCTAAATGTCAGAGTTTTAGCCTGATGGGTGTGCATGCGCTATGGATGTCATCTTTTAGTCTCACACATCACATTATGATAGGTCAAAGTTGTCAAAGACGCTCGAGCATATGAATTGGAAAGTTTATTCATCAGCTTCCTGGCCATACCCACCTCTCCTTCCCTTCTTCCATGGATTCCACTTTGGCTCTCTCCATCTCCAGCGAGGCCTGGAAGCGTGACTTGTCCTGCCTCAGCAGCGCCAGCTGGGACTCCAGCGATGACAGCTTGGACTCGGCTATGAGGGCGCTCTCCGTGGCGCTACGCTCCTTCTCCGTGGCTGAAGCCAGCTGGGCCTGGCTGTCGGCCAGTCGCTCAGTCAAGCTACGCTCCACTTGCTCCCAGTTGCCAGACTGGGCGTTGAAGGTGGTGTTCAGGTTCTCAATCTGTCGCAGCAGGGGACGAGTTGCTGTTCCAGAAAAAAAATACATTATTTGAAAGAAACTTGCAAGATTACAGGGCTACAGACGGATAAAGAAACACCATCGTCAACATATGCAGCAATTCTGTTTTGCCTAAGCCTCTCATACCCTCATCGGAAGGTCCCAGAGCAGGTGACTCTTGTGAAATGACAGTGAATCCAGAGCCTGATGAGAGGAACAGCTTCCAACAAATCTTGAGTTGGCTTTGTGAGGAGCACGATGACTGAAAGGTTTGGCAGCTTGGAAGCCTAAGATGCCTTTAAAGGGTCCCAGGAAGCCTCAGCCTCCCACAGCCTCCATGCAGGGCTAGGGGTCCCATCACAGACGAGGTACTTCCCATGCCCGTTAAATCCTTGTGGGTAACCATGGGCCTGATCAAGCAGTTCTGTGCCCTGACGATCTGGATGAGCTCCTGGTTGCTGACCTCAGCCTCTTGAAACCTCACGATAAGGCTCTGGGTCTAGCCTCATATGAGGTAACTTCTGTACCTGTTAAGTCACTGTGGGCCACTATGAGCCTGATAAAGCAGTGTGGTGAACATGCATTGATGCTATCTATGGCTGAGCTCCTGCTTGCAGGTCTCAACCTCCTGCAACCTCAGAGAGAGGCTCAGGTTCGAGCCTCATGCGAGGTATCTTCCATACCTGTTTAGCCCATCATGCGCCTGATCAAGCAAACCCAGTGAGTTTCATTTACCTGCACTGACGCTCTGGCTCAGCTCTTGGTTGCGAACCTCAGCCTCCTGCAGCCTCATCTGCATGTCTGCTATCTCCTGCCTGAGGTGGGACTCCTTGCGGGCCTGATGCTGCTCCTGCCTGCTCAGGCTCATCTGAAGGTCATTCACCTACACGCCAGAAACGAAAATCACAGACTCAATTAATTTTGGGCTTCTTAAATAGATCAACCATTTCAACCAAGGATACAAATGTATCCCTCCCCTAAAAGTAAGTGAAGTGAACGATCATTATACGGCAGTTAACATGAAAGAAAATGCCCTAACTGTTCACTGACAGTTGTTAGACTGAATACCAAGCCCACATGTTGGCTTAAGTGGGATTCAAACCACGGCCACTCTTGTGAAAGAAGAGAAAAGAACACAGCATAATCTGACTCTGGCAAAAACGTTAAACTATAAGCAAGTGAAAAAGAAAGAGCTCTTATTGTTTATCAGTGGTTTCTAGATGCAGCAGCTCTTGGGAGAAGCTCTTAGAATCTCTGACCTGTAGGAGGAGTGTTTCCTGCTCCCGTCGGGTCTCCTGCTGGTTGCGTTCTAGCACCAGTCTCAGCTCCTCCTTGGCGTTCATCTCTGCACTGAGCTGGCTCTCCTGGACCTTACTGTCCTTGGTTGCCATGCTCTTGTGCAGTTCGGCCAGGTCCCTGCGACAAGAAGTCAATGATTTGAAAATCAGTAAATGTGTTCCAAGCCAACCCAAACCCAAAGAAAGTTACCAAAGTCAATTTTATATGAAAAACCTTCAAGGGTGCACTTCACTGACTTGTTTGATGAAAGAATTTAAGGACTGATTAATCGCCTTGAATGGAATTTTCAGATTACAGGGAAGAGCAAGCCATATTCTTTGAAAGCTGATAATCGCAACTTTTTTTCATTGAAAAGTGAAACCCCGGAATACCTTACTGGTGCTCTACCAGCTGAGCCATCCAGCCCTATGTTGGTGGTATCCCAAAATTTGACTATTGACTATTTAATAGTCAATTATCTTTGTTCGTTTGGCAGTCAGAAGCCATGAAACCACCCACATAATATACCATTATATCCCAAGAATCATTTAAGATATGCGCAGCAACACCAATGCTCGACCTGAGAAACAGTACGTGGAGGATCACTCAAAGAAGATGCGGCTTCCTCTTTAATGGATCTAATTGTCGATCCTCTTTGAGTGATGAACAACAAGACCTTGATTAAGAATGCAGCACTCACTTGTAGGAGGCATCAAGAGCAGCCTGTGTGCTACGAGTCTTTTCCACAGAGTCTTCCAGCTCCGTACGCAGATTGCCAATCTCCTTCTCCTGTCGTTCCACGGCAGCATTCATCTTCTTGATGATCTCTGAGGGACGTAGGAATGGGAACAAATTGTTAACAGAAGTGACCAAAACGTGGAGGTTTAGCAACAAATATGAATCAGGTGTACAAATCCCTTGAGAAGTACGAAAGAGGTTATTAAAAACCAGAAGCAGGAACGTTTTAGGGTGTCCACAAATCAGCTGAATGTTGCACAGCCGAAGTCTCTACCATGCCACCACAAAAGAAGGCTTTACCTTTCTGCTGTTTCTCCAAGTCTTCTTTCCCGTCCAGAACTTTCTCCAGATGGGAAACCCTTTCTGTGGCCTCGTCAAGTTGCTCCCTGAAAGAGGACGAGAAAAGATGCAAAAAGTCACATGCCGAAATGATTAAGAATGATACACCTCACTCAGGGGTTGAAGATTTGTCAAAGATTCTTTTTAATTATCTTCATTATTCAAGCTGTCCTGAGGTCGCTTTTTACCAATCTCATCGTAACTTACTATCAATCGTAGGACTTATGATTCATTGCAGCCCTACAAAGGATACAATGGGTTATCCTTAGTAACTCCAGTTACGATTAATCGTAGGTCTTCATGAAATAGACCCCTGACCTAATGTACAATGTACTCACTTTTGAGTCTTGATCAGGGTTTCATTTTCTTTCTCCTTTGTTCGTAGCTTCTTGATGATAGTGGAGTTCTGCAGTTGTTGTTTGGATAGCTTCTCACCCTCAGCCATCAGGTCACGGATCGTCTCGTCTTTTTCTTCTAAGACTGCTGCCGTCTGGTCATTGCTGTCCCTGAATATACACAAGCAGGATCAATTCTTAGCTTATCATCAGCGATTGAACACAAGGTCCTGATTCATAAAGCTGCTTGGAACAAAGAAGATATTTTGGCAAGAAGCTTTTCTGAATATGATTTAATTATCCCTATGGCTCATTTTCCGGACCTGGACCAAGTTGGACTAACTAAGCCCATAAAAAGTTACAGTGCCTGGCATAGCTGGGCTGTACAGTCCTGTGACCTTCAAAATACCACACTGTGCATATTCTTTGGACTTGGACTTGAAACAAATTGGTCAACCAAGTCCCATATGAGGTTACAGTGTAGGCTCTACAGTCCTGTGTCCTTCAAAATACCACACTCTGCAGTATCCCTATGGCACATTCTTAGGACTTGGACCAAGTTGGGCCATCAAGCCCCATGTGAAGTTACAGTGCCTAGTCCTAGTCATGTGTTCTTCAAAATCCTGCAATACTAAGAAATGTTCTAATTCCACACTCCAGCCTGTAATGTCCTCGTACCTGCTAGTGAGCTCTTTGCTCAGTTTCTGCACCTCTTTCTTCAGACTGTCTCGCTCCTTCTGTGATCCTTGTAGCTTCTTCTCCATGGAGGAGATGCGCTGCGTGAATTCCTCCGTCAGATGATTCAAGTCCGTCATCTCAGCCTCCCGAGCTTCCTCAGACTGCTGAAGTTGACTGCAAACAACCAGATGGTTTAGGGTTTGATGAGATGGGAAAGTGTTTAAGATATATCATATTCCTTTGAGATATATTCAGATATTAAGTTAGTCATGAATAAAAGGTTTCCAAACAGGGGGATTGTGGACAAGTGGATCTTCAAACTATAACGGAGAGGAAAACAACTTTATAAAAGCTGCTACTGCTCCAAAACGATATTTATGACTTTCAGCAAATGCTTCCAAGTCCTTTAATTCCTAGATTGAAGAAACGTCTGCAATATTTCAATGTAAAAATATCATTTTCTAACCTGGTTGTTGGGAACTTGAAAACAGCCTGTTAGTCGTGTGACACCTGAATAGTCTGGTAACCACACCCAACAGATCAAGAGTTTTCAAAATGAGAACAGAAACCAGCCGTCTGTGCGGGCCGTATATTGAAATGTCGCATCTCCATCACCGTTTTTACAACAAATAATTTTCCTCAAAAATCAACGCCCTGCCCTCTTTCCACAAATTTAACAATGCAAATATTGAAGAGGACACCACAAACGTATATTTAGGTAGGTCTCTTTGCAAAAAGTTAATTTCCTTTCCTTATAGTTTTTGGCCCCACTTGTCCACAATCCCCCAAAACAGGCACTTTCCTATTAAGAGTAGGTATTTGCCAGCAAGCAAATACCAATTAGCAAATACCAATTGGTGGGTTAGATTGCAGTTCTTTCATTTGTTCATTCATTTCAAGCAAGGATTATCAACAACAGTGTCATAGCTAGCCCATTTTGAGTGCCGGCTAAATTTACTTATTATGAAGTGTAGCAAGCAGAGCTCTCGCCCCTCATGGCCGGGGTACAGGAGATAATACATGCAAGTCCGTACGTACTTGAGCGTGTCAGCAATATTCTGTTTTGTTATTGGGGATCTGGCCAATTTATCTTTCCGAATTTGTCTCCAAGTCAAAATCTTACTGCTCTTTCAGTGAAAAAACACAACATTTATGTTGTAACTTGTGCATTTTCTGTGACTTTTTAAGATTTTTTGTGCCAGTTGGTAACATGGTTTTTCATCTCAGTGCCGGTCGGAAAGGCTGAGTGCTGGCTGTCCCCGACCAGTGCTGACAGGCGTGGCTAGAACACTGATCAACAAGGACATCAACTACAGGCTAGAGATGTACCAGCAAATAAAAAAGCATGATAGACGTTCAAGTGTTGCTTTGGTATGTTTGGTGAGGAGAAAATGTTGTCCTAAAGAGGTCACCCATCATGAAGGTAGCAACATGATCATGACCCCTCATGATGTCATTTCAGGGATGGGAACGGGTTCATTCAGGGATTTGACTCTATACCTTTTCAGGATGTTGACAGTCTCTTGTAGGTCTGCATTCCTGGTACTAAGGGACATGGTTTGTGCTTCTCTGGCCTGCAGAACCTGCGCCATGTTCGCCAGTTTCTGGTGGGAAAATGCAAAGAACGTTTAACCCTTTAATAAATTTCCCCTAAAAAAAACAGAAGACAAAATCCATTTGGATATGAATTAATTTTGGACAGTGGGTGAATTCAAAACAAGTCGAAATGATGAATATTTTCATCTATGACGTGACATAAAATTCCATCTCTTCATGTACAGGCATGACAGGTGTATCATTTATTACATTAATCTTCAAATTACTTTGGTCTTCATTTTTCATTAAATCAACCAGTTAAAAACATAACGAAAATCTCAAACAAAGCTTTCCTTAAAACTTAAAACTTACATACTCTGCAATTTTGTTTTGATCTCATAAACGTGCTAAGTGCAACAAGGCTAGTACCTTCTTTTTCTTCCCTTGAGTCGGCTATTTAACAAGCAACAACACCCCAATTTGCATTAGCTTAACCACATAAACATGAAATTAAATCAGATACAAAATCACATTAGAATTTTATAAATGGAGGGCTGGGATTTGTTTTTTTTAACTAGCTGGAACTGGCTTTCAAGAGCAAGGCTGACTGGCTAACTAAATTAAAGTACTCTTGACTACAGTTTGCATATCGAGCTAAAAGCTGAATAAACCATTGTGTTATAACAGAAAAACAAATAATTACAACAACAGTGTATTCAATGCACAACAAAAATAAATAGAAATCATTTGTTTCCCTGTCAAATTAACATAATCTCCGACCAGCTGGTCGTGGAAAACAAATTGATTTCCCGCCATATGGCGGGGAAACATTCCAGAAGAACTAAAAATATCACACACATGGAATAAATGGAAACAAGAGTTTTGTAAAATATTGAATTGGATTGAATATTTCATGCCTAGATGCGTTTTGTCAGACATCCGCAAACAACAACAACATTGAAAACAAAATCTACCAACCACCTTTACAGAACAAACCTCAAAACAACATACACTGTAGCCCACTGACCAAACAACAAATGACCATTTGACCAGCTGACCAAACCAGCACCAACTAATACACTGGCAATTAAAAAAAAAGTTGCACTATCGGCAGGCCCATCATTAAAAAAGGGCATGCGTACATGTACAACATTGACCAAAACAGAAATGTTCACATTATTAGGGTATGAAGATGGTGGTGGTAGAAACATTATTGTTAAAATATTTCCGCCTGAAATGGTTTATTTATCCAGAAAGAGTAAAACCAAACATTAAAAACATTTCTGATCATGGCAAGATAAAATAATCCTTCTTTATGTTTTATAAGACAAATTTAGTCGGATTTTCACTATTTTCTCAGGACTCCGATGTCCGATTGAGCTCAAATTTTCACAGGCTTATTATTTCATGTACATGCTGGATTAGACAAAGTGTGAATTGCACATGCCCTTTAAAAAAAGTTTAAGGGGCCCAGGACCCAGGAAGGGACTAGGCTCCATCCCTCCCCCTCTGACAAGCAGCCTCCCCCTCCCAATCAATAAAAGTCATCAGCATCAAAATCATCTACAAGACCCTCTCAATAAACAAAGTTGAACTTGTGATGTGTTGCCCCCATTTCCCTTTAAATGCCCAAACCTGAAAACAGGGCCGATTGTTGGGCATACCCACCTTTAATAATGTTTCTGTCTGCAAAGGATTCTGGCTCGGTTCGGGGTTGTTGCTCAGTGAACTTTCAGGCCCAGCCGTGGAAATGTTGTCAGCTGTTCGTGTTTGAAGTAAACAAAAAGTAATATTGATCAGGATATTTGAAGTACATGTATGTAAATTGTTAAATTTGACAATTTTTACATTATAAGAGATGTTTGCATAAATATAAAAGGATCAATGTTTAACAGCTGGGATGGACAAATCTTTCGTCTGTGAATAATTCTGTTACCAATCGGTCAATATTTCAAAAGGTTCTGCTTAGTTATTAAAAATGAACCGTACAACAATAGACAACATAGGCAACTGTTCTGCCGTCCCTAGTAATTCCCTGATTTTGCATGAACTGACATTTCGATACTAGATTTTCTCAACCATGCCAGTGGGGCCTCTTTTCAAGGGCTGCGGAAAAACCTCTGATATGATAAAAAGATCAGGCCCTAGTGACTCATGGGCATTATATTTCCTAAGTTCTGACTTGGATGAGGCACAGTGTAATTGGCATTTATGGGTCACTACCTAACCAATGTAAGGGCCGGGTAGCTCAATTATTTTTAAAAATGTGTTAAACACACAATGAATAATTGAGTAAATTTTACAAAACATTGGATCATGAAAAGGGGCTTTTTGGACCCAAATCTGGCCAAATCTGGCTGTAAGAAATCCCAAACCTGTTGAGTATAATCATAATCAGTACTAATATTTAAACACACTTGATTTAAGCCTTTTAAGGTTTACATGCTTAAAGGTTTAATATGAATAAGGTATATAAGCTCATAAGCTTAAATGGTATAAGCTCATAATCTTATGAAAAGTTTGAAATAATGTGGGTCTATTCATGCAACTTTCTATTTGAATCTAAAAAAAAAAACCACAACAACGCTCAATAATTAATAAAATGCATATTTTGTAGAAGAAACAAGCTATAGGAGCCTAAATCAAATAGTTTAGATTTTCCCCGTTTTTTTGAAATAACAAATTTAATTGTACAATGTATACAATGTACATGCATACGTATATGTATATTTCTCAACGATGTGTCAATAGTTTGATATCTACAAGGTAATATTCATGATCTACAAGGTAGAAAATATAAAAGCTGGAATATTGCCAAAATGTGTGTTGTCAACATGTATATGACCAAGGGAGGGGACCCATGAACTCCAACACAACAAAACCAAATCATTGTCAATTATTCATACTATGGGTTCAATCATGGATGTAAACCTCCATGGTTCAATGCACATGCACAGTACAGTACAAAATACATAATATCAGGGCCCGTTCCAGTTAAGTGAACATCCAAATTGTTCACAGCTACATGTAAGTAGGAAGTTGTGCAGACTTACTATACATGTACTGTACGGTACATGTTGTATTCTGTATTTCTGTATACTGTACTATGATGGTGTGATTTATACTTTAATAAAGGTTGTATCATACTTTGGTAAGAACCCAAAACAGAAATGTTCACAGATTTACGTATTACTTACAGGGTATAAAGATGGTGGTGGTAGAAATATACCGTTAAAATGTTTCCACCTAAATGATGTATTTATCCATCCAGAAATTAGTAAAACAACGACCGAAAATCTTTTTGATCTTTTAAAAGATCAAAAATAAAAGAGAAAAGACTTAAGAAATACAATGGCTGTTTTTCACCGTTTTCTCAAAAAGTGTGCACCGTATGGGACTGAAATTTTCACAGAGGACTGTTACTGTAGGCCCCTATCTGTTTTAATATTTGTGCCCATGAGTCTGTATTTCTTTGATAAAAACCAAAGTATGATACTACCTTTAAAATTCAAGACAGAAGTACACTGCTAAAGTTATGTGGACCTCAAATCTATTTTTCCTTTCCCCATGTACATGTAGACCAAAGTTTTAGTTTGAAATTCTTCACAAATGACATACACTGTACATGACCCTTCATTCCCAGTCTTCTTAAGAGATTCTCTTAGAAGTTTGTTGTTGGTATTATGTACATGTACATCATGTACCAGTAAGTGTATGTATTTGAACTGAAACTGGTTGTACATGTAACTGATTGTTTGGTACCTGGGTAAGCTATGTACAGGATAATAACTGGCAAAAAAAAAAAACATAATTGATAACAACATAACAAGTCCAAAATCAACATCACTATTATTTCCGAAGAACATGGTTAGTTGAGTCAAGGGGAAGGACAATGACTTTGAATTGAAATTGCAGGTGAATCATGGTAGCCAAGAAGGCACCAGGCAGGTGCAGGTATTCCAAAGTACCCCAGACAACCCTAGACACCTAGCTGTGTGTCCTTGATGCACAAAGAAGATTCAATGAAGTGGAAAAACACTGTACAAAACCTCCAGCTCCAGCATAAAAACACCTGACTACAATGTATGGCCACTCCCATTCCCAAAACATTAAATTTAGCATATGTAAATAAAAATGTTTGCTTTCATTTCAAATGAGCAAATTCTATGCTGTAAATGTCAATTCAGTTGTTGGGTACAGAACATTTCCCTGATTTCAGACAAATGACAATTGATCACATGTATGTATCCCATTTTGCTGTTGAAAGTCAAAAATGGCACAATAATTAAATGGAAAATCACATGTTTTTAAAATTGATTTTTATAATCATATTCGCCATCTATAAATTATTAATTAAGTTTAAGAGTACTTCCTTGTTCATTCCCATGAAATATTGACCAAATGACTGGAAAAGAGCCTGGCTGAAAGCTCCCAATTTACTTTTAAATGTTTCTATGATAGATCTGTATGAGGTCATCATTTAATGTTCCTCCATTTCACTTTCCTTTAAAGTGTGCTCTTTTCAACTCTGAATCATGATTCTATTACACACTTGAATTCCTTTGAGCAGAATATTTCGAATCTGATTTTGTATCTTCATCAACTTAATTCTTAAATTGTTTAATAATGAGTGTTTTTAGTTTTTATTCAACAGCAAGGGCTTTTTTTGTTTCTGTTTGAAATCTTTGTTTCCACCCCGTGCCCATGGGATTGCGGAAACCAGCAGTTTATCATGTGACTGACAAAGCTCATTCTTCCAAAGCAAATACACGTGTACATGTAATAAAGGCATTTCAATTAGTGGTTGACAAGTACACGTAGGATTTGAAGTTTGCATGGTGGAGAGACTAATTGGGTAAGACTTGCGGAAACACCATGTATAACACTCATTTTGGAAGGTGTGTGTTCCTACATGTACGAAGGACAGATATGAATAAATATCTCAACGTTTCGACCAGTGTGCTCTGGTCATCCTCAGGAGAGAGGACGACCAGAGCACACTGGTCGAAACGTCTCATCGGTCCTTCTCAGGACCACAAACCTTCCAAAAAGAGTGTCATACATGGTGTCTCTGCGAGCCTTACCCAATTCTAGTAGCTGTCTAGATGACCACTCAAATCCCAACACCATGATAAGGCGTTTTAGTTCCTCAATTCAACAATCCATCTTACAAAATAAACTGTTGGTGTTTACTGAGACTGGTAAGTTGGGAATAACTTTGTGGTACTAAAAGAATTAAAGCAATCAAATAGTGCAACCAACTTACCCACTGATGGTTGCTTTTCCACGACAGTGCTTGCAGTGTCACCAACACCAATCACACCTTCCACCTTGGGCTCCGTTAGGACGACATCCTGCCTTTCCTCTTCATGCTCTTGGGTCGGCGTTCTGTTGTTGACTTCCCGGAAGTCATCAGTGCTACCTCCCAGGGACTTGAAAGAGGAGTTAAATGCCGAGGCTTCTTGGTCGTCTTGGTCCGGGTCTGATTCCACGTCTGCCGAGTACGTGGCCGAGTCCCGACGGTTGTTGAAAGTCATCTCATCCAAGAGGGAAGGGATCTGGTGACTGACATCGGTCACATCGTGAAACCGCCCTTCCGAGATGATACTGAAATCACTGTCTGGACTTCTCTTCCCATTCGAGGAGGAAGAGAAATGCTTTGGGGACTGGTTATCTGGGGACTCTCTGGTGTCGAAGTTACTGAGTGACGACTGCTCGCTGCCGGCAAACTCATTGATTACGACAAAGTCACTGCTGCTGGAAGTGGCGTGACTATCCGGGTTGGTCTCTACAGAGTGTTCTGATTTTGCATCAGACGGTGAGCCCTCCCTGTTCTTGTTGACAAAGTCCTTCTTGGGGACCACCTCGGCTGGCTCGGCATCCTTGCCTGATCCTGGATCCGAGTCATGTCGACGTCGGAGTTCAGTCTGAGAGATGCTCATGAGATCGTCAGAGTGCGGCGAAACTTGAGCATGATAATCCTCCACGTCCTCCTTTGAGATAGGGACAAAGGAGGACGTGGACCCAGTCATTGAACCAGCATCAGTGATGGATATTTCCAGAGGACCCAGTGACTGGCTGGGGAAACTCTTCGCTTCCTCTTCAGTCAAAGTCTGTTTGTCTTCAATAGCTTCGGTCTGAGGTTCGTTGTCATTTCCACCGTCCTTGGACTCACCCTCTTCGGGCTCCGCAACAACAAGATCGACAGCAACAGCAACATCAACCTCCTCTCTGCCTGGTTGTTTATCCACCTCTCTGACCTCATCAACCCTTTCATGCGGTGCTGCTTCATCTTCTGTTGCCTGAGGCTGAGCCTTTTGGACCGTTGTGACCTTTCCCGGTGATCTTGGGGGCTTGGTCCTTGTGCTTGCCGGCTTGGATGGGCTGGGACTATTCAGGAATGCACTGAAGAAGCTGTCGTCACTTGCCGGTGATGTGGGCGACAGGTTTTCTTTTAGATGGAAAAAGTGAAAATGGGAAAACATTAGGTACTCATAAGCCTATTGCCATTGATTATTCCTGCAAAAGAATTTTTTTCTTGTAACTACTTCTAAACTTCTTAAACTACTTCTACTAACTTCTAAAGCTCCTTTGGATACATGACTGTATCTTGATTCTAGAATTTTGAATGCTGTTTTAGAGAGAGAATCAAACAACTTTTGCCATAGTTTGGGCAACTTTGGTAGTTTATTGAGCCTGTCATGGCTGTGAAGCAAATGTCGATCTTTGTGTTGCTTCTTAACTCATAATTTTCCTGCTCAAAATTTCCCAATCAGTCTTTGGGTCTCAGAAATGAAAATCCGGATTCAACTTCAAGTACCTTTTCGGTTGAAGTGAAGGATGATGGCAGAATTGTTTACAAATTCTCTCAGAAAATAATGTTTTTCTTGTTTCATTTTGATTCCAGCATTATTACACTGATATTTTTATCAATGATTTGTGGTTTAGGACACCTAACCCCTAAGTAGTGTGCAACGATCCAGGGGTCAATTTTACAAAGCCCTGTGACTGATTGTTATTAAGAATAAGGATTTTATAAGCCACCTTATCCTATATGTTCATTTTAGGGTTTACAGGACCCATGAATAAATTTGCTTTAAGTAACAAATCTCATTTTGGAACAGAAGAAGCTAAATAAAACTGAAAACAATATGGGTGGCGTAAACGACACTAACCCCGTAAGGTAGGCCTAGTATGAGTATGATGAGTTTGGTGAAAATTACCCTCAGTCAGAGCACTGCAGCAGATCCAGTTACTGAGTTAGTGAAACTGAAAACTGTCAATGACTGCAAAACAAGTGCCCTGCCCACTTCTTGTGCGAGTTGTAAAAATGAATGTCATTCCAAATATGAAACTGTGCCCAATACACCAAATAAATGAAACCAAAATGAATATATAAAGTTCAACGACTTACCACTTTTGCGAGTTCTTCTGGCGGGGGCAGAGGGTTTATCTGCCCGCCGAGACGACCTCTGCGACTCCGCTGCCCCAGCCCTGCCCGCCTTCACAGTGCCGCCTGCAGCAAGACTCGACTGGCCAGAATTGGCGTCATTTTCATCACCTTGAATGTCTAACACTCGGTCTATGGACTTCTGTGCTGATGACAGGGCCGTCTTGGCAAAACTGCTCAACCCTCCTCCTTCAAACCAACTCATTTTGGTCGCTGTCTCAGTCTAAATGCGTAGAATTCGTCATTTTCCTCAAAACATTAATGTAAAACGTTACACGTCCTCACAACACGACCGCTGCGTGATTAATCATGTAAATTTGGCAAAACATACCGAGGTATGTTTTAATAATGGAATGGGCAAAAAAATTTCTCACGTAAAAAATCCCATGCCTTTGATGGTTTTTTTTCTTTTAGTCAATTAAATGATTATACGGATTAAACTTGCACGATAATTATTACTCCGTCATCCTACGTTATTCCAAACATTTTACGAGTGAAAATATTTATTCATCCCTTTTTTACCGAATGGTTCCTCCCAGGTCGGTCAGTAGTCTGGTATCTGGACTCAGTTAACTTCATTTGTATGCTTGTTATTTCATTGGGAAAAATAGTCTGATATACATTTTCACCACTGAAATGTATAAAAGCTAAATTTCGCGTACTTTACTAACCAAAAACATACACCATTGTGATATGAGAAGTAGTAACTAATCGATATCGTGTGTTTAACGCCAGAAAAATATGCCAACTTTAGAAAAGTTCTTACAGTTATTATCCTTTTTGGATTTCACAAATTCCTTCGGCCGTCCCCAGTAGCACAATCGGTTAGCGCGTTGTACTTATAAACAGTGACTTGCGTTGCTGCAAAGATATGCAAAGGTTGTGAGTTCGAACCTCACCTGGGGAAGTGTCTGGCACTTTTTACACTTCGACCAAAAATTTATTCCGACTACAATACAATCACAACATGACGATTATACTAAGAAGAGTGCAACAATTCGTTTTCCTTTCCTAAAAAAAATAATGAACATAACATTTTTTATCCTCTGCTTTTTTCAGAACCATCTCCTTTCCAGAAAATCAATGAGTTATTCACACAGCTGGTACAGTGCAAGTTAAGATCCTTAATTTGCATCCATACCATGCAAATCCTCAATTTTCTATTTGTTTCACATTCATGCAGAAAATGAGATGAAATATAATGTGATGTCACACTCTGTTTCAGCAAGTGATCATTACATATTATTTACTGCATCGATGTAGAGCAATTATAGACATCATAAAACTCTGCTTCCAAAAACAAAGTAATTATATGAATGTTTTCCCTTTTGTTTACAGTTTAACCATGCATTGTCTGGCTATAAACAACTCCCCCCACCAAAAAAAAAAAAAACATGAAAAACTGACTTGTTTTCTTATAAATAGAAAGTCATTTAAGCTTTCATTTGATACCTTGGCTGGTATAATTTCCATCACCAAATGTTACCCAATTTACAGACTAATATTAAATGGAGTACTAATATCTATGGCTCTTGCCATTAAAAAGATTTATATTTTGCATTTTGCAAGCCAAACTTATTCAATTTGTGCTGTCAAGGAAATTTGAATCTTTTTCAATCTTCTTTCGAAAAGTGGAAAGTTACTTCAGCCGTCCCCAGTAGCACAATCGGTTAGCGCGTTGTACTTATAAACAGTGACTTACATTGCTGCAAAGATATGCAAAGGTTGTGAGTTCGAACCTCACCTGGGGAAGTGTATGGCACTTTTTGCTTTTTGAAAAAAATAATAATTCTGACCGACAAATAAATATATATGACTATTAAACAGAAAACAGTTAGACAATTCCTTTTCCTTTCATTAAAAATAATAATTAATAAACATTTTATCAAATGGATCACAATAGAAACTGACTGGAATTAGAACAAAGAAAACAATGCAAAATAGATTCGCTTTGTTCCCATTTTGCAATAAATAAATATACAACTTAGACATCTAAAAAACAAAACAAATAGTGAAAACTGGAAGCATGGAAGCAATTAGCATGGAAGCAATTAGCATGGAAGCCAACAAATATGGAGACAAACAAACAAACAAACAAAAACCCAACAAACCCAAAACACTGTAAAACAAATTCTATAATATGTTTTTGTTTTGATGAAAAGTTTAAAGATACTTAATTTCCTGATTAAAAATAGCCCCAACAGTAAAAACAAAAATAAAAAACAGGTTTAGCTATCACTGAAATGGCTTTTCTTATAAAGCTTTCAAAAACAAGCTTTCATTTGTTACCTTGGCAGATACAGTGCCCATCACAGAAAAATGATACCCAATTTAAAGACAAATACTAATCCAAGGCTGGCATAGCTTTTTTATTAGTCAATGAAATGCATACAATAGCTGTTGACATTGACAATCTCTATATTTTTCATTTTGCAAGCATATAAGCTTACTCAATTTGTGCCGTCAAGGAAATTTGGTGGTTTTTTTCCAATCTTCTTGCAGCAACATGTGTAAAGTTATTTCAGCCGTCCCCAGTAGCACAATCGGTTAGCGCATTGTACTTATAAACAGTGACTTACATTGCTGCAAAGATATGCAAAGGTTGTGAGTTCGAACCTCACCTGGGGAAGTGTCTGGCACTTTTTGCACTTTGACCAAAAATTTATTCCGACTAAAATACAATCACAACATGACTTTTATACTTTATAATTCTTTTTCCTTTCCTTTAAAAATAATAATTAATAAACATATTATCAAATAAACCACAATAGAAGCTGACTCGAATTACAACACAGAAAAGGAGCGGCACGCATGTAAATAAAATTGTCTTTGTTCCCACTTTTCAATAAATAAATAGACTTAGACCTCAAAAAAAAAAAAATTGTGGAAAGCATATGGAAGCAAGCATGGAAGCCAACAAGCATGCAGACAAACAAACAAACACCCCAACACCCCTCCCGAACCTCAACTAACAAACAAACAAACAAACACCTCCCCCCCCCCCCCCGAAAAAAAATGTGAAACTCTGCATCCATAAACAAATTCTTTGATTTGTTTTTCTTTTGATGAAAAGTTTATCAATGCATTGCCTCATTATAAACAACTCCAAGTCTCCAACAGTAAAACAAATAATGAAAAAAAGGTTTAGATATCAAATGGTTTGTTTTCTTATAAGTGAAGAAATTCACAAGCTTTCATTTGATACCATGGCTGATAATGCCCATCACAGTAATTGTTATATCAAAAGACAAATACTTAAGTCAGTGCACTGTTAATATCTAAATCTGTGGACATCAAAAATCTTTACATGTTTCATTTTGCAAGCACATAAACTTACTAAATTTGTGCCATCAGGCAAATTTGTAATTTTGTTTCAATCTTAATCCTGAAACTTGTGGAACACAACTTTCACAGATTCTTTGGCCGTCCCCAGTAGCACAATCGGTTAGCGCGTTGTACTTATAAACAGTGACTTACGTTGCTGCAAAGATATGCAAAGGTTGTGAGTTCGAACCTCACCTGGGGAAGTGTCTGGCACTTTTTGCATTTTTAAAAAAATTATTCTGGCCGGAAAACAATTATAATATGACTATCATACTTCATACAGTGCAACAATTCTTTTTCTTTCCTTAAAAACAATAATTAATAACAAATTATCAAATAAACCACTATGGAAACTGACTGGAATTAGAACAAAGAAAAGGAGCCGCATTTGAATAAATTTTCTTTGTTTCCAACTTTCATTTCTAATGTAGCACATATCTTGGGATACAGCAGTATGTGAGTGCTTTCATGGCTACAGGTACAGTATTCCGGGGGTCACAGGTTCAAATCCTACTCCAGTCAATTTTTCTTTGTTCACTTTGCAATGACAATGAATAAACAACTTAGAAACACCCCCCCCCCCCCCAAAAAAAAAAAAACCACCAAAATTCAACAAAGCAAAGAATGAAAAACAAGCAAGCAAGCATGTAAGTCAACGAACATGCAACAAACAGACACCGCTTCAACAAACAAACACATAAAACAGCACAAAATGGAATGGGACATTAATTTGTTAGCATAATCCAATGATACAACTTTATTATAAAATGTTGGTTATAAACATTAGTATACAGTGATGTACTAAAAATATTTGACAAAAATTATTCCAACATCAATTTTATTTTGTCTGTTGACTTGGCCAAAGTAGAGAAGTCGAGACAATGAGTTGATTTCTCTGCTTGTTTCAGATATATCTCTTCCAGAAAATATATTCACACAGGAGTGCAAGTTAAGATCGTCAATGCAAATTTTCATTTTTTTCACATTTGAGCAGAACATACGATGGAACAAGATGTGATGCATCATACTTGCTTATCAATAGGGCGAAAATAAAAATTGTTGTGTTGCCCTCAAGTGGAAAAATTTAAAAAAAATTGGCCGACTTTCAAACATTTAAGAATAAATACAGGATGTATGGTCACCAGGGCTTATAAATCAACGGTCTCAGGTCGTTTTGAGGAGACACGCTTTTTTACTGCTAAATCTGACATTTTCTGTCAAAAATGATGAGTTTCTATACTTTAGGACTCGGAGAAAAAAAAAAAAAAAAAAACGACCCAAAGTTTTGGCATTTTACGGTCGGTCGCTGAGGGCAACACAACAACTTTTTTTTTCGGCCTTATATTCACTATAAATGCCAATGATATAACAAATGACACAATAAAACCGTCTGCATCTAAATACAAACTCTTTGATTTTTTTCTTAAAGATGCATTAATTATAAACCACCCCAACAATAAAAACAAAACCAGGTTTTGATATCAAATGGTTTGTTTTCTTATAAAGTGAATAAAGTCACAAGCTTTCATTTGATAGCGTGACTGGTTATGCCCATCACAGAGTAATCATAGCCAATTTAAAGACAAACCCCAATCCAAGGCTGACACAGCATTTTAATTAGCCAATGGAGTGAAGCTCTGGATATCGTAAATCTTTATATTTTTCGAATTTGTTCCGTCAAGGAAATTTGTAAAAAAAAAATTCAATCTTCTTGCCCAAACAAGTGTAATGCATCTATTTGTTTTTAACACACTTGCTTATCATTTTGCTTTAAAAATGAGCCAGCATGTGTGGAAAATTGCCTTGAGGCAAAGCAAAACAAAACTAGAGTTTGCAAGTTGTTGAGCAAATTTTGACTGGTGTGAATGTACGACGTCAAATTTTGCTTCGCATTGCAGTTCACAAGTCTGAAGCAGTCTGAGTGTACTAGCAAAGAAACTCAGAACTGCAGTTTTCCCCCCGACTAAACCTGCGATGGAACTCATCTACCTTGAGGCCTATTCCCACGAAATAGTCACCATCTTCATATTCTCTCCGCCTCCCATCCCATCACTTCAGTTCCTGACAATTCTTGATCCTGGGTTTAATAATGTATTACCAGGAAGTCATCCTCTTAACCATACCCAGTAATCAATGCAAATTTGTCCGAGCTGTACCTCCAAGGAGTGAGACTTGAGAAGATCGAGGTCGATTGGGCATACGGGGCCGGGGCGGAGGTCCCACTGAAACTCTCTCAGCTGACTCAGAGTATTGTGGATGTGTCAGGATGCTCTCATTTCATTGGGCAGTTCCGCCTCGTGTGACCTGATGAGACAAAGGAAAGGGAACAGGTGTTTAAATATGTCATTCTAACAGTTTGGGGTAGGCAATGGGGTCCATGTAGCATCAGCAGACTTGTACCATTCTGTTATGGGTCATTCCACCAGGTTGGGGCAGGATTTGCACGGTGTCCATATAGCATCAGCAGACTTGTACCATTCTATTATGGGTCATTCCACCAGGTTGGGGCAGGATTTGTACGGTGTCCATGTAGCATCAGCAGACTTGTACCATTCTGTTATGGGTCATTCCACCAGGTTGGGGCTGGATTTGTACGGTGTCCATGAAGCATCAGCAGACTTGTACAATCCATTCTATTATTTATGGGTCATTCCACCAGGTTGGGATAATCGTAGACATAATATTTACCTTCCTGATGGCAGACACTGCACGTTGGCTTCTTCCTCTTCTTACTGCCGTCTTGATTGCCTCCTCCTCCAAACCCTGACTTGGTTCCGCCTCTCTTACTATGCCCCCCTCGAGCACCGTCTCCACAGCCACCTATTAAAAAAAAATTAAAATAGACTTACTTTTGCAACATTGAAGAAAGGCTTTCTTTAACAATAAAACTGAAATATTTCAATGGAAGCATTATGCATCAGGTTTTTACTTCCAAGTTCAGTGAAGAGGAAAAATTCTAACAGTCATCTAGTTTTGCTTGTCAATTGTTTGTGCCTTGACAAAAATGAAGTTTGGCTTAATAAACACCTGTACTATTTAGATTAAATATTTATTCTTAAAAAACTGCAGGACGAAATTGTGTAGCTCTGGCACTACACTCCACAAGCCTTGATTTCCGACTGAGGTCTAAAACTTTCTACGCTCGATAGTACTTTGTTAAATGAAGATTACAAAGATTTAATAAAAACTCCCTCACCCCATGAGGATTGGTTCCTGGCTCCGCCCCCTCCACTGGGTCCACCTCTGTTACTGTCCCCATCAGTCCATTCAAAGAACTTGCACTGTTTGCCCTGAGGTTTGTTGCATGTGTAAAACTCCCTGCCTTTATTAGCTCCTTCTTTCTGCACGGTGCGTCTGAGAATAACAACAATGATTGATTAAAAAGCTGATCCCCCATATACTGTTTCTCAGGTTGCAGCATTGCTAATGCTGCGCGTATCTTCAATGATCCTTGGGATATGCCGTATTTGATTTCAAAGCTTCTTACTGGAAAACGAACAAAGATAATTGACTTTTAGGGACACCGCCAACACAGGTCAGGACTGGATACCTCAGTCGCCCAAATTACAAGAGCCTCTTCAAAGCATACATGTTTGAATGACTTATATTGATTCTTGTCCTGGTTCTTTTTTCTGCAATTTGCAATATTTTTGTTTCATTTTTAAGGTACTCTTTGTAAAGAGCAATGCGACGAATGTATAAATCATTGTATTATTATTATTATAATTTTTAATGTACAAATATGATATAAGGAAGACAGGTTAGCATCTGAAAGTGAATATTTGGGAAAAGTCGGTCATTAGGGAGACTTTTCAATTTCTCCCTAGGTATCAGCTACCTTTTAAAGACACATTTTTATAAAAGACAGAGAATGCTCTCAATATGAACAATTTGAAGTCCATTGGTTTGGAGGATGTTTAGAAACAGTTTGTGCACGACAATTTATGTCTCCCTAAGTACCCGTCCTCGGTTATTACTTTTGTGTCAATGTCATCATTGCCATTGTACGTTGTCATTGTCATTGTTATTATAATTCTTACAATATTACACTTACAGTACAGCAGCTTGACCGCATTGGCACATGACCTCTCCCCAGTTATTGGTCCTCATTCCTGATGAATCCTTCCCAGACTCATACCCACTGCTATTGCCACTACTAGCTTTCCAAGAGCCTGTACCAGAGCTCTGAGTATTCCATGAGTTTCCTGCTGAATTCCACGAGCTGGTGCTAGAGCTGGCGCTGGTTGAGGAGCTCGAGGGAGCGGAGTTCTCATCAGCCCACAGGAAGAAATCACAGCCACTGCTGTTGCATTTGTAAAACTGTCGACCTGAGTATAAAGTGCAACCAAAAAAGAGAATAGGATGTGGCTTTGGCTGTCAGTGTTCAGTTTCTGCTCTAATTTTGTTGAGCTACTACAACAGACAGAAGCTGAGAGGTAGAGACTGAACAGGAATTTGGGCTGGGCGGAGGATATGGGGCCTTTTCCAAACCTCCGGTGCTGTCATCCATATGCTGAAAATATAAGGTATGGTTTTTCATTGAAGCTGAAGCTCTGTTTTCTTGTTAACAATAGTGTATCTACTTCCAAACCATAGCCAAAAGCCTCTATTTTCATACCAGTCATTTTAGAATGGATTCACAAAATGGAGCCGGAGCCCGAGCCGGAGCCGGAGCCCGAGCCGGAGCCGGAGCCGGAGCCGGAGCCGGAGCCGGAGCCGGAGCCGGAGCCGGAGCCGGAGCCGGAGCCGAGGTTTGGAAAAGGGCCATGATTGGAAAAGGAGAGTACATCATTTGAAAGGGTGGGTACATCTTTTTTGTTAACACTAAAACAGGAATTACCTGCAAAGGAACACGGGGATTAGGTTTTTTGCCAGAGACCTGTTTCTTCTTAGCATACTTTTTCTGACGTGCTAAGCAAGTTTGTGAGCTTAAAGAAGCAGCTCAGTGCGACGGGATCTGATCCACTAATGGAGAAGGAAATACTGCTCAGCTGATTTTCATGCTAAGCAAAAACCTTACATCGAACCAGTTAAAAGCAATATACATTGTATGAAATATTTAATGAGCATAACTGTTTTGCGGTTAGTTGATCTGGGCTGAATCTCACAAAACACTAAGATTCATATTATGATTAGGGTTTACTCAATATCACCATAGTGATTTGTAGTGTGACATCACACATTGATTTAGCAATAGCGCTGCGCACTTGCGCTAAAAATAGCAACGAACCTCAGACAAACATTGCAACGTGGCCATGCAAACGTGTGGTGAGTGGAAGTATGTGTGCGCGTCGCGCATGGTGTGACATCAGTGGTGCGGAACGCTATTAGGATTGATTTGACATTTGACATCTTGGTGTATCGTGAAATCGGACCATGGTCAATCTGGTCAAATTCAACGGACTTACCGTTGTTTGGGCCTTCTTTCTTCACTGTGAGCTTAAGAGCATCGTTCCCACAGTTACATACTACTGAGTTGCCATGACTACTCCCGCCATTCCCGGAGAAAAACGACTGTCCACTGTCAATGACAAAAAAAGGCTTGAAATCAAGTTCATGGGTCAAGCACATCTAGCAATAAGTTGTCAATGCTGATTTTGAGATTCAGTCAAAGCAAGAATTAGTGCACAATGCAAATAGAATTCCTGACATATTCATGCCAAGGATGTCCTCGTACTATTAGAATCAAGAGTTCTGAGTGAGATCCCAAGAGTGCAATAATAAAATGGAAAAGTACAAACATTTTCATGAAAACTCATTTTCACTGGAGGAAATTAACAATAAGTTCCAAGCAATCGTAAAGAAGACGATTTGTCCGTAAATTTTCACATACAATTTTTTGTGGATGGTCAGATGCAGCTTGAAAGCACAGCCTTCTGTGAAGGTGTACTTGGTTACCTCCTGGGGTCAATTTCACAAAACTCATCATAGCTTACTACGAATCATAGAACTTTTGATGCATTGCAGCCCTAGGTAGGATACGATGGGTTATACTTTGTAACTCGAGTTACGATCGACCATAGGGCTTTGTGAAATCGACCCCTGGTGTGACAAGTATGAAGTAGGTACAGTAATGAGAGAATGCATGTCTCACCCTGAGGGAACTTGAGCGAGTGGGGGTCTCTGCTGCTGAACGGTGGAGGCAAAACCTCTACCACCTCCTCCAAATCCACTGCTGGCTCCGCCCCCTCCAAATCCACCTCTCCCAGACCCTGCCCCTCCTCCTCTCGATGATCCACCTCCACCCCCAGGCCCATGTGCCCCTCCCCTGCTTGAAAAGCCTCTTCCTCCCGAGCCGCTGTTTCCCGCCCCGCCCCCTGCTCCTCCAAAGCCCCCGCCCCCTCCACCGCCTCCAAACCCCCCGCCACCTCCACCCCCTCTTCTGTTGTTTCTGTTGTTTCGGCTGTTGCCGCCTCCAGTTCCTGTCCTGGCTTTGCCCCTACCTCGGTCATTCCTTGCACCTGTAGTAGGTACTGATGGTTATATAGGGGAAAAATATCACTGATATCACTCAGACTGATAGTGATGAATACTTCATGAAGAAAGACAAATTTAGGTCTTAGAATCAGCTGACATTCATACCCTAGTGATGCAGGACTGTAGGGCCCTGGGATTGTACATGGGCTTGATAGCCCAACTTGGTTTAAGTCCATAGAATGTGTCATAGGGATACTGCACAGTATGGTACTTTGAAGGACACAGGACTGTAGATTCCAAGCATTGTAATTGTGCCTGATGGCCCAACTTAGTCCAAGTTCAAAGAATGCGTCATAGGGATAGGTTCTGTCCAGTGCACTTATTCATGGCTTGGCATGGACCGGCAGAGTACCATTCACAAGTAGCATATAAATCACATGAAACATTGGCTGGTAACCTGCACATTGTCAATGCAGTCAAACCTTTCTGCAATTAGCAATTTTTGGAGCTTAGCAGCTTCACGAGTCACATTCCGAATCCTTGTCCCATCTTGACTAACCTTGAGTTTGGGTGGCTGGTCGTAGATACTTGAGGTTCAGATCTAGGGCATCTACCAGCATTGTATCACAGCCTCCTATGCAGCCCACATACCTTCAAGGAAAAAAGATGAATGAGACGGATTGGTATTACAAAAGCAATCATTATTGACTATACAAAATTACAGGGCAAAATTACAGGGCTGGATAGATCAGATGGTGGAGCACTGGTATGAACATTAATGGGTATGAAAGTTAATGGGTTACAATCAAGGTTTCCGACTGGGGTCTCTAGAATTACTAGTCACCCATGTGGAGGACTATCCATTTCTTTTCAGCACTGGTGATTTGAGAGGAACTTTCTAAGTTCCAAAAGATTTTTCACTTTGAGATAAAAACAGATTAATTTGAAAATCGGAAAGCTTTGATGGCAATATCAAGGACAGCAACGTTAACATCGTCAGAGCTTTACTACGACCAAATACAATTGTACATTTTGTAGGCACACACATTAGATAATAACTACGGATGGATGTGAACCTACTCTGTTGGAATCATAGGGGGAACGGATCCTCTCTTGAACTTGAATTTGATCTTCTTCACGGGTCCTGGCAAGCACTGATGAAAAATAAATCGCAAATTTGAAAGTTTCAAGACACAAATTTGTCAAGGACAATGATTTGTCATGGTTAGAAATTGGTTGGCGCAGACAAATACAATAAAATGAAGTTTTGCTTACCAAAAAGAAGAAAAGAAAAAAGAATCCGCTTTCCTTTTATACAACTGCTTCATGACTGATTTTGCATCTTACGTCAATTGATTTCTTGCAAATGAGAGATACAGCAATGTAGGTCCATGGTGATTGGTGAATGTGCATTAAACACAGCTTCAATCTTCTGCTTACTATCGAAGATACAATTACACTTCGGCAAAAATCTCTCTGCTTTTATAAATCAGCTCCAAAAATTGTACACCATTTAAAAAGCTATGACATTGGGTCTTGGTCTTGTGCCCAGACACTTACAGATTGGCAGACTTCATCGGACACACTGGCATCCTGTACGGCCGCAGGGAACCAGACTGCAGCAATGCATGCTGGGAAGCCCGTACAGCTGACCATCCAGCCACCCTCTTTCTTCTCCCGTAGTACCATGGATTGGTTGCACCTCGGACAAGACCGGACAGGAGTGACCGCAGCCATCTCATTCACTGTCAGTGACGAACGATAAAATCAGAGAGCTTTCAGTCAAACATTTCACTAATGGTACACTTACGTTACCAGTTTTGACTGACCTGTAGTGCGGTCACTATCGGTGTTGATAATTCATTTACATTTAGCGCAAACAGGTAAAATGTCACAAGTAAACATAGAATAATGACATCACAGCGTTCTGCTAATTGTACGCTATGTACCCTCCCTACACGTGATGGAGATATATAATAATAGCTATGCTTACAAAACAACAATTCTGTTCCTCTTATTGCCGGCGGAGTCATTTTTGCCGTCAACATAAATGGACTTCAAGCTAGGTCTGCCTCACTTTGTCAAACGGATCTTCAAATACTGATTTCCTTACATACATAAATTTTTGCACTTATCTAGCGCAAAAATATTTCCATATAAAATCATGTCTATTGTCCTATCAAACAAAAAAGTCAATAACTTAACTTTGCATCATTTTGATTTTTACTCCCTAAATCGCTTCTCTTCTTGTGTTTAAAACTAAGAAAATGTGTGATTTCAATTTTAGGATATACATGTATATACCTGCCTAATGCATGAAAAAAATAGTACAAGTAATTTTTCTCTTAGTGTTTTTGTTAACCCCTTGTAATGAGCCCTACATCATTTAAACAACAGACACATCTCAAACAACGTACCAAATTTTCACCATGTAAGTATCAAATTTGTGAAATTCTTCTTCATTGTTAACCAAAGGTTCATCCAAAGATTTGTCTTTTTTCCTTACCGTCTGGTACGTACGTCTCTGGCTGCTGACCCAAGTAACCAGATAGTGCAACGTCCAGCATGTTGGCCTATACAAACAACAACAATATCAACTAATCAACCAATTAGAAATACAATATCAACTATTTGGAGGGGGGGTTGGAGGAGGGGTTGGGTTGGAGGGGTTGGGGGTGGTAATTTAGAAGATTCAGAAGCTTACATTTGCAGCTGCTTCTATGAAGACCTGCCGATATTTCTCAATCTGCTCTTGTAACACCACGTCTGCATCTTTGACTCCGTCACATATCCTATTGAAAACAACAGAAGTAGTCTATAGCAAGGCAATAACTCAAGCCTCTACCCCTATATGGTGTGGAGGGACTAGTCCCTCACACTGAAAGAAGACTGATGGTCTCTTCACAAAATAAAAAGGACTGGAAGGGAAACCTCATACACAAAAATGGCCCTAATTATTACCTCAACCCATAATGTTGTGCACATTATTAGCCAGTCTGCAACGTGATAGCTCTCCCTGCACTGAGTCTACACAGGTCTACAAACCTTTTCAGGTCAGCTTCCAGTTCAGCCCTGAGATTTGGCTTGGACAGTGCGTAGCCCATGTTGTCATATCCTTCTACCAGGCCCATGCCCAACTCCCCGGGGACAAATTTCCCGTCCGGCCTGACGCCCACATAGAGGCGTGACTTGATAGTCTCAATATGGTCTGCGTGTGTGGCATCAGTGCCTGAAAAGAAAAATAGAACCAAATCATATTTAAGCGTCATTTCATATGACGCTCTCCTCAACAGAAGGCGGTATGGAAGATGCCCAGTCTGATTCAAAATGTACAAACAGACAGAGATAATTGACAATTTGGGACACTGCCAACATAGGACTAGAATCCTCAGTTGGTAAGAGCACCGGTACGGTATTCTGGGGGTCACAGAATCAAATCCCACTCCAGTCAATGGCCCCCAGCTATGGCCGCCTCCATAGTGAAATGGCATAGTCTCCTGACTGCTTGACATCATGTTTGAATGAACAGAAAACAAGGTTATCATACCGATTCCATGTTTCTCCATGAGTGCAATCAGGTCAGCTTCTGTGAGCAGGGGCGGTGGGCTGGTCTCCCCATCCACCATCTACAAGGTATCAGATCAAACAGCAACATCTTTAAAATCATAAAAACAAATGCCTTGGGCCGGCAGTATTGAACGTTCTTCAAATCAAAAACCATGCTTACAGTCACATTGGGCCTTTACTAAACGGAGGCTCAGGCTCAGGCTCTGTCATCCATATGCTGAAAATCAGTGGCGTCGCCAAGGGGGGGGGGGGGGCCAGGGGGGGCATGTGCCCCCTCGCGTGCCCCCCCTTTTGAGATTTGGGTTGGTGAAAAAAAATATAATATATATTGTAGTGCCCCCCAGACTCAAAAGTCTGGTGACGCCACTGCTGAAAATATAGCTGAAGCTCTGTTTTCCTTTTCAAACATGAGAATCTACTTCCAAACTGCAGCCAAAAACCTTCATTTTGATACCCATTATTTCAGAATGGATTCACGAAATGGAGCTGGAGCCTGAATCTCCGTCTCGAAAAGGCTCTTAGAGAATGTCATTAACAAGAAATAGTGCTTGATAAACCTTTAAGGTGAACCAAAACCAAATTGTTGTCATCAAGATCTTTTAAGGAGATTGTTCCTGGGTGAGCTACCTGGATGTCTTTGGGTTGGAAGGTCTCTCCTTGCTGGTATACAGGTATGACCTTGGCATTCCACTTGTCGTAGGGGTACACGTCCAAGTAGTTCCTGGCCACGATCATCAAACCTGACGCTGAGAATTCCTCACTCGCTATCTTGATCTTGACAGTCGTCTCGAAGCCTTGGGCATCCTGAAATAAAAAAGGAATTTAAGAGGTGCTCCATAGATTAAAATGCTCCATGAAATTAAGACTAAAGTCATTAAAAGGTGAACAAAGCAAAATTTACTGGAGTGGGATTCGAACCTGCATCCCCGGGAATACCTTACCTGTGCTCTACCAACTCAGTTGTCCAGCCCTATGTTGGTGGTGTCACAAATTGTCTTTCTTTCATTCAAGTTGCTATTAAAAAAAAAGCTCATTAAAAACTAAACAAAGAGAAATTGACTGGAGCAGGACTCGAACCAACGACCTCTGGAACAAAGAAAAATTTACTGGAGTGGGATTCAAACCAGCGACCTACGAAACACCATAAGCACAGGTCGCTGGTTCGAATCCCGCTGCAGAAAATTTGTCTTTGTTCACTTTTCAATGACTTAAAATTAACCAGTCAATTTATCTTGTGTTTATTTGATGAATAAAAAAAACTTCTTTTTTTTTTAACACAGGATATAATTTTAAATACAATTTAAGGGGATGTTGAACCCAGGACCTCCAGGGTGTTGCAATGGCAGTTCCTAGTGGGTCTTCTACCTTGGAGCAGCACGCCAGGAAATGTCTGACGATGAGCTCATACACCTTGGAGTCATTGCCATCCAGGGAGTTTGTGTACTTGGTGGGATGGATCGGGGGATGAGCGTTGTCTGTCTTGTTGCCTTGGCGAGGGGTGGGGCCTTCCTGGAGAATCCCTGCCGCAAACGCTGTCAGGTCGAATCAAAAACAGTTGAAAAATTGAAAGAAAAGGAGTTTGGCGTGTCGATGAGGGCCTGACACGTTTCGATCCTACCAGGATCTTTATCGAGGGCTAAACCTTTGATAAAGATCCTGCTAGGATCGAAATGCATCAGGCCCTCCTAACTCCAAGCACTGATAATTTTTAATAAACCTACTGATAAATTAATTGTGAACGACAGTATTACTGATCTTTTAATATGAGAGTAAATAATACTCCACCATAAATCTTCCAAACTTAACAGTGAGAGTAACATTAATGATGATTCAAGGATTTCAATCAATTTGAGACTACTCACGTCCCCATCTCTGATCCTGCGTCTGTTCCTGAATAAGATCTGTCAGATTCAGTTCCTTGGGGAACATGTTGGTCTCGGTACGAGGATAACTGATGAACCTGAGGACAGCAAGGAAAATATGGACATTTTCATCACAGAAAGTATCACCAGACTTTGACATTTTCATCACACAAGTTATTACTAGTATTATTTTTCATACCCTTTAGTGTAGAGCTTCTCTGCAATTTTCATGGTCTCCTTGGCGCCGATTCGCAGCTTGCGGGATGATAACTTCTCCAGTTCCTTAATAAAAATAGAAATGCCACAAAGATCAATCGGCTAGTATGATCATTTGATCAAGTCTCATACTTACTTGGATCTCCCCAACTAAACTAACTAACTAACTCCCTCCCTGGAAAGATCCAAGGATAAGATATTAAGTCTCCTAGTGAAAATCCCCAGTTAAGGCTTGGAGTATTTATTCTCACCACTGTGTCTAGCGGAAGAGGCCTCCATTTGCTCTTGCTTCTGCTGCTGACGTCAGTGACCGTGGCTAATGGGTCATCCAAGCAGACCTGTAGCAAGACCTCACAAGCAAGACGGTGGAATAACCTGTGCCTCTTCCAGTTAAACTCCACCTTAGTGTCATCAACTTCATGAGTGACTGAGAGACAAGCAGAGGGAGTATGGATGATCATCTCTATCTTTGTCAAGGCCTGGGGCCAATTTCAAGGTTGATCTTCGATTCATAATACATGTAGTGTGCCTCCAAGAGTTTGCAACACTTTGGCAAATCATAATGCGTAGCATCGGTGACCCTTTCCAGATGCACATTGGGTCAACAAATTCTGTGCATTGTGATTGGCCAATGTGTTGAAAACACTTGGAGGTGCACTATTGTGAGTCGCCCGTATTGGTGAGCGAAATGTGACGTCACAAAGCAAACCACTATGGTGAGTTTGGCAACTACAAAATACCAAGAACACCAAGGAGACAACAAAACAATTGCCTTGTAGACAACTCATCTTAAGATTAATCTTCAGAGTTAGGTAAAATCCAGCCCTGGTATTCTACCTGTTAATACTAAGGCCTCTTCTGTTGCCTGGTCATAGTGTCCCTGGTGCCAATGCCCTGCACTTAGCTAGGGCAAGATTTATACCAATCGTGTCCATGTAGCATCAGCAAGCTTGCACCATTCCTATTACTAACTGTTATAGCTTATTAGCTACACGCCATGCAAGAACCTGTCTACCTATGTCTAAATGACTGTAGGAAAGGAAGGTTTGCGGAGACACTGTGTAACCCTTTTCTAGTTGTGTGGTTCTGAAAAAGAACCGATGAGAAGTTGTTTCGACGTTCCGGCCAATGTACTCTGGCTGTCCTCAGGAGAGTGTGTGATGACTGCATACAACTCATACACAGAGGGTTGATATTGATGCATCTAGGCTAGCTCCCAAATCTCTAACTAACTAGCCATATAGATGTGAGGATAACTTTCATACAGGCACAACCGTAAACCTCCAAAGTACCTTTGATCTTGTGGAATGTCTCCGGTATGAATGCCTCCACCTGTTTGTATCTCTCCACGACAAACCCCAGGGTGGGGAACTGGCAGCTGCCAAAGCTGATCAGCTGGCCCTCCAGGACATCAGGGAACACCTTACACAGGCGAAGGGTCTGGAACCTGGTGAAGGCGGCACCTGGGGTACAGTGCGGTTGTACGAGAGAAGAATCAATTTGAAATGGTTGGATTGTCTGTTCGTTGTCTGAGTTGTTTTGATTGAATAGTGATAAAAGAAAAATTGACAGAAGAGGGATTTGAACCTATGACCCTTGGAATAACGTACCGGTACTCTACCAACTGAGCTATCCAGCCCCTATCTATGATGGTGATGTCCCAAATAGTCGTTTATTTTTGTTAAAAGTTTTTTTTGTTATCCCAAGCTTGAGATTCTTTATGTTGTTGTAAAGGTTATGTGACACTTTCGGCTGACTGAGTGCTCTTTGTTCTGTTCGCAATACTGTAGAATCGTGGACAGGGATGGTATGAGGTAGATCTGTTCAGTTCAGTTCAGTTTACGTGAGGTAGGGAGTGGTACCATCGATCCCCGGGTCATACTGCGCCACTGGTGTCCTGAGAGATTGAGTTTAAGAGCCCAGACTCAGAGGACCGGTCACATAAAGGGGTTGAGGGACTGAAGCTGAAAATATCCACCTACCTATTCTGAGATCCAGCTGCTGTCGGACGTCCACAGCTTTTGTGACTCTTTCATCAGGCCGGCCCAGATTTGCACATGCCCTGGCTATCGATCTGTAAGCAACAAAAATGTCTTCATTCAATCTTTAATTTCAACACTATTGCTTGGCCCACCAAGCTCTAATATAATGACAGGGATTTTAAGGTCAGTTGCATTAAAAACTGAAATTAGTGAATTGTTTGAAGAGGCACCAAGAAAAATGATGAGGGGCACTGAGGCTTCAATCAGAGGCTCTGAGGCAATGACCAGGGGCACCAAGGCAATGACCAGAGGCACCAAGGCAATGACCAGGGGCACCAAGGCAATGACCAGGGGCACCAAGGCAATGACCAGGGGCATCAAGGCAATGACCAGGGGCATCAAGGCACTGACCAGGGGTACCAAGGCAATGACCAGGGGTACCAAGGCAATGACCAGGGGCACCAAGGCACTGACCAGAGGCACCAAGGCAATGACCAGGGGCACCAAGGCACTGACCAGGGGCACCAAGGCACTGACCAGGGGCACCAAGGCAAAGACCAGGGACAATAGGGCAATGACTGGGGGAAAGAGAAACAAAGGCAATTGCCTGTTTTCTCCGCAATGTTCAAGGTAAAAATGTTGACTTACTGTGGTGTTATTTCAGAAAATCTTGCTCGGTAAACATCCAATCGAGGTTTAACTGCCGGAAGAAGACAAAGCAAAACAAAATCAAAGGGAGTTTTTTGCAAATTAATAAACAAAATAGCATCAGATTGCAGAAGACCTTCTATACAGTTAATAAAATCACCGTAAACAGATTAAGGCCAGGTGGCACAACAATGTTCAGGCACTTAATGAGTTATGTGGCTTCAGACTGGCACCCTGAGCAAAGATAGTTGACTATAGGCAGGCCCCATCATAAGGCTGGATAGCTCAGATGGTAGAGCACCGGTATGGCACTTAATGAGTTATGTGGCTTCAGACTGGCACCCTGAGCAAAGATAGTTGACAATAGGCAGGCCCCATCATAAGGCTGGATAGCTAAGATGGTAGAGCACTGGTATGGCACTTAATGAGTTATGTGGCTTCAGACTGGCACCCTGAGCAAAGATAGTTGACTATAGGCAGGCCCCATCATAAGACTGGATAGCTCAGATGGTAGAGCACTGGTATGGCACTTAATGAGTTATGTGGCTTCAGACTGGCACCCTGAGCAAAGATAGTTGACTATAGGGAGGCCCCATCATAAGGCTGGATAGCTCAGATGGTAGAGCACTGGTATGGCACTTAATGAGTTATGTGGCTTCAGACTGGCACCCTGAGCAAAGATAGTTGACTATAGGCAGGCCCCATCATAAGGCTGGATAGCTCAGATGGTAGAGCACTGGTATGGCACTTAATGAGTTATGTGGCTTCAGACTGGCACGCTGAGCAAAGATAGTTAACTATAGGCAGGCCCCATCATAAGGCTGGATAGCTAAGATGGTAGAGCACTGCTAAGGCACGGAATGGGCTAGATGGCCTCTGACTGTCACCCAGCAGGAGCTGCCTATGAGGGGAAGGGGTGCGTCATGGAGCGAGATAGCTCTGATGGTACAACACTTATGAATATTCATGATATCTACCTGCTTTGCATACATCAATGATTTCATATCCGATATTTTCCCCTTCTCTGTCTCCGTCCGTCCAGATGACCAGGACGTCATGCTGCCTGGCCTCTCTCTCCAACGTCCTCTGAAAGATCACAAAAATAAAGTCATTAAATGGCCTTGGATGCTCAAACTTTACCAACTAGCTCTACTTTATCCACCATCCTCAACAATTCACATGAATTTGTACATCTGCTTGTGTCGCACATTACCTTGATGTCTTTGTAATTGTCTGGACAGCCTTTGTAGACTTCAGCACTAAATAATGCCACTGGGTTGCAACTGTGCCTGGAAATGAACAAAACAAAAAATATTAAAAAGTGAACAAAGAAAAATTGACTGGAGCAGGATTCGAAGCGGCAACCTCCTGAAAAAAAAAAAATACTTCACTTTGGTTATTGAATTGCATCTTAGATTGTTTCAACTGGCAAGGAAAATGAAAAGGACTTACGAGGTGTAAGAAAACTATTGTCTTTTCGCTACTGGTAATTGCTTCAGTGCAGCTCTATGAAATTGGCCTCTGGTCGTTGCCCTAGGTCACTGCCTTGCAGGTGCACCTCGTTACTACCTAGGTAGGTGCTTCTAATGAATGCCTCCAATTCAAAGCCTTTTCAAATGTCCTACATACAGTTTCCCTTGGATGGCTTCTAAGTTTCTTACCACTTTTTAAAAGCAGACACAAACTCATAATTGAGGAGATGGCCAGAGACGGACGTCATTGTCATAGTGCAATTCTGGTTGAGCAAGTTGTAGTCATACTCGTAGATCTTGTTGTACTTAGAAAATCCTTCTCTCTGTGGAAGGAAAGCAAATCCATGGGAAACCATTTGAAACAGTTAATGAATTACACATTAACCTAACCCTCCGAACTTACCACATGAGACATGAGCTGAAAAAACGTGCATACAAAAAAGCGCCCTAACTTTCCTTTGCGTGCATGTTGAAAGTCAATCTCTGTCTCGCCATGGAGGTAGGAAAAGACCCATGATTAATAATAAGTACTCTCGCCAACTCGCTGACTTCCATCGTAGCCTAATCCCCCCCCCCCTCCCCCCCCAAAAAAAACCACCACTTTTCAGAAATTACCCGTCTATATCCCCCTCTTGACATTAGGTCTGCAAGGGATTTAGCAGCATCGTTCTTCTCTGCAACGTTCAATACTCGCAGTCCTCTAGCCATGATAATAAACCGTGGAATCTTCAGCAGATGACCCACTCCAGCTCCACACAATAACACACGTCTGTGATGACAGGAGTTCGGTGCTGTACACAAACTTGACAAACTTCTCAACGAAACTTGTCCAACTTTCCAAAACACACTCCCCATGCGACCACAGGGGAACATTTACGTATCACCTATGACTGTACTCTAAGGCCGTTGCTTGGCACTGAGTTTGCAGCTCTTGTCGTTCTCGCATCGTGAAATTTATAACTTAGGAATTTTCAGACAGAGATTTTTTCTGCTCAAGCAGACCGCCATTTTTTTCACGTGAATTGATCCAATAACATAGAGGGCGCTGTTTTTAGCCAAAATTTTGTAATAAAGTTGTTCTAGTCCATCTTCATTGTCACAGAGTAATTACTTTTGCGATAATTATATAAAAGAACTGTCTAATCGTAATAAGTAGTTGTCCCTATTTACATATTTCAAGTTGTGACTTTTTGCAGTTCCATCATCTTTTTAGGGACGATATTCTGTTACAATTAACTTGAAGTTACCAGTTGACCGACAAAATATCCGCTTAGCGACTGGCAGTCAAGTCTAAAAATTGTATAACTGCATGTGCCGCATTGAGTACAAAGATTATATAGCGCTAGTCCATTACATACATGACATAACTAGGTGTATGTTACGTCTGAAACAATCTAGGAAAATTTATTAATTTCAGTGCAATTTAATTAGAATTCATCATGACATCACAGGGTTTGAGTCGTGCAGTTAGGTTGTTTCCCCAGTCACGATGCTGGTTGAATCGAAGCAGGTAACTATTTATTGAAGTTTTAATTATAATCATAATGTAAAGTCAAAACTCGAACAGTCAAAGACAAGTCAAAGTGTTCTGTGCAGTGTAGTGTACGTGGTGTGAGTGCATGGAGCTGGGTATTCAGTTGTGCATCCATGATTATTGCTGTGTTGAGGTATTTCTACCCGAGTCTATGTGCATTACCATTTTATGTTTTAAACTTATTGTACAGCGCTGTTGAATTTATATAGAAATAGCTAGCGCTCTAGAATTTCGTACAAACTACGGCAATTGTAAACTTTGGGACACTCTATTAGTATTAGTATTACTATGTCTATGAAGTATGATCCTGTGTTTTTATCACACCGAAACGACCTTAAATACGTTCCGTTGTGCATGCTGTGAATAATGATGAAAACACAGGAGGGTCCGGAAATTTACAATCGCTTTAAGTACAATTGTACCTTTTCATAGTATGCCTTATTTTTGCAGATTTGATGATTGTTTACAAATTATTTGTCAAATGTCTTAACAATATATATGTATACATATTACATGTACATATATTATCATGGAAGAATACAGGTAAAATCCTCCATCATCCATGATATGGTTGTGATGAACAGAACACTTGGTCAATGTGGACCATGTAAACAAAGTTCCATGTAGACCAAGAATGATGATCATTGCAACTAATGAGAGACTTTGGAGCATCGGTCTTCAATCAACAGCGCACCCACACGCACAGCAACGCACGCATGCTCACAATTGGCCACGCATGCTCAGAGATAGCAAAATGAGACTTCTCAAAAGTCTCCCATTAAAAGTAATTATACATGTACTATGTAATATTGAGTGTAGTACACTGAACTCGAGAAGGCGCTACACTATAATACAAGTGACAGATGCAATTTTACAGAATGGATGTTGAGATTTTAATGTTACCATCTCAGTCACATTGAAAACTGAAAATTATCGCATCATTAAAGCAGCTTTTACTAAAAAACTTCCCAAACAATCTTATTCTTGATTTACAGATGTACGCCTACAATACCTCACCAAACCTCAACAGTGCTTCCTCAGCTCTGCTGGCACAGATGTTCCTCCTCGGAGACGCCGAGCAAAACGCCGTCATCGACCAAAGGAGGAGTTGGAGATGATGATGACGTCCCTATCTCGTACACATCTAGCAAGGCGCTAAACTGGCCAGTCCATAACAGTTATGGGAGGCACAAGAAACGACCATGGTACAAGGTGGCGCCCATCAGTATTGGATTGACCATCTTCATGGCTTGGGTGTTCTTTCGCAAGGAGACTGAGATTGACAGACAGCTGGAGGTTCATCTTCACGAACGCCTGCCCGGTCTGTTCCCAGAACCAGTTAAGACTGAAACAGCTACCCCTACTGCATCATTACAAGAAGATCCAGATGATACAACAAAAGAGGAGGAATAAATTTGCTTGGGTTTTTTTCACAGCATAACCTCGTTAATAAGAGCACTGGGGTCAATTTCACGAAGGCGAAGCCCTGTGATCGATCGTAACTTAAGTTATGAAGGATAACCCATCGTAGGGGGTATGTCCAGGGATGCCAGTGGGTTATCAGTCCAGGGCCGGAATTTTTTTGGGAATGGATAAAGTAGGCGAATATATATGCAGGCACGCATGACACGCGCGCACCGGACGTAAAAAAAGCGCCTATGATATACACATAATGAACACTAATCCATGTCAAGCTAAAAACCAACAAAACCGTGAGACCGTAGGCCCTAAATTTTTCTAAAAAAAAAAAAAAAAATAGCGGCCGAACGGCAACAGAAATTCACAAACGCAGATAAGGAACGTTACAACTTTACTCCAAAGATCACCAGCCATTCAAATTACAAAACGATCGATCAAAAAAAATGACCGAACAAACGAAATAATAAATAGGCCCTACACCTAATAGTATTAACCCTAGTTACCGGTATAATTTCCACGAAAACGCTGGCTACATTTTGACGTACGCCGCGCGATCGTTTCGACTTCGATTTCACCAGACCGCATGGTCAGCCATTTTGTACATACGTAGTCTTGATCCAAGACGTTCGATCGCTGTTTGTAGTGCGCCCTCTTATGACTAATACACCATCACAACCCATTCAGCGTACGTAAAAAAGTAATGCAAGGACCAAGACAAGTCTATTAATTCCGACCGCAACAAACCATGCATCGTGCACAGCACACAGCACACCGCGTGGTCGCTGTGTAGTCACCGTGCGATCGAGATATGTCTGCCGTTGTGTGGGCTCTGTCAACCGTATGCGCTTTGTATGTTTTACGCCCCAGTGCGGTGTTTCAGCGCTTTACGGCAGAAAAGGTGGCATTTTCTTTCACTTTTATCGGTATATTTCTGAGATTTCACTGATTTATGCAGTATTTAGTGTTTGTTTTTCAGCATGGTTTTCGGAAAATGTAAACTGAAAAAAGAAAGCGCTGTGTCATTGGTAGTTTCGGTAATTTGGCAAGTGTTTATTGTCGCTCCGAACCACAAATGCCGACGGCCGGAGGCTTTTTCCGAAAATATGAAAAAGCCGGAATTCCGGCAATTGCCGGAAGTCTGGCATCCCTGGTATGTCCCACGTAACTTCGTAAGGCTTCAATGCATCAAAAGTCCTACGATTGATAGTAAGTTACGAAGAGTTTGGTGAAATCGACCCCTGTTCAAACAACATTCTGCTTATAACAAGGAACATTTTTAAGCACCAATGCTCTGTTTGTATTCCTGATGACACAAGGTTCCTGTCATTACAAGGTTCCTGCAAAGTCCCAAGGAGCAAGGTTTTACTGTGAAGTAACATTTATCGTATGATTCATCATGCATGGCAACTTTAACTTTAGCATAACAAAAATGAAATTGTGAATGCTTTTATACTTTTAGTTCCCTGCGGCTGTTGTGATCCTTGCAGCTGTTATACAAGTACAAACTGGATTTTAATCTTGTATGTACCAATTGTGGGATAACATGACGATATACTCTACCAGTATCCCGAATCCGTACACCTGTTATTCCTTTTCTGGCTTTTTTAGCTTCGTTTTTTTTTTCAAAAATCATTCAAAAGTGGTAAGAGCTGGGATCTTGCTTCTTTGGCTACAAATGTCAAAGTTAGGGAAGGTCTTTCTTTGTGACACATTGCTTGGCCTCTGTGACCTCTACTTCCGGTCAAACAAGTGGTTTCTCAAATATCAATGTTAGAAATGTCATTTCTTTGTGACACAAACATAATAATTAAGTCATGTGACTTAAGATTAAAGGTGCACTCTTTACGAGTATGTAAAATGTAAGATCTAGCTTTACCAGATGTCTTGCTGTGTTTTAGGTTCTGATGAAGCATTTATATCATTTTATATTATATTGGAAAAGCCCCTTGTGTTTTGTTTTCAACAGACATAACCTCTATTGTTAAACTTGTCCATACTGTATAAGGCTGCAGTTTGTATCCGGTTAACCGACCGTTCGAAAGGGTACCCGGGTACATTTTCCCAGTTAGGTTAATCGAAAAGTTTCTTTTTAATGGCCTCTTCTTTTTGAAACATAGACACTTCTAGAGTTCACAAAGAAAAAACTGTCAAGTTAGGGCCGGTGAGCACAAATTACCACAATCTTTTGAAAATTGGACCAGCAGGCTGATGCAAAGCAAAGGCCAGACATTTTGCTATGTCTTCTACTGCAAAATGTTTTGACAAAAGAATGTTGTCAACCAAGTTCCTAAAAGACACAAACTTACTATTTCTTTGTTTTTCTTTGTTTTCTTTGTTTTACTGGTAATCGTAACCATAACCGAAAAACAGACGGGTAACCGGTTACAAAATTATTCGTAAACTTACAGCCCTATTACAGTAAAGTTTGACAAGTACAGTATGTCCCAAGTTGTGTATGAAATGGGCTTTGAGGGTTATGGCATGGCCGGCTGTCTAGTGAGTGTGCTTTTCAGCAGCACGACCTAGATCTGGATTCTGGACAATTGGTTTCCCACGCAGCCCAATTTACCTGTACATTGCAGTGAATAAGATCTTTTGAAGGTCTCTAGTATGAAATCAATAGGGTTACCCCGGTAAATGTAATGAAAAGTGTTTTTCCAAGTTCATTTTGTGCTGAAGAAATGACAATTTAGTGAGAGTACACTATAAATTGTTATTGTTTGTCGAGCAATTCACTATAGTGCGCCACCATGATTTCTCAATGCATTGGTCAGTCACAATGAGAGGTATTAATGTTTGTCAACAAACTCACATGTGGAAGGATGCGCTGTTTGTCGACACATTGGTCAATGCATTGCAAACTCATGGTGGCACACTACATGTATTGTGAAATGCACGATGAACCATGCTTCATTTTAATGGGTGGTGAATCAACAAAAAGTGGCACGTGTGACCATTAACCTTTTAGAAGTATGGCGGACACACAAGCAAGCAACTCAGATTTACCCCAGAACGAGGAAATTTCAATATTTACCATATTTTGTGCAGTGTTTTTCTATTTTCAATGGCATAAAATTGAAGTGAAAAAAGAGGAAATCGGCTGATCTGAGGAAAAGTTGCATGCCTGACATAATAGATAGGAGGGCGCAGTTTGGTTTGGGTAAAATCCTTAGACTCAAATTACCCACTTCAAACAGCGGCCTCCTATTGTGTCCGCCGTACTTCGAAAAGGCTAATAATTGCCGAACCTACAACTACAAGTACATGTACTTAACTACTTTTTTGTAAAACTAAATGAAAATAATGTTAATCAATTCAACATGTACATACATTAAAATAAAAAAAAACACAACTTCATTGATTAGTGATGATGTTCAAGTTTATTCTCAAGTGGACTTCTAAAACATTTTACCATCTTGTGAAAAACATGAGATGTCACCTATCCTAATTACATTTATATACAACACAGAAAATGGGGCGAAATATCAATCCAACATAACAAATCACTTCTTGTCTCGGAAAAAGCTTCATGATAAGCAGTTTCCAAACCCACTGAAAGTGAGGAGTTCCGAGTACAGAGGCGGCACTTTATGTTGGATATCAACTTGACAGTACGTGTATCACTTAAAAAGAAACATGGGGCATAAAAGTAATTGACTTGTTCTGAAGTTTCAAAATATAAATAAGAAAAAATATTATATCTTAAAAAATGGGTTGATTTTCTGAAAAATGTTCTTGTTCAGTTTAAAAACCACAAACAATGAGAAACCAGTAGGCATATTTCAAGCTCAAATTCAACAGCAATGAGAATAATCGGGAATGTTTCTCCTTATTTTTTTTACCCAGAATGAGAATTACCTTGGGGTTACAGTTACCTCTTCAGTCCCAAATGGCATTGATTATTAATTTTACAGGATATCAAAAACAGAAGTATGGTCAAGTGTTATCTCATTCCAGGCACCGGCCTTTATCACTCGTGTGCACAGGATTTAAAAATGCAGTATACCTTGGTAAAATATAGAAAGGGAATTAAGATTACCACATGACAAAAAAAGACAATTTCTTTTTTTTTTACAAAAACACTAATTGGTTGATGAATGTTTGTAGAGTAACAAAATCCTTCCCATCTTATCAAGCAGACCTGGTTTTGAATGGATATATTAAAGAGTAATTATAATAGTAAAATATGTTCTGGAAAATAGTACCAAGAACCTCCAAAATACCAGAGGGGACAAATATTTACAAATGAATTCTGAGACACATCCAATGACCATCATCAGGGAGGTCTTATCAATAGCGACAAATAAAAATTGATCTGATTTGCACAACTTTAAGGAGATAGAGAAAAGAATGCATCTACATGCTGCCACTAAAACTCAAGGGGCTGACAAAGCCAGCAAAAAATGAATAACGATTAATTCTCAAGAAGTTCAGAGTGAAAACAGGTTAAGTAGTGAAATGAACTTGGGTGAAATTCTTCCATTTGGCAGACTCCATCTTGAATTACCTTAATTTGCCAAATTTTCACAGGATTAGCAACAGCAAAAATCAATGCATATTCATAAAAGATACCAATGTAAGTAGTTCAGGCATATTTGGTAACATAAATTGATCCGGCAAGAATTCCGCTGACGGCCATGACGGAAACAAAGTTATATCCTCTAAAAGTTAACTTACTGGATACAAGTTAGGACCAACTTCAATCTCAGGAGTGGAAAGCTGGGTAGCACATCTGGAAAGTGAGTTTTACGGGGTATTTTGGACTCACACTTCGGATCAGTAGCGCACAACGGGAGCAGCCATTTTCTATCTGTGAACTTATGTGTGGTGCGCATGACAGAGGGCAAAGGGCACTGGAGCTGTTGAATATTTATGTTCAGGAGGGACCATTGTTTGGCGGGGGCGGGTGGGGGTGTTTAGTGTGAGGTAATAAATGGTAGGAAAATTGGGGGAGGGTTTAGATGTGGTAAACTAGTGTTGTCCGTCAGCAGAACTCTTTCCCACATTTCTAAGCATGAAAATTGCAACAGAAGAATTTGAAGCCACCTGCAAAATGTTTAACGTTAAAAGCATTGTGAAACAATGTTTGAGGCTCTGTCCAGTGTCCACCCGTGTTTTAAATGGTGTCAAGGTGATGCATTCTTTCCACTAAGTTTTCATTTCCAGGTCCTTTAAGCTCGCTCTCCACGGATTCTTCTAGCCAACTGGATGTCCTTGGGCATAATTGTCACTCTCTTGGCGTGGATAGCGCAAAGGTTGGTGTCTTCAAAGAGTCCGACCAAGTAAGCTTCGCTGGCTTCCTACAATCAGAAATAAAAACAAAATCAAACAGCATTTAATAAGTGCAAAAATGGTGAGAAAAGTTAAATAACCTGGATCACGGCCCTCACTTCAAAAGAAAATTTTTCAAAACTGATGCGCACCTGAAGAGCTCCAATGGCGGCACTCTGGAACCTCAGTTCCGTCTTGAAGTCCTGGGCGATCTCACGGACCAGACGCTGGAAGGGCAGCTTGCGGATGAGAAGCTCGGTACTCTTCTGGTAGCGACGGATCTCACGGAGAGCCACGGTACCGGGCCTGTAACGATGGGGCTTCTTGACTCCGCCGGTGGACGGGGCGCTCTTGCGGGCTGCCTTGGTGGCCAGCTGCTTACGAGGAGCCTTTCCTCCTGTGGACTTTCTTGCGGTCTGCTTAGTACGAGCCATGATTCCTCACTGTCAAGCAAGAAGTATAAAATGTTTAATGAATTAAAGACAAAATGTGATGACTTGTTGTGCAATGCACAAAACCAGACACAGTAAGCATGCCCGGAATTGGGATGGATGGACATGATCAGATGATGGACGAACGGGACTGTGAATTGCGCAACACTGGGTCTGTACACACAAACAACAATAACCATGATAATTGTATGTGAACTGAACAAGGTTTTTTCCATCCAACCTTATCTATTCCTTTATTTGATACCGCCATGATCAAACAAATGCTGGGGCTTTATAACTGAGGGGGGGGGGTCACACTCTCCAACTCTGTCTCACTCTCATTTTCTCAGTAGGGCCTACGTACTGCACTAAGCCAAGATTGGTTACAACTGACATTAATGCATTGTGAATCAATAAATGAGGCTAGGCCGATGTCTATGGCTAAAAAATGACGCATTCAACACAGGCAAACTCCAACCGCCAACGTTATCACTATCAGCTAGACGTGTCGTGTCATTGTGTCACAAACCGATAAGCGCGCCTAACGTTCACGAGTGACATACGTTCGTTGACGTTAGACTTGATTCAAATTTTACATTCATTTTACCAGCACTAGTCTAGACAAAATTCACAAGAATAAAACAACTGGAATTGACAATTACCCCCAGCTCCAATCCCACACAATCTAGCAAGGTAGTTTTACAAATTTCTTTTAATATTCACACAAGATTTCATAGGAAATACAGCGATCTTCACCTGTTTTCTTTTCGTCTTGCTCTCGGTCGTTCTCGTTTCCCGTTCAACAACAATGTGCCATCAGCATGTGCAAAATTGCAGGCTTTCTATTTTTATCAATGAAGGACCGAAACGCCATGAGTCGTACATCCTGATTGGTCAAACGGGCTGAATTAATTAGGTAAATGCAACGGACTCGTTGATTGCTTGATGGAATCGCTTCCCATTGGTCAGTAGGGAAGATCTGCTAACGGCGGATTGGTGTTTATTTCTCGATTCTGATTGGACGATTGTCGATACACTGGATCCTGATTTTGCCACAATTTTGTCTATGGGAGTTAACACGTTATAATTCTCTCTCGGTTTTTAGCGTTTATTTGATGATTTTTGGACAATTTGAGTTAAATGCAGATGAGAATTTCAAGATATGTTACCATGTAGTGTCCAAATATCAAAATTAGATTCTCGGTGTGGGTGTATGTCATAAAAATTGCAAAATACTGGACTCATTTTCTTGCCGCTGCATTAACATTATTCATTATTCAATTATTCATGACGTTTTTGGAGTCAAACTATCATCCAATCAAAATACACTGCGTCTTCACGAAGGGGAAGCTTGGGGTGGTGAGAGTGCGAGATTCGTTTCATTTGATTGGTTGGTTTATGGTTCACCCCGAAACGAATTATGTAATAATTCCAACAGATACTAAAACATTTATTGTTGGGTAAAATTTCAGTTATTTTCATGTTTAAAAATTTTTCTTTTCAAAGATGTCATTTTCATTTAAAAGTTGGTGTAGGCCCCCTATATTTCAGATCATGTTTTTTTTGTATTTTGGAAATAAATCAGTTTGAGTTAGCTCATAAACCAATAAACTACATATTCCCAGCAGAGGATTAATTATGTTTATTTGACTCTAATAATAATACAGTAGTTGTTGTTTCAAGAAAAATTATATTTCTCTTTGTCCAAGTTTTTCATTAATGCTTTAAAAGGAAATAAATAGGGGATGGCCAGAGTAGTGGGCCTAATATTGACTTTGGAGGTAGGGTTGGTTATAGCATGGGGATTCCTAGCTCCACAGTGTATGTGTATTTATTATGAAGGATAGATGGATGCAGTGGCGTCACCAGACTTTTGAGTCTGGGGGGCACAAGGGGGGCACTAGCAATTGTTGGGGGGGCACTACAATAATATATATTATATTTTTTTTAGCCAACCCAAATCTCAAATGGGGGGGGCACGAGTGGGGGCACGAGGTTTTCCAGGGGGGGCACGTGCCCCCCCTGGCCCCCCCTTGGCGACGCCACTGGATGGATGAGCTAGTAAAAGGCCGAGAGAATCTAATTCTTTAATTAGTCCATTCCTTGTCCTAAACTTATTTCATTCCACAACCCAAAAGTGTGAAAGACCTATATGTATATACATACTAATTCAATGAAGTTTTGTTTTCCGGCAAAATTCATAACTTTACTTGACTTTTTTTCCGGCAATTGATAAATCCTGTATTGAAGTGACAAACACCATTTTCAAAAGAGTTATATTAAAAACATGTTTTATTTTATCAACACATCACATTTAATTTCAATAAATAAAAAATTAACATTTAACACAAGTATGAAATTTGAATTATAAAATTATGGAATATTCAAAATAAATATAGAAAAATACATCTTTTTACTTGAAAAACAAGAGTTTACTACAAATACGATTTCTTTACTGTCACAACTTCACGACTTAAAAAGGTTCAGACAATATATGCCAAAATAAATACATAACATGATAATTTAGTTTTACAATGACATTTACAACAGAATTCACAAAGTAGTCACATTTAAGATAATAAATAATAATAAAAATTTTCTCCTCTTAAGTTAAAACTACATGCCATAAATTTGTGATTGGTCGAGTGGTTCAAATATTGAAATATAAGGGCATTTGCTGTCACAGATTCTAGAAGCTGTTTTCTTCATAATTTTGTTTATTATAATTATTCCATAACAATTCTCAAAACAAACAAAATATATTTTTGTTTTTACAGCACTGTATTCAAAATACCCGCACCCACAGAAAACCAGCTACCTTATAGGTGCTCGCTTAAAATGTTTGGAACAACGTGAAATGTATAAAAAATATACCGGTACTTCATTAATTTGACGTGTCACTATTAAAGGGTTTTATCTATCACAATTGTGGTCCCTTTGTTTGCACAGTGACATATTGCAACGGATACATTTCAGATTTTGAGTGAGCGAGACACATCAACATCAATCTGCATGAAGAGCATACCCCCACTGCAGAAACAACCGTTAATCAAATCATCAGTCTGCATGAACCTAAGACGACCCCTGAACTGGTCCCGAATGTCCCCCTCGTGAGCACGGGGCATGTTACTGCAGGTGATTGAGGTCACAAAGTCCGAGCGACCGTGCGGATTCTCGCACTGGTCAAACAACGTCACACCGCATTTGGCGTTAAACGGGAAGTGTAACCTGTCGTCGAATTCACCAGGCCGCAGCACAATGAACAGCGAAGTGAAAGTGGTGTTGCGTGTGGCATGGCCGTCGATCTCCAGACAGGCTCGCAGCTTGTAGCCGGGCCGGCTGGTGTAGAATGGCGGACTGAGAAACCGCGTTGTGGTACTGCTGCCTTTGCTGTGAGCATCGAGGTCAATTTTCCAGTGCAGACGTCCGCTGTGGTTGGTGTTCTCCAAGTAGCTGATCCTTTCAACTTGCTGGTTTAGGAGCCGGTCTTTCTCAATGAGACTTCTGTTGGTAAATATTGAAAATCATGGATATTAGAAGTTGGTGCTGAGAGAATGAATATGGGTGAGATTCGAACCCACGACCTCCTACTTAATAAGTGCAGATGCCATACCGCTAGGCCACAGAGCTAGCTGGGGTCAGCGGGGTAAATCGAATCCAATATCGCGGCTGGTACCGCAATTAATCATGAATATAAAATTAATATTTAATATTCATCATTTGTTATTACAAAAGATATATAGTTCACTGTAAGATATTGTTCAGAAGACCATTAAATTGTCAAGGATTACCGTAATTACAATCTGACTTTTTTACAATCTGATTTGTCGTTGTCAGGCCCCCCACCCCCCACCCCCAAGGAAAAACGTCCAAACGGAAGAAATCATTTACCTTTTCATCTCCTCCATTTGAGACAAGAGCCGATGGCACGTTCTGCTGCTCTCAGTCTGAGAGATGCTTTGCGTTTGCAGCAAGGCCTTCTGGGTAGTGACCTGGGTCATGAGGAGCTTCATGTGGTCGGCCGTGGCCCCCTTGTGGTGGGCTGATAATTCACTGCGCTTAATCTGTACCAAAAAAAAGGTTGAAGTGTACAATGTGAGTATCTAACTGAAAAAGGGGGGCTTCGAGTTGCTTGGATGGTGCTCACTAGGGCAGGTTTTTCAGGCTATTTTTTACGCACCTTAGGAAGTTAAAACTTTCACAGATGTGTCTTTTCCCATTCAGAAGGAAATAATGCAATCGTAAGAATTCTTACCTTAGCATCGCATCCTATTTCTTGGTATGTACATGGCACGACGGTAGCAGGACATTCGCCTTGTATTAAGTCTGTATGCTTGGACATCTTCACAATGAATTACATGCAAGGAGAAAAAGACACAAAGAAAAATTTCAATGTTGTATTAAAGTTGGCGGAGTGATGACAATTGGTATCAAAGATGCCCAGGGCTTGAACTTCACGTACAGTGGCAACTAAAATATCACATTGGTGTCCCTGGTCATTGCCTTTGTGCCCCATGTTATTGCCTTGGTGCCCTATAGTAATCACCTTGGTACCTTTGGTTATTGCCTTGGTGCCCTATAGTAATCGCCTTGGTGCCTTTGGTTATTGCCTTGGTGCCCTATAGTAATCGCCTTGGTACCTTTGGTTATTGCCTTGGTGCCCTATAGTAATCGCCTTGGTGCCTTTGGTTATTGCCTTGGTACCCTATAGTAATCGCCTTGGTACCTTTGGTTATTGCCTTGGTGCCCTTGGCCTTGGTGCCCAGGGCATGAGCTTCCTAGTGCCAACTGAACAAAATCGCCCTGGTCCCCTTGATCATTGCTTTGGTGCCCTCGGGCATTGCCTTGGTGATACCCCAGTTGATATTGCCTTGGGGCTGGACCCAGTCATTACACTGGTGCCCATGACAAGGCTTGAACTTAGCATTGAAGAGAGTGTTAAGTTGCTTCTTAGCCTACCTCTTCTCTGATAATTCCTCCATTGCCACATTCAGGACACTGAATCGGAAATCTAGGGCACGCCAACATCTGATGCCTCTGGTCCAGTATTGGAAACAAAATATTCAAAATACAAAATAAGAATTTACTCTAGATAGTATACATACACTTCTCAAATGGTTTTCAAGTCCAGGAAGTGATTCATTCGGAAAACTGAAGCAAAGGTATCATAAAATTATGGCAATTGTAATGCTCAGGCCAATTATGTCTTCAGTCCGAAGTAACATCTTCATTAAGCAGTGGTCATGAGCTATTGGTTGTGGTGATTAACACCATGGTTGATAACACAATTTTGCTGTGGCAAACGTTAAGGATGTGATGCTCTTCGACAGAGAGGTCAATAGAAGATAGCTCTTTATCCCACCAGGGGCCCTTTGCAAAGTTTGGCTCCGGGTCAGGCTCCAGCTTTGTGAAAATATGATGAAAATATAGGTTGTGGTTTTTCATTGAAGCTGAAGCTGTGTTTTCTTTTTCAAACCAAAGAATCTACTTCCGAACCACAGCCATTTTGAATTGTTGATACCTGTAATTTTAGAATGGATTTACGAAATGGAGCTGGAGCTGGAGCTGGAGATGGAGACGGAGCCTGTGCTGGAGCCAAGCTTTGAGAAAATGCTCCAGGTCATTGCTTGACCCTAGCCATGTTTTATTCCCACTGTTACATCATCGCTTTATCTCCCACACAGTGACCAATGCCATAATGCACCTATAAGGCCTATGCACACTTTCAACTTCCTGAAATTTTTAAAAGAATTAGAAAAAAAAGAAACGTACGACTTCATCTCTTCTGATGATTGTCTCATTGCAATGGATGCATTCCAATACTTGCATCGAGCAAACCCTTAAATGCTCCTCACTCTTGCCTCTCAAGTAGAGCTCCTCGCAGCCGTTAGGACAAACAAGCTTAGCACAAGGACAGGTGTCACAGTGGGCCTGTAATCAAACATTGAGACAGGTGTACAACTTTAGATACAACAATAGATTGCTATGTACCAGTTGATAAACCCATGTTGATATACTATTTTGATCAGGGGTGTGAGAGCAAGTTTGAAAAAAAAATCGGAAATCCCGATTGCGATGACGTCATCATTTTCTTTTCTAAACTTTTTAATTATTTTTTGGAGTTGTAGCGTTGCGACACCCCCCCCCCCCCATGCCTTCCCCCCGTGAAAAAAATAGGCCTCTGATAGACAACACAGATACCCACAATAGAAATGGGAGGGGAAGTTCACTGGGTTTTTATTAAATTTGAGGTTTTGTACAGGTTCATTTGCTAAGTTTCAATATGATATGAAATTAGTTCACTTCAAATTTACAGCATGAATATTTTGTTATTGTTTATACTGGATTCCAAGTTAACAAATATACCTGTAGATGTCGTAGGTCACCTCTCCACACACAGCCACTGTCAGCATTGCTGCACTTGACTGTCATGGACAGAATTTCTCTCTCAAATGCCACGTCTTCAAAAATCTGCAAAGAATTAGGTTAAAATATAAGGAAAGCTGCATGTTCAGTTCTCCTCCTTTTCACTGACAGACTGGACCATAAGCCTTACACCATTATCACTGACAGTTTCTAAAATGCTATTCCAGATTTTTGCACAACTCTAACTTTTAGTCATATAATGTTTAATCATAAAAAAGGGTAATAAAATTAGTCATGTGATGTCGTGTTGTTGGTAACAACATTGCAGCTGCTGGAACTGCTAGCCTTCATCAGGCAACTTTAATCACCTTAAGGTGATTTTTTTAATGCTCCAAAATAATGTGGTTAAAAAAACTATTAAGTTAAAGAATTAACTGCATTAGAATATCCTTTGATGGCACAATATTTTGGCAGCCAAGCTGGGCGATTTGAAGAGTTCTAGCTAGCCTGCTGCCATTTGGATGTAAAACACAAACCATAAAACTTAGTACAATCAAACACAGGAGTGACATGCGTGTAGACATGCAGATCCTTGGCATTAGAGGAATGGTTAGCAATAAGACACTGCAGATACCTACAGGCTTTGAATGGCAGAATAATAAAATTGCAATGTTACCTACATCAGATTTGACGCCCAGCCACGTCTTATCCACTGGGCATCTGGTGTGTGGTCGAGTACTGCAACACAAAGAAAAACAGTCAAGTCATCTTCAAATCATCATCCGTTGCCAGGGGAAACCAAACTTTTTACCCAATCCCTTTGGGTTTTAAGATATCGCCCAGTATTCTTGCAATGGAATATTTAGGATTTGAAGTTTTGCACGGTGGAGAGACTAGAATTGAGTAAGACTTGTGGAGACACCATGTATAACACTCTTTATTTGGAAGGTGTGTGGTCCTGAGAAGGACCGATGAGAGTAAATTCTCGACGTTTCGATCAGTGTGCTCTGGTCATCCAGGAGGAAAAAGAGTGTTATACATAGTGTCTCTGCAAGCCTTACTAATTCCAATGGAATACTTGTTCGTCTTTAAAGTCCCAAATTATGAAAGTCTGATTCCAGAACTACACAGATATTTCAGGGTTTTAATAACAATAAATATCCAAGAACCAGGGCAACGAAGGCCATGGCTGCCTCCGTTAAATTCAAGGCTTGGAAGGGACAAAGTCTGAAGTTTTGACAGAACCCTTATAAAAGTTACCCAATTATTCTCTGCATGCAGAGTTTACAGAATCGATGGCCGCATTTGGTCTGTAGGGGGCCTCGCAGCGCGGCCAGGCAAACCGGACAGATGTACTTAGTGTCCAGCGGAGGGTCAAACTCGGCATCATAGCCACCAGTGGTCTGCATGTCCCCTGTAGCGGCCTGGTTTGTGCGGTTGTTTGTTCTTAAATCGTGAGGCATGTTTGTTCTCTAGACTGAAACTATATAAGCACACAGAAACAAAAAATTAGTCTTCATTTTAACAAATTATCATAACTTTTTTTTAGAAAAGAAATTTCATAGGCCCTACTGCCATAAAAAAATTATGCAAATTAACAAAACAGAAAATAATACACAAATTGTAAATAATTGTTTTCAATAATCACACTCTTTCTCTTTCTGGATTAATACACTATTTTCATGCAGAAATATTTTAACAATAACAGTATGTTTCTAACATCACCATCTTCATACCCTGTGAAAGTTATACATAAATCTGTGAACATTTCTGTTTTGGTTTGTTATTACCACTATTTCATTGTTACACATCCATGCATTAGCCATTTTGGCATTGCCATTACACTTACAGTTTACACTCGAATTTCTGCAGCAAATATTGTCAACAAAAAGGCACAAGATATACCTGACTAGCTACCTACGAGTATTATTGTATTAGACTGCTTTTAAACACTGAATTACCTCGCACACCTTCTAAAATGATGGGTATTTTTCACAAGTCTTAAACCACCCGCCTGCAGTCGATGTCAATGATGCAGAACACGTGTCGTGAGATGACAGAGGTTGATCGCTAGGTGGCGCACTTTTGATGACTGCGGAAAACACAAGGCGCGCGCAACCGAAGCTATTTTGGACAACATAAAAATGATTTAACAATTAATTTTGTATAAGCAAACAAACAAATAACAACAACCAACAACAATTTTCCAGGTGATGGGAATATTTTAGTAAGCTTTCAACATCTTTTTTTTTTTTTTTGAAAAATGATCATCAAATAATAAAACTCAATGTTCTGATGGGGTACCACGCCCCTATTCAAAGTTGTTTCTATTCACAATCATTAATTTTTCACTATGAATGTTTTATCCAAATGCGGATACAATCGAGGATTTATTTATTCTAAAAAAAAAACACCAAAATTATTCCAAGATATATAGCAATGTCCCGTTTTCTGTTCGAAGATTTGGTCATGGATATTTTGGAGGGGGCGTGGCCACTGACAGAAACTTTGCCTACAAAATCATAGGTTTTTTTACTTAGTGCCAAAAGAGCAGATAGGGCTAGTTGGTTTGTGAGTTATTCTGATGAATATGAAGCCTTTATGCAGCCTGTTGGAACAAAGCTGTTTGCATAATTAGATACAATTACTGACAAATAATATCAGAAGCTAGCAACATTCATTGGGGAAATATATCTCATTGTTGATTTATTAATTTCTTTGTCCATCCATAAATTGACTAGGTTTTGCCCTTTTCTTTTCATTTTATTTTTGTTAAACTCACGCATTACTCACGTATTATTAATAATTATTTGATATCGCTTTCAATTTCATTTTGGGCATTTTTCGAAAGCAGCTTCGGAAACTGGGGAAAAATATATATATATAAATTTATTTGAAATTGAATAAAAAAAAAATTAACAAATCTTCTGTATCCAGTAGAACAGAACAAATCCACTGATTCCAATATTTCCGTCTGTCAAAAAAAGAGGTATCGTTTCAATGATTGCATCTGAGTAACATTCTGTAAGCCGTGTGTTTACAAACATGGTGCGTATATTAACGTGCGGATGCGTCTTCGTGCATGTACTGGGGAATCCCGTGACAAAAATTTGATTCATCAAAACATAGGCAAATTAGCTATGACGTCAACGCTAGTGTGTAATACATCTGAGCATGCGCAGTAATTGCGCGCGGGTAAAAGGGGGCTTTTACTTCATCACAACATCACAATCCAAAATGCCGTCTGAGCAGCAAAAAAATGGATCATCTTCAGCGGTAAATGCTCAACCAGAAAAACCTTTCCACTACACGTAAGTATCCATGCCTGTTAGAGCATATCTCTGGGATATCTGCTCGGTCTGGATCCGGTGGAATAACTGACGAAGTCATGCCGTTTTTGTCTGTTGTTTTCCGAAGGTATCTGAAGGAGTTTCGCACCCAACAATGCCAAGAGTTTCTCCATCACAAGTGTCCAAATCATCGTCCATTCACCTGTTTTCACTGGCATTTTCTCAACCAACGGAGAAGGAGACCCGTGCGAAAACGGGACGGGACGTTTAACTACAGTCCAGACGTCTACTGCACCAAATTTGACGAGACGACGGGCCTCTGTCCTGAAGACGAAGAGTAAGTTTTGATTAAAAACAAAGTTTGTTTGCATGTAGGGGTCTCGTACAGGATTCCGTGAATGTTTACCATTTTGTTATTGCACACCGTCGCCATATTGGTTTGAACTTGTTGACAATGTGTCAAAAAGACGTCAGCTTTCCCATGCGGTGTGCTTGACCCTTAAGAAGCGTGACTCATGTTAGAAACAGATCCATGGTTATCCCTAGATTTCAAGTGAAATATTGGTGTATGTTTTGAAGGCACGTGCGCTGTGTTTGGGTGGATTTTCGGGTGGGATTTTGACGTGTTTTGTCCGAAGTTGGGCCATAACCAATCAATGCACCATGCATGGTTTACGTGCGTAAACTGCATGGTAGTTTATGCACACGTAAACCATGTAAACAGTCATTGGGACGTACTACGCGCTGTATGATCTACTCACGGGACAGCTGCTAAAAGTGCTAGGGACAATTCTACAACAAAATTAACATGATGGGCCCTGGCCATGAGACATATTGTAGCAATATTGCACAACTGTTTATCATTTTGTATTTGCCACATTTAGCCCGTTTGCATAAATATTTTCTATGTAAATATTTTCTGGTTTTTATACAAAGAAATTTGTTACACTTTTAATTTTGCAGTCTGTCATGTCTGTACTCAGTAGAAACTTGATTTCGGGGTCTTTAGGGAAATAACACTTTAATAACAGATTGCAGTTTTCTACCTGCCTTTACCTATACTTTTGATTTGTGTATATATTTTTGAGGAGGCCGTCACAATTTTTCATGGATTCTCAAAGTAAATAAAATTAAAATGTGAAAAATCAAATGATTTTCTTTACTTAATTCAGGAAAGAGGTTAGCCTCTAATCTATTGTAATGGTCTTGCCCAAAGTGTGCGGGGAGTCAGGCACTTTTTCAAAGCATCGTTCAAAGTTTGAAAGATGTGTTTGCCCTAGATTTATATTTTCTCAACATATCTGGAAATCTTTATAAAACTGGCGCTTATGTTGTGGAAATCTGTGGATGAATTCATATTTTGACCTTATTTGTAAAATTATGCCCCCTGTCAGTGTCATTGGTTGGTTACTGCATGTTGTCTAGTTTATTTTTGTTGAAATTTAATTTTGGATTAAATAAAATTTAAAATTTAAAGTTTTAGTGTTTTGGGTTTTTTGTTGTTAAATAGGGCATAGTAACAATAACTTTTTTAATAGGCCCTAATGTTGTTGGGTTTTTTTTTTGGGGGGGGGGGGGCATGAATCCATGCATGTTGTAACATTTCCGGTATTTTCTTTTTTTTTATTGATTGAATTCTACTGCATATTAAATGACAGGAAATATATTTTCCACCACAGGCTCAGCTAAAACAACAAGGAATAAAATTAATGAATTTTCAAACAGTTGTCCACAACTCCCATATTTAATGTCAAGTGATTATTATTTATAACCGATTAGCTTAAACTCAGTAGTTTACATTATTTGACATTTGAAATTAGGAAGTGCATACATGTGCATAATATGCATATATGTGCACAAAATATTAAGTTTGTTGTGTGGCTTAAGAAAGTTTTAAAGGACGAGGAAGTGCTGGAAAGATACTTAATATAAACTTAGAGTTTCATCAATTTACCTTCAGCATTAGGCATATCAGTGCAATCATCTAGAAATAGAATGTTACTCATTTACAGGATTAGGATATCACTGATGAAATAACTATTTTATAAATATCAAGTTTCATTATCTAATAGAAGTAAGTATGATCTGTACAGTCGTTAACCTGATTCATTTCAGTTTTGTTACGTAGCGTGTTTCCTTTTCTCTGATGTCAATGAATGTAAAACCTAGTGAACAGCTTCAAATCGGTTTCATAAACGTAAAGGGTACGGTGCATTCCTGGTGAGGATACACAGCATAATAAACCAATGTCTCATCTTATCATAAACCAATGTCACTGAAACTGCCAGGTAGGAAACCTTGTTAGACTGAAAATCCAAATAAAATTTGAAAGTGTTTTGTTTTCCTATTTAGATCAATACTGTAGCTAGTACATTTTATCCAGGTTAGTTTTTATGTACATGAGCTTTTTAACATACATGTAGATGGGATTAGGCCTATCACATTCCTTTAGACATGCTTGTAGCTGAGAAATGTGGTTAAAATTATAAGAATCTTTTTGAAATGTAAATGGGTAAAAAAGTTACATTAAACCATAAATATGCCATTTCATTAACAAAATAATGCACTGTGTACGCATGCATGTATGTACATGTACTGTAAGTCGCTTGATTGGTTCCAAAGAGTGGTTGTTACTAATCAAACATGTACAAATAATTGCATGATTATCATTTATCTATTGATTTCTAAAACTGAATACATAATGAACTTGTAATATGATTTGCTTAGAACCATCCGGTAATGTATTTTGTATGAATCCCTGTGATAGCTCATTTAAAATGTCATAATTCTGTGAGTGGTGGTGTATTTTGACAGTATACTACTAATGTCAGCACTGGTAATCATGCTGGTATGTTTATATATCCAGGGGTTCCCAGTCTAATTCCCAGTCCAGTCATACATTATTTGCTAGGTCAAATCCAAGGACAACATATTCTGATGTCAGTTAGTTGTCCGTTAGTCGTTGATTTATAACTGTGTGCAGTCTATGATGTAGAAATCTATAAATCTTTGGTTGTCTGTCCTGAGCTGTGACTGCAGGGTTTATCTGAGTAGGGAAGGCTCCCAGGGTTGTAGACCACTGGTACATTTATGTATAATAATGTATGGTACATTTATGTATAATAATGTACATTGATTTAGAGATTCTGTATTCCAGGGGCCGATTTCACTAACGTTTTGTGATCATTGCTTAAGCCCAAATCCATCTCTAAACGGAAAACGGATGGCTATTTTTTAAGGAAATTTCTGTCAAAGTATCATGGGCATTTCCATGATTTTGGGACATATTTGGAATGTAAGGTTACATCTTTTTTGCATACTTAGGGGAATGCATTTCAAGGAATCATGAGTGGTAATTTTTTTAATTGGAGTCTGTCAAGAATGATTGATCAAGGAATAGGTCAAAGTCACTTAACAAGTAAATTACATTACCATGGAATTGTCCATACATGCCTTATCCCCAAATCAATCAATTATTTGAATATGAACTCCTCACTTCCCATTTTCTAAGGCCTATTTGTATGAGCTTTGTCTAAATGGATGATTAAATCATCATAAAGCTCATACAAATAGGCCTTAGATTTCCACTTCAAATTTGAATGAAATTCGCACCAAAAGTTCATTTCCTTATGGAAATGTTTTGATTATATTATAAGAACGTTTAAATATTAAAAAGAAGATTAAGACGAGGCCAGCTGCAGAATTTATTAGTTTGATGTTATTTTACTTTAGAGTCAGGGAATCTGAAGAAGGCTGGAATTTTTTTTTAAAGATATTTAAGTATTTTCACAGAATGAGACTGATGGTTGTCACATTCTCCACATAGTAAAAACATGTGCTCAATCTTCACCAAATTATTCCTTTTTTATGTGCTCACTGGTCAACTAGTGTGTTTGGCAAACATACGTGCACAGAGAATACGTGGCATACATTCTCATTAAATAAACATACATTCCGCATGGAACATTTTCAATCATACTGAATTGCCATCGCTTCTGCTCATGTTTGTTGTGACCATAAAATATTGATTGCTTTGAATGTTATTTTGTTTATCCAGTGACATTTGTTACAATTATTTTAAAGGTTTGTAGTCATGAACATATTTTGCAGTGTGTAAGAAGATGTGGTGTACAGTACACATCCAGAATGGGCTTTTATTATGTGCAGAAAAGGCAAGCTTTGCCAATCCTTCATAACTTCACTGAACTTAGTGAAATACTTGTATCTTCCCTTGGGCAAGAGTGTCTCAGCCGAATTGTCCTTGAAATTGAAATGCACCATTGAGACTGGAATTTTCAACTTGCAGAATTTAGCAGCTGTCAGATTTATCAATAGCCTGGATGTCAATTAGTGAAGTTGTTGAGATTTGTTGAACCACCAATAATGGAACTCCTAATGTTTAAACAGGAATTATACAAAACCCTGTAGAAGTCTTTTGAATAGTTGAGTGTCTGATGTTTCATTTGTTTTATGGCAAAAGTTGACAGCATTTTGACAGGCCTTTTAAAAATTATCTTCCAAAGTCCTTCATTGTGACATCCTTGCATATTTACATTTTATGTTTAGATTTCCAATTTGATACAATTTAATAATATCAAGGCTGAGTCACTGATGATATAGGAACCTACATACATGTACCTGTACATGCAGTATACGTGTAAACTGATAATGTACCATCAATCCAGAAGAATTTGGTAAAAAAAACAAGATTCTTTTTAAAATTTTAATTAACTGTACTCAATTAAATGCAGGGACTTATAGTATACCTGAAATGCATTGCAATTTCAAAGTGTGATACATAGGCCGATATATAATAATACAAGTAAAAGTGGGCATGGTATTGAGCAATGTAATATTTAGTGTCAGCTGGCATTTGGCAACAACTACTCTTCCAAGAACATGTTTATTTTAGTTCACCTGTGGCAAAAATAACTCAGCTTTTAAAGGTACTAAACCAAAAGTGAAATTATTTGATGCTGGTTTGTTCATGTGCATTCATTGGAAGTAGGTCAACATTTCATACTCGGATTAAAACCAGAGTTTTGTGGAGTTTTGTGGGGACGATGAATATCAGACTTAGGATGAGGAAGTAATAATCGTATTGGTTTCATGTGTGTCTTGTCTTAAATAAGCGTATCATCAGAATTGTAACAAGTACTAAAGTTTTGTTGATATTAACCTTCTGATCCTGTACAGATAAGTTGTATGTCTGCACTTCCCCTTGGTTAGAGTAAACCACTTGCCAGTAATGTCACCTTACGCCCTTTGCCAAGTCTTCCCCCAAATCATCACGTGACCCAAACATATTTCAGTCTCAGATATTTCCCCAGATAGCTGTTTGAAAAAGAAATTATTTTAAACACAGTGTATATAGGGATATTTGATGTCACACATACTGTATGTCTAAGTCTATCTACATGTAGGTGTAGTGAAATATCAACTTGTAATGGCTGCTAGGAACTTAGGAAGTGCAATATAAACTTTAATAGCTAAGCATTGGAAAAGAATAGAGGGAAATGGTATTTATTTCAAACAGTGTTGCTTTTAATAGGCTTTAGAGTACGTGTACAATTTTATCAGCCAAAACAAAATGACTTTAGAGTATACATGTAGGTGAACAATGTAGCAGGACTGGCAGGTACAAAAAGATGTATTATTCTTATTGGTCTGAATTGATGTCCACATAATACAGTACATGTACATGTATCTCATTTTTTGTTTTGTGGGAGAAAAGTTTTCCTTTAATTTGCAATGACGAAGATTGACAATTAAGGAAATTAAAGAAAGGAACTGACTAAATGTTAGGCCTACCTTACAATATGTACGTTTCATCAAAATGGATTTGGGGGATCAAAGATATAGGCCTATGGAATACATAATGGGAGAATTTTGAGAACCGGTCTTCAAGTCAACAGCGCACGCGCACGCAATTGTGAGCATGCGCGTGTTGTGTGTGCACGTGGGCGTGCGCTGTTGACTTGAAGACCGGTTTTCAAGTCTCCCATTACCAGTGTTGCCCCAACTACCATGACTACATGTAAGATTTCCAACCCTGTGCTGGGGCCTCTCTGTTGTCAAATAACTATTATTATGGTGCCAGTCAGAACTAAAGCTAAACATGTCATGTACTAGTGCCCCACCACTCAAACCGTTCAGCTCTATGATGGATGACTTGATACATTACATGCTATGTCAATTAAGTTTGATTTGGGATGCCAAAAGCCATATTTTATACACGGTAATTGCTGTTTTGAGATCTGACTACAAAGATGAACAATAAATTTTCATTGAATGGTATGATGATTATGATCTAAATAAAAAAAAAATGATTTGATTGCTTCTTGGGACAAATGTCAATGTTCAGCATTGGAAGCCTGTATAGTGTATGGCTTCAACATATAAAATGTGAGTTATACCAAATAATGTCAATACTACGAAGCAGCTGATATACTCTGCCAGTTCTATTGTATACATGCACACATTATACTCAAACACACAATATAAGTCACCCAACACGTCAGCAAGTATGCTTATGGCCACAGCTCGTAGCATTTATTTTAGTGCTTGAAAAACACAACTACCGGAATACCAAACCATGGGCATACCGATTTTAACATAGCACGAATAGCACATAATTAACACACCTGTACCTGAGATACCTTAGACCTCAGGTAAAACCAGCTGGGACAACAGCGTACCTAAGACGCTGTTCCACAGACCTGGTACCGGAATACCAACACCTTGGGCATACCGGTTTACACACATACGAATAACACCATTATTAACACACTACCTGAGGTACCTTAGACCTCAGGTAAAACCAGCTGGGACAACAGCGTACCTAAGACGCTGTTCCACAGACCTGGTACCGGAATACCAACACCTTGGGCATACCGATTTACACACATACGAATAACACCATTATACACCGTACAGAGTACCCAAGACTCTGTACCCCATACCTGGTACCATTGTCAAACTCTGGTTTGACTTAAAACCAGAAACTATTTAACACTTCATTATTCCATTTGATATAACAATGGGATATTTTACAAGATACAAATTCTTTTAAACACAAATTGGATAAAACCATGTACACATTATTTAGATCACCCGGCATATACCATAACTATTAAATTTAGTGTTCGCGTCCCCCTGGGAGCTGCGGTCGGGACTAGTCCGAGGGAAATCTCGGCACTTTTTGAACACTTAACAACCTGAAGTAGCCGAGGAATAAATTAGTGTATGCCCTGTCAATTTGACCAAACTGCGGCACCGAAGTGAAAGATTGATGTAATATTCCCATCACAAATTGCCCACAGCGTGATTGAACTTGACAGAGGGAGGAAAAACCAGATGGGGCGGAGGTGGGATGAAATTTTGTTCCAGTAGAAAAGGGCCCACGTTGCATGAACAAAGCTGTGACGAAAGTGAATGCAACTTGTACCTGAACCCTGCATATATGGTCCAAGATTTCACAATCCCTGACCTTAGCTTTTGACCCTGCATATGGTCCAAGATTTCACAATCCCTGACCTACTTGGCTTATTCCCTTAAGGAATCCTGCTATGAGCCAGTTCAGTCTTTCTGGCGACAAACCCCATGCTGTCCTGGTGGTCGAACACTTCACCTTGCCCAATGACCTGATTGAACTAGCCTGTAAATGCCCACCATGCACAGCTGTAAAGCATACTGTCTGTGAGTTGTGTATAATGCATTTGATCAATACTTGATAAAATGACTTATACTCAAACACACAATATAAGTCACCCAACACGTCAGCAAGTATGCTTATGGCCACAGCTCGTAGCATTTATTTTAGTGCTTGAAAAACACAACTACCGGAATACCAAACCATGGGCATACCGATTTTAACATAGCACGAATAGCACATAATTAACACACCTGTACCTGAGATACCTTAGACCTCAGGTAAAACCAGCTGGGACAACAGCGTACCTAAGACGCTGTTCCACAGACCTGGTACCGGAATACCAACACCTTGGGCATACCGGTTTACACACATACGAATAACACCATTATTAACACACTACCTGAGGTACCTTAGACCTCAGGTAAAACCAGCTGGGACAACAGCGTACCTAAGACGCTGTTCCACAGACCTGGTACCGGAATACCAACACCTTGGGCATACCGATTTACACACATACGAATAACACCATTATACACCGTACAGAGTACCCAAGACTCTGTACCCCATACCTGGTACCATTGTCAAACTCTGGTTTGACTTAAAACCAGAAACTATTTAACACTTCATTATTCCATTTGATATAACAATGGGATATTTTACAAGATACAAATTCTTTTAAACACAAATTGGATAAAACCATGTACACATTATTTAGATCACCCGGCATATACCATAACTATTAAATTTAGTGTTCGCGTCCCCCTGGGAGCTGCGGTCGGGACTAGTCCGAGGGAAATCTCGGCACTTTTTGAACACTTAACAACCTGAAGTAGCCGAGGAATAAATTAGTGTATGCCCTGTCAATTTGACCAAACTGCGGCACCGAAGTGAAAGATTGATGTAATATTCCCATCACAAATTGCCACACGCGAGAAGCGCGCCCAAAGAAAATTACACAAACCCACCGAGTGCCGCAGCTACAGCAGGGCCACAATGCAATTGTGAAGGTTAGCCCTGAACAAAGACAACCCTTTATTGGAAAGGTGTACCCCGTCAAAACTGTACAGGGTAGCATCAGACCAACTAAATTGGGGGTGTTGCAGAACCCTGGCCCCCAGCCGTCTACACTGTCCTCTGGCCCACCGATTGACCGCTTTTCGGACACTTTCCTTTGCTTTTTGGGATGTTGCCCCAAAGTAAAACATCCTGGGGAGGATGTCAGACCAAACTATAATGGCCTTAGGAAACCGTTCCCTACAACAGTGTAGACTTGAGGTAATGAGTTGACGCATTGTGAAAAGGTCATGCGCCATTAAATCATTGGTACCCAAATGCAAAATGAGTAGGCATGGGTCAGGACCTGCATAATCTCGAAGCAGACCATGAATGTCACCAAGTCGGGCGCCACCTTGCCCATTCCAATGTACCAGAGCGGGTAAATTCAAATCCTGGCTTGCTCTACGCACGATGGAATCACCGATTACCCAAACCTCATGCACCCCTGTGAAGAAAAGTAAACAAGGAATTTGACCCGGTACAATTACAGGTTATGGTAGAACAGGCGGGAAGGGACGAATGTAGCGAAAGACCGCATCAGATTGCCAGCGCCCCAAAAGCTTGATCTTTGACACCGGCACGCCCAACGCAAAGGCGGTGGATGCGGCACCCATCCGAAAGGAATGGGAGCGATAGCTGTCACTGTCCACCCCGCAAAACGTCAGTGCGGCTGTAAGCACAGCAGTGAACTGATACCTTGTGAGGGGAGACCCACGCGCATGACAGAAAAGAGGACCAGCCCCAATTAGACGAGCCTGCAAGTAAGTGTGCAAAGCAGTGACCGGACATAGTGCGCAATTATGCAATTTAGCGACATGTACCCACTGTGGAGGGCCACATTGATTTGTCTTGGAATTGCGTATGGCCAACATCACTGATGGATTGCCAGGCTCACCACAGAAGCAGACGTCCGAGCACTGCAAGGCGGTGTTACCATTAGCGGCACTGGAATCAGCCGTAAACTCACCCACGCGTAGGAAACCAAAAAAGGCCAATAGCATAGCTGCTCTGAACATAGCACGGTCCCAGTGCGAATTACAAACATGGGGCAAAGCTGTCACAATGCGAGACAACAAGGCCATTGAAATTGGTAGCCGTTTATCTTTGCTGGTTCCGTCCCGCCTGCAACCATCCCGAAGCTTGGAGACAATAAAATTATTGGTGGGATCGACCCAACCTCTCAGCTTACAAAAGCACCCCACGCCGGCAACATATGTGTTCACCGTGGAAGATGCGTACCTGTGTAGTGACAGCCATGCAATAAATTCCGCAATGTTTTGAGCGGAAATGCCCGACAAGGTGGAGGGTTCGCACCCTTTAAAATGGCAAAAGGCATTAAGACCTGACGTATAAGCCTTGTGCGTATTCTTAGCAAAGGCCAAGCCCAAGAGACGATCCATCTCCGCTGCAACTAAAACTGTGGGAGTTGAGGCAAAGGTGTCATGACGGGCTGAGCCGACGGGGCTAACGCATGGAATCTCTTGATCTGAAAGCGAGATAAAGCATCGGCAATGTCATTCTCCAAACCTGGTATGTGAACAGCCTTAAAAAGTATATTATACTTGAGGCATAGCATGACAAGCTCCCGCACCAACTGCATAATTCGCAAGCATGGAGACGATTGCTTATTGATGATCTGAACGACAGCAGCATTGTCTGACCGAAAAAGCACTCTCTTGTTTGCTAAGAGAGGAGCCCAACAGCGCATTGCCGCCACTACCGGGTAAAATTCGAGTAGTGCTATGGAGGGTGAAGACGCCAAGCACTCTACCGACCAGCGCCCTTGAAACCATCTGCCCTGGAAATAAGCACCATAACCAATTGAAGCTGATGCATCTGTGAACAACTCCAGGGCAGTATTTGTATCCCACCACTGAGAAAGGAAAGGCGTAGTGCCATTAAAATGCTGCAAAAACTTAAGCCACATGAGGAGATCAAGCTTCGCCCCTTGCGTTAAGCGGACTTTGTGGTGTGGCCGCTTGAGACCAACAGTGAGAGCAATAATGCGCCTTAAAAATGCACGCCCTGGCGCAACCGCTTTGCAGACAAAGTTCAAGGACCCTACTAAGGACTGCAGCTGGAGCAATGTTGCCTTGGGCTTACTTAACATTGTTTGGATTCGTTCCGTGAGCGCTTGCACCTTAACGCGAGGAACCCGCACTTGGCCTTGCACTGTGTCAATTTCTAGCCCTAAATAGGAAATGCACTGTGAGGGTCCCTCCGTCTTTTCCCCCGCCAAAGGCACCCCGAGCTCATTGCAAACACCTTCAAAACGTCCCAAATAATCCTTACAAGATTCGCGGGATGTCCCGATGAAGAGGAAATCATCAAGATAATGTGTAACAAGACAAGAAGGCGACACCGCCTTAACACGAAATTCTAGAAAAGTACTGAATTTTTCAAAAAGGGCACACGAAATAGCACAACCCATGGGAAGGCACTTGTCGAAGTAGAATTGGCCTTGAAATTGGAACCCCAGCAGCTCGTAATCCCTAGGAGACACCGGCAAAAGCCGGAATGCGGACTTGATGTCAGCTTTCGCTAACCACGCGCCAACACCGGCCTGCAATGCAAGCCGCGTACCGACATCAAATGAAGCATAAGATACCTTACAACTATCTTTATCAATGAAGGCATTAACACCGCTTCCCTCAGGGAAGGAAAGGTGATGGATGAGTCGAAAGGTGCCAGGCTCTTTCTTAGGCACCAGCCCAATTGGCGAACATTGTAGACGAGGAAGGGGGCGTTGCGCGAAAGGACCGGCAACGCGCCCTTTTTGGATTTCTTTATCAATTTTATCAAGTGTAACCAATGGCATGGCTGCCGCCGATCCTAAGCAGCCAGCATCTCGCTTGGTGCGTGGGCCTGTGAAGCCTAGGGAAAAACCAAACTGAAAACCGTGTCGGAGAATAGCCGCATCGCCCACGTTACTGTAACCCTCCAGCCAACTGGCCAAAACATGAAACTTAATTGGCGTTGGAAGCACGAAAATTGCCTTTTGATGCTGTGGCAGCAGAAGATGCCACCACAGACCGCGCTTGAGGAGAAAATGCCGGATTCTGAGAATGGGCCCCTTTTGCGGCACCCCCGCCTTTCGCATAACCGGGGCGAGAACGCTGCCCCCCAATATGGCATGTGGAGGCTCCATGGCCCGAGCGAGAACATTTTGAGCACTGGTGCATGAATTTGCACCCAAGGAACTTGCAACCCCCAGCGCCATTAAATGCATAACACAACCTGGTAAAAGCACGAGACCCCCCTGCAGACTGCCTGCCGACCATTGGGCTACCACTGGACACCGCCGAAGCGGCTACTGTCAGCCAAAGTTCCCCATCCAAGTCGGCCCAAGAACGGTTAGGATAAATTTCCTGCCGCAACCGAAACTGCTCGTCATAAGCACGCCAGCCCATGCCTGGGAATTGTAGCGATGCCATGCGAACAATCTCGGTATACTTCAAGAGTTCCGGGGCGCGAAATGGATGCTTGACCAAATAGATCGTCATGAATGTATGGAACGCAGAGACCCATCGCTCCCAGGTGTCAAGCTTGCTCTGGCGGGATGGGGAGGACACGGTCGGCCTCAGGAACATCTTGTCCCCATCCACTACCAGAGAAACCTCAGCACCAGAGGAACGATGGGCCTTTGACAACAATGACCCAGGGGTATCAACGTACAAAAGGGCCAAATCGATGTAAGCGTTGCCCCAAATTTTGTCCTTAAGCGATTGGGGAACATAGGCCCCCAGCAGTGATCCAGATTGAGCCCGTGGTATAGCGGGCGGATTGGTAAGCCCAGCCAAAGCCGTACTACCCAACCCGCCGCTGGCGTTCTGCATGGGTATGTCAAAACCATGAAATTGTTGAGCGTTATAACCAGACACAGCGTCAATGCCACCGGGAGCAGAGCCCAGCGTACCTGCATTAAACCCAGGAAACACCGAGCTCGCCGCGGCACCACCGCCCGTAGCTTCAGACACTTGGCAAGTGTTACAACTACTACTATTAACTCGAAAAGTGCTACTACTAGTAGGTGTGGCATTGGTAGCATAACTAGGCCCAAATGAAGAATTAACACCCAAGGCTCTTGCCCAAGTATTCGGTAAACTGTGTCCCTGCCCACCATATACACTGGAATCACCAAAACAACGTGTAGGAACAGTACTAGTACCATTACCATTAGTAACATTAGAAATACCTGTATGAAAAAGTACACCTGGCTCCCCAATACCACAAGTACTAGCCATAGCACTGCTCGGGCCGGCACTACAGTTCACGTTAGAGTTCGCCGGCGTGACGGGAAGAGGAGGATCCAGACTAGGTGGCTGCGACAATGATACACAGGGCTGGTCCGGTGCAATCGATGGCCCATCGACATCAGGTGGTGGTAGGCCGGAACTCACGCTCGAAGACGAGGTGGAGACCGCTGACGGGGTGTCGGAGGATCGCGCCCGGGGCAACGTCGAAGACCTGGCCCGTCGCTTAGCCGCCACTGGAACCGCTGGCGTAGAGACGGGTGCCGTAGGAGGCACCGACGTAGGCCTGGCCCGCTTGGCTCGTGGTTGGCGGCCCCCACTTGTGGTTTGAGTCACCCGCCATCGGGCTGGCGGGCGAACTTGTCGACGTGGACGAGGCATAGTGAACCGGAAGGACAATCAGAAAATGATGACCAACCCAGCAGTCGGATGATGCAAGGTCCCGGAGAAGATGACGGAAAGTCAATCCACGAAACTGAGGCGGTCAATACAGCAGTCAGTCAAAATTCCCAGTAGCCGGGTTGCAGAATGTCTGTCCCAGAATAACAGCGTGAGCAATGAAAGTTTGTCCCCGACAGAGCAACTGAGCAGTCGGATAACGCAAAATTCTGTCGAAAAGAGAGTATGTGTATAACTGCAACGGGGCCGGACACACAATCGGCGAAGTAAATTTACAAGGTAACGGATGTGCTCAGAACGTGGCTCAACCCGCAGTCGGCAGCCCAGAAGTCGATGGAAGTGCTAAATGCAATGTTCGAAATGAAACCACCAATGGGCAACCGGCCGTACAAGAGGAACAGCTAGGCTTGGACAAAACCACAGCATACAGTCGTTAACTGAAGAAATTGTGGAATATTAAATCATGAAAGGATTCATGAAATTTTGTTCCAGTAGAAAAGGGCCCACGTTGCATGAACAAAGCTGTGACGAAAGTGAATGCAACTTGTACCTGAACCCTGCATATATGGTCCAAGATTTCACAATCCCTGACCTTAGCTTTTGACCCTGCATATGGTCCAAGATTTCACAATCCCTGACCTACTTGGCTTATTCCCTTAAGGAATCCTGCTATGAGCCAGTTCAGTCTTTCTGGCGACAAACCCCATGCTGTCCTGGTGGTCGAACACTTCACCTTGCCCAATGACCTGATTGAACTAGCCTGTAAATGCCCACCATGCACAGCTGTAAAGCATACTGTCTGTGAGTTGTGTATAATGCATTTGATCAATACTTGATAAAATGACATGTATAGTCGTATGTAAAGGGTACAAAATGGACCATTGTGCTTGGAAACCAGACATTTAATTGCTTGTTTAAGATTGTAAGTAAACAAGTGACCTTGGTACACTGAGAATATTTGCGATTATTTGTATGCAATCTTTCATTTTCATACACACGAAAATGGTACTGATATGACATTGGGAGAATAGGTTCATTTTGTGTAGGATTACAGTGTATGATTGTACACACAATGTACAATGTACATGTATGTATTTGCTTCTTTCTTCCAGCACAACTCTTTACATACTTGGTTTTACCTCCCATCCAACTGGCAGACTGCCTCACGCAGCGGAAACTTCAATGAACTATGAACTATTAAGAAATTAAAAAGGTCAAAACAAGTAATGAACTGCAATAAATTCCTTTTAAGGCAATACATTCCTTTAAAGAGATTGTTGTAAAAATCAGAACACTACAATTGTGGCTCATATGGATTTAAGTTAGAGCATCTGTGAAGAGGCATTGCGGCATGGAGGGCGGTCTATCCCTTGGCCCTTGGCTTGAATACATCTACATGTTACTCCTCAAACCATGCACATTGTAAAATGTAAATTGCAAGTGGTGATCAGATCCATTCCTAGCTGTGCATATAGATCAATGAATAGGATTTAGTCCAATTACTAGTCCATTCAACACACCAAGCAGCAGGAACTTTGTACCAGGTCTGCAACAGAACTACTAGACTAGTCTCCACCTCGCACCTGCAGCATTCTCCTGAAGACGTCCAGTGTATACTGACCGAAACGTCAAGTTAACCAGCTCTTTTCAGAGCCACCCCATACTCACAAAAGAGTTACCGCAAAGTACTTTAGGATTTGGAAGGTTTGCATGGACAGCATCGTGGAGGCACTAGTGGTACTGTGATGCACCATGGAAATAATTAGAGGTATTAATTAACTCTGTGTTCCAGGCAGTTATTAGCGACCAGCTTCATGAGAATTGAGCTGCAAGTCCAAGTTGAAGTCTGTGATAGTGCAGCAAGTACAAATCACTACTCCACTCATTGAAGTGTGAGGAAGTAAACCTTATACAGGGAGGACTATATAAGCAAGCCATCAGTGGTCAGGCACAAACTTTGAAGCACCCAGAAGACAGTTGCTGCTGTTTAGTGGAAGAGCATATAAATTCTATCGTAGTTAATTTGACCTTCTTTTTTCTTAACAGATGCCCATTTCTCCATCGTACAACTGGGGACACTGAACGCCGCTATCACCTCCGTTACTACAAGACCGGAACTTGCGTCCATGAGACGGACGCCCGTGGACATTGCGTCAAGAACGGACCGCACTGCGCCTTTGCCCACGGCCCGCACGATCTACGACAACCAGTCTACGACATCCGGGAGGTTATGGCTCAGCAGGATCCCCTGCCAATTATGGCGGACATCTTCAAGCCCTCTAACGGCACCGGTATGGGTTTATCGCCCATCACGTCTGTGTTATCTGAAAAGGACAAAGCAGCATTTATAGATGACCCGCGCTGGGGAGGTAAAACTTGTTACTTGTTTCTCCTCAATCACATTTTAATCGTTGTTTCGATATGTTTTCTTGTTTGTGACTGTCATTTTGTCTGACACAAGGCATACCGAGTTCAGTTACGTAGCTCCTCTTACTTTGAGCAAACTACACAGTCTTCACTTCATAATATTGCCAACTGTGAACATTGGAAATGAAATGCTGATCTTTCGGCAGAAGCAAAGCATTTATAAATATTTCCATTCCGTAAATCAACTTTTAGAGGCCTGCATTTTAGTTTATGTCAGACACGCGATAGTGATCCTGCTGCTTCGGATCCCATTTTAGCGTACCCTGCATGGAACTTAAATCTGCAAGATTACTGATGATCACGTGCCTGAAACAAACAGGCCCTCAGATTGGTACTGGCCAGCTTAAATGTACATAATAACTGCTTTAAAGTTTAAAATGATTTTTCAGTCACCTGAAGACGACATATTTGAATGATGCACCTGTATTTTACTAGGAGGGAAAACTAATTACAGGTAGCCTTGTAGATGAGAGTACTTGTCATGTTGAAGAGCAGACATCTTTCATAATTGTTGTTTGTTCCACCGATGCAATCAAATATTTATTTACATTATTAATAAGTCTTGCCCTTGATGACGGTAATTTGGACAAAAGCAAACTCTATTCCATTACGTTCAATGAATTGCTTTATGAGTCATTTCCCTTCTGGAAAATACAAGTGTGTTATCACCAAAGACGGAGTCTACTGTTTGGGAAAGAATGGATAATTCTTTCAGCTGAAAGCTTTTCACAGATGCTTCATCTTCAGAACTGCCATCCTTTACAGATATTCCTTCAAGCCGTCGTGTGTCTCCCAAGTGTCTTCAGTTGACAGCTGCTCATTTTGAAACACCCCAATTTTTCTACCATTTTTATAATTTTTCTTCCGTGGCCCTTAAGTCACTTTCCCTTCTCAAACTACAGACACTAATTTTGTGCTGACCAACTACAAGACGGATCTGTGCAAGAAGCCACCACGCCTTTGTCGCCAAGGTTACGCCTGCCCCCATTTTCACAATTCTCGGGATAGAAGAAGAAGTCCACGCAGATTTCGCTATAGGTTTGAATTTTTTTTTATCTTTATCAGGGACGAGATTTCTTAGATTTTTATCTGATTTCAGATTTTGTTTTTTTTGGATTTCAGATTTGTTTTCTCTCAGGCTGTGTGCAAAAGTATGGGAGATTTTCAGATTTCAGGGCTCAATTTCATTTCACGAAAGGCTAAGACAGATCGTACCATGCGTATCAATCTTTAATTGCTAAGCAATGTGTGATGTCACAATACTAATTACTATGGAAACAGGGACAGCTCATGTAAAATATGAATCGTAAATCTTTGTGAAATTGATTGCTGATTTTTTACGGTAATCATTGGTCAATCTCATCCCTGCTGTGTGCATTTTTGGTTTGTCAGTAATTTTATTCTCAACCTGGGCAAAAGCTCTGGCTTCAGCTCCAATTTTTGAACTGTCATTTCAAATAATAAGTACAAGTGATGAACTGCTGCAAGTTACTCATCAATCCAAATAATTCCCTTGAATAATTATATGATGCTTAGACTAGAGTTTGGAGGGTTTGACATTTTGATCCGAGAGCAGGATCTTTCTCTTTAGCCTTTGAGAAAGATCCTGCTTGGATCGAAACGTCAGTCATTTTAAAGTAATGCTAGACATGCAGTCGTCAAAATATCAAGCTAGTAGTTGTGGATTTTAAGTAGATACTGTGTATTTTACAAGCAAATGGAACTACTTCAGTGAAAAACCACATCCTGTATTTTCAGGTTAAAAATAGCGAGAACGAACCCCGAGTCTGACCTGCGGTTTGAAAAAGGGCCCTTTTATTGCAAGTTAATCTTGATATGAAATTACCAAAGATTTGTGGTCGGATCAAAACAAATATAATTGGTCTGTTATTGATATCAGCATGTAGAAATTCCATGAAAGTTGTTCAGGATATGAGTTCATTTTCAAAGTATGACAGGGATGCCACTTGGCAAGCGGAATGTTTGAGGTCGGCAATGCAGTGACACAAATTTAAACTTCTGGGTTACCATGAAGAGACCCTTTTTATCTTTCTCCAAATCAGGGCAACCAGTCTATCTGAGAAGTTTGCTAAGTGGTTATTGTTGTTGTTTTTTGTTTATTCATTATCCATTTATTTATTTCATTATTTATTTATAAACCATTTCCAACAGCGAAACAATCGGCAGGTACATGAATGGTTAACAAAAAGCAACATGTAAATGCGCTATGACCCTAACATGAATATATAGCCTTTGAGAAAGATCCTGCTAAGATCGAAACACGTCAGGCCCTATTAACTCCAAGCATTTTATAATTTTCAGGCCATTATTTTGGCTGATGAGCAATTTATTAAAAATTCATTTCTTGATCAAACTTGATCGAACAGGGACTAGCATCAATCTGAAATAGCACAAATTGTATGATAAATTTGTTTTAAAACCCAATCATGTTATTTCTGAAGATCGACTCCATGTCCCAATGTGAAACTGACGGATGAGTGGGGAGAGCCTGAGAACTGTGAGCAAGGGGACCAGTGTCCGTACTGTCACACTCGCACTGAGCAGCAATTCCATCCTGAGATCTACAAGTCTACAAAGTGTAACGACATGCAACAGACTGGCAATTGCCCAAGGGGACCCTTCTGCGCATTCGCACACGTCGACCGTGAGTCCACACATTCTTTTTTTTCCAGAAGTCATTGGGGACAATTGTTTCTCTGGCTCAATGTGGGCGTTTTGGAGGCAACATTTTCTGGGAGGGGGGGGGGGAGGCGGGGGGGGGGGGGGGGGGGAGGCGGTTCAGAGGAAACCTCCACGGCTTGGTCCAATACAAATTGTCGCCTTTTCAGGATGAATGCCAAATATCACCCTGTGTGAGAAAAATGTCAGTGCGTAAATCACTTGAGCAAGGCTTTTGCCAAGATTCAGAAATTGTGACATCTAGATTGAGCTTCCCACTGAAAAACAAGCCATCCACATGTTGAATTTACTGAACGGTGACTCAAAATTTAAAAATAACCCTAACCCTCTGCACTCACCACACAAGACAAGCTGTTTACCACATATTACTATAATATTACAGTTTTACCACAAAAAGGCTTACCAGTACTTCTGCAATGTTTTTCGATTGTCAGTCTTCCGCGCATGTTTTGTTTGAAATAATTACCGGTAGCTTGAAGTGCTTAGCTTTGATCTGAATATTAGCCATTTCTTCCTCAGTAAAAATTTGGTACTTATAATCTCCAGAATTCTTACTTGGAATTTCAGTTTCATTTTCTTGATATATTTACGTGTTTCTATTTGATTGTTTATATGTTTAGAGGAAATGACTACACATAGAGATTTTAGTGAAGAGCTCTGTACACTTCCACAGCTCACGTCCGCTACTACATCTTCATTAATTGGGAGTCCAATAGGTACATCAATGCATCAACAGGTGAGAGAAGAATTTATTGGATTTGTGAATCAGGTTATAGGAGTTTCAACCAAGGAGATCATGATCAGTGTGGCTGTTGAGCTCCCAGATGCCTTTGTCCCCATGGTGAAAGCCTAGATCCCCCTGGTTTTTGTCTTGGTGCTTTGACTTTGGTGCCCTGGCCATTGTCTTGGTGCCCCTGGTAATTGCCTTGGTGCCCCTGGTCAGTGCCTTGATGCCCCTGGTCATTGCCTTGATGCCCCTGGCCATTGTCTTGGTGCCCCTGGTCATTGCCTTGATGCCCCTGGCCATTGTCTTGGTGCCCCTGGTAATTGCCTTGATGCCCCTGGCCATTGTCTTGGTGCCCCTGGTCATTGCCTTGGTGCCCCTGGTAATTGCCTTGGTGCCCCTGGTCAGTGCCTTGATGCCCCTGGTCATTGCCTTGATGCCCCTGGCCATTGTCTTGGTGCCCCTGGTCATTGCCTTGATGCCCCTGGTCAGTGCCTTGGTGCCCCTGGTCATTGCCTTGGTGCCCCTGGTCATTGCCTTGTTGCCCCTGGTCATTGCCTTGATGCCCCTGGCCATTGTCTTGGTGCCCCTGGTCATTGCCTTGATGCCCCTGGCCATTGTCTTGGTGCCCCTGGTCATTGCCTTGATGCCCCTGGCCATTGTCTTGGTGCCCCTGGTAATTGCCTTGATGCCCCTGGCCATTGTCTTGGTGCCCCTGGTCATTGCCTTGGTGCCCCTGGTAATTGCCTTGGTGCCCCTGGTCAGTGCCTTGATGCCCCTGGTCATTGCCTTGATGCCCCTGGCCATTGTCTTGGTGCCCCTGGTCATTGCCTTGATGCCCCTGGTCAGTGCCTTGGTGCCCCTGGTCATTGCCTTGGTGCCCCTGGTCATTGCCTTGTTGCCCCTGGTCATTGCCTTGATGCCCCTGGCCATTGTCTCGGTGCCCCTGGTAATTGCCTTGATGCCCCTGGCCATTGTCTTGGTGCCCCTGGTAATTGCCTTGATGCCCCTGGCCATTGTCTTGGTGCCCCTTGGTCATTGCCTTGTTGCCCCTGGTCATTGCCTTGGTGCCCCTGGTCATTGCCTTGGTGCCCCTGGTCATTGCCTTGTTGCCCCTGGTCATTGCCTTGATGCCCCTGGCCATTGTCTTGGTGCCCCTGGTAATTGCCTTGATGCCCCTGGCCATTGTCTTGGTGCCCCTGGTCATTGCCTTGGTGCCCCTGGTCATTGCCTTGGTGCCCCTGGTCATTGCCTTGGTGCCCCTGGTCATTGCCTTGGTCCACCTGTTTCATTTTCACAAGACTGTGTGTTTGTAGGTGAGCCCAAGATGTTTTTCCCATGCTAATGGCCTTTGATATCTTGCCAATAGATAACGAGTGGAGATACAGCATTCAGCATAGCGTTTAACACCACAGCGGGACCAATAGCCAAGCCACGGTCTAACAGCACTTCTAGTAACTACTCCTCTGATAGTCTGCATCATAACATGTATCCCAGGGCACCAGGGTCAGAAAGAGAAGAGGCATTTGTAAGTACAGGGCAATAGACTCTGACCAGTGTAAGATATTGATCAACAGCAGGCAATAGTATGAAAATATTGACTAGCAGCAGTCAATAGTATGAAAATATTGACTGGCAGCAGGCAATAGTGTGGAAATATTGACTGGCAGCAGGCAATAGTATGAAAATATTGACTAGCAGCAGTCAATAGTGTGGGCATATTGACTGCCAGCAGGCAATCATGTGGGCATATTGACTGTAGCAAGCAATAGTATGAAAATATTGACTGGCAGCAGGCAATAGTATGAAAATATTGACTGGCAGCAGGCAATAGTATGAAAATATTGACTGGCAGCAGGCAATAGTATGAAAATGTTGACTGGCAGCAGGCAATAGTATGAAAATATTGACTGGTAGCAAGCAATAGTATGAAAATATTGACTGCCAGCAGGCAATAGTATGAAAATATTGACTGGCAGCAGGCAATAGTATGAAAATATTGACTGGCAGCAGGCAATAGTATGAAAATATTGACTGGCAGCAGGCAATAGTATGAAAATATTGACTGGCAGCAGGCAATAGTGTGGGCATATTGACTGGCAGCAGGCAATAGTGTGGGCATATTGACTGGCAGCAGGCAATAGTGTGGGCATATTGACTGCCAGCAGGCAATAGTGTGGGCATATTGACTGCCAGCAGGCAATAGTGTGGGCATATTGACTGCCAGCAGGCAATAGTGTGGGCATATTGACTGCCAGCAGGCAATAGTGTGGAAATATTGACTGGCAGCAGGCAATAGTGTGGGCATATTGACTGCCAGCAGGCAATAGTGTGGGCATATTGACTGCCAGCAGGCAATAGTATGAAAATATTGACTGGCAGCAGGCAATAGTATGAAAATATTGACTGGCAGCAGGCAATAGTGTGGGCATATTGACTGGCAGCAGGCAATAGTGTGGGCATATTGACTGGCAGCAGGCAATAGTGTGGGCATATTGACTGCCAGCAGGCAATAGTGTGGGCATATTGACTGCCAGCAGGCAATAGTGTGGGCATATTGACTGCCAGCAGGCAATAGTGTGGGCATATTGACTGCCAGCAGGCAATAGTGTGGAAATATTGACTGGCAGCAGGCAATAGTGTGGGCATATTGACTGCCAGCAGGCAATAGTGTGGGCATATTGACTGCCAGCAGGCAATAGTGTGGGCATATTGACTGCCAGCAGGCAATAGTGTGGGCATATTGACTGCCAGCAGGCAATAGTGTGGAAATATTGACTGGCAGCAGGCAATAGTGTGGGCATATTGACTGCCAGCAGGCAATAGTGTGGGCATATTGACTGCCAGCAGGCAATAGTGTGGGCATATTGACTGCCAGCAGGCAATAGTGTGGGCATATTGACTGCCAGCAGGCAATAGTGTGGGCATATTGACTGCCAGCAGGCAATAGTGTGGGCATATTGACTGCCAGCAGGCAATAGTGTGGGCATATTGACTGCCAGCAGGCAATAGTGTGGAAATATTGACTGGCAGCAGGCAATAGTGTGGGCATATTGACTGCCAGCAGGCAATAGTGTGGGCATATTGACTGCCAGCAGGCAATAGTATGAAAATATTGACTGGCAGCAGGCAATAGTATGAAAATATTGACTGGCAGCAGGCAATAGTGTGGGCATATTGACTGGCAGCAGGCAATAGTGTGGGCATATTGACTGGCAGCAGGCAATAGTGTGGGCATATTGACTGCCAGCAGGCAATAGTGTGGGCATATTGACTGCCAGCAGGCAATAGTGTGGGCATATTGACTGCCAGCAGGCAATAGTGTGGGCATATTGACTGCCAGCAGGCAATAGTGTGGAAATATTGACTGGCAGCAGGCAATAGTGTGGGCATATTGACTGCCAGCAGGCAATAGTGTGGGCATATTGACTGCCAGCAGGCAATAGTATGAAAATATTGACTAGCAGCAGTCAATAGTATGAAAATATTGACTGGCAGCAGGCAATAGTGTGGAAATATTGACTGGCAGCAGGCAATAGTATGAAAATATTGACTAGCAGCAGTCAATAGTGTGGGCATATTGACTGCCAGCAGGCAATCATGTGGGCATATTGACTGTAGCAAGCAATAGTATGAAAATATTGACTGGCAGCAGGCAATAGTATGAAAATATTGACTGGCAGCAGGCAATAGTATGAAAATATTGACTGCCAGCAGGCAATAGTATGAAAATATTGACTGGCAGCAGGCAATAGTATGAAAATATTGACTGGCAGCAGGCAATAGTATGAAAATATTGACTGGCAGCAGGCAATAGTATGAAAATATTGACTGGCAGCAGGCAATAGTGTGGGCATATTGACTGGCAGCAGGCAATAGTGTGGGCATATTGACTGGCAGCAGGCAATAGTGTGGGCATATTGACTGCCAGCAGGCAATAGTGTGGGCATATTGACTGCCAGCAGGCAATAGTGTGGGCATATTGACTGCCAGCAGGCAATAGTGTGGGCATATTGACTGCCAGCAGGCAATAGTGTGGAAATATTGACTGGCAGCAGGCAATAGTGTGGGCATATTGACTGCCAGCAGGCAATAGTGTGGGCATATTGACTGCCAGCAGGCAATAGTATGAAAATATTGACTGGCAGCAGGCAATAGTATGAAAATATTGACTGGCAGCAGGCAATAGTGTGGGCATATTGACTGGCAGCAGGCAATAGTGTGGGCATATTGACTGGCAGCAGGCAATAGTGTGGGCATATTGACTGCCAGCAGGCAATAGTGTGGGCATATTGACTGCCAGCAGGCAATAGTGTGGGCATATTGACTGCCAGCAGGCAATAGTGTGGGCATATTGACTGCCAGCAGGCAATAGTGTGGAAATATTGACTGGCAGCAGGCAATAGTGTGGGCATATTGACTGCCAGCAGGCAATAGTGTGGGCATATTGACTGCCAGCAGGCAATAGTGTGGGCATATTGACTGCCAGCAGGCAATAGTGTGGAAATATTGACTGGCAGCAGGCAATAGTGTGGGCATATTGACTGCCAGCAGGCAATAGTGTGGGCATATTGACTGGCAGCAGGCAATAGTGTGGGCATATTGACTGGCAGCAGGCAATAGTGTGGGCATATTGACTGCCAGCAGGCAATAGTGTGGGCATATTGACTGCCAGCAGGCAATAGTGTGGGCATATTGACTGCCAGCAGGCAATAGTGTGGGCATATTGACTGCCAGCAGGCAATAGTGTGGAAATATTGACTGGCAGCAGGCAATAGTGTGGGCATATTGACTGCCAGCAGGCAATAGTGTGGGCATATTGACTGCCAGCAGGCAATAGTATGAAAATATTGACTGGCAGCAGGCAATAGTATGAAAATATTGACTGGCAGCAGGCAATAGTGTGGGCATATTGACTGGCAGCAGGCAATAGTGTGGGCATATTGACTGGCAGCAGGCAATAGTGTGGGCATATTGACTGCCAGCAGGCAATAGTGTGGGCATATTGACTGCCAGCAGGCAATAGTGTGGGCATATTGACTGCCAGCAGGCAATAGTGTGGGCATATTGACTGCCAGCAGGCAATAGTGTGGAAATATTGACTGGCAGCAGGCAATAGTGTGGGCATATTGACTGCCAGCAGGCAATAGTGTGGGCATATTGACTGCCAGCAGGCAATAGTATGAAAATATTGACTGGCAGCAGGCAATAGTATGAAAATATTGACTGGCAGCAGGCAATAGTGTGGGCATATTGACTGCCAGCAGTATTAAAGCATTTCATCATTCTGCTTGAAAACCATGCTGAGTTGCATTGCTGCCTCTCAGATGTAAGCAGACTTTTGGTGAGTTGAAGTGGAAAATGAATACTGCCCTTAACTGTCGAATCTTCCTTTGTGTTCATACAGCAGAACATGTTACTACCATCAAGTCATTTACCAACGTTGAACCATCCTCTGACGGTATCCAGTTCAAGTTCCACAGCTTCTAGTACAATGTCTGCAACTGCAACTCCATTCTATCCCCCTAGCGACACAGTAGAATCAGTTATAGGTAAGGAGTCAGAAGAATCATCCCTAACTGAACCCAGGCTTTTTCAAAAACAAAATTGTTTGTTTGATGGAAAGAATAGGATTTGCAGTAAGCTTCATGCAAGAAACAGAAATTTCAGATATTTCATGATGACATGATAGGTTTATGGCATCTGACAGCCAATAAATAGCTGCAGCCACCACGTTCAAGAATGACCTCTGATTGCATTACAATGGGAGACTTTGGAGAATCGATCTTGAGTCAACAGCGATTGTGAGCATGCGCGCGTTGTTTTGCGCGTGCGTGTGCGTGCGGTGTTGACTTGAAGACCCGTTCTCCAAAGTCTCCCATTGGGAGGTTCCACCCACCTTGCCACTGATGACCAGTCTGACCAGGGGTCGGTTTCACGAAACACAAAGACTACGGGTAATATTAAATGTGAATCAACCTTAATTGCTAAGCAACGTGTGATGTCACAATACAAATCACTATGGTGATACTGATAACTCATCTTATTATTAATCTTGGTGTTGGTGAAATCCAGCCTAGGCACCTGAAGGAGGTCATATAGCTACAGTTGCCATCTTACACCTTTTGTTGATGTGCATCTTCTGGATGGCCCCCAATCATGGTAGATCCCACTAAGGCTTGGTCAGATGTGTTTCTGCAGAGAGAGGCTGCATCCCAATCTGTTGTCTAGAGCTAGGTCTAGGTCTTTGCTCCATTGGAAATACACGGAGACACCAAGACAATAGACCTAGCCGTAGCTTGTTTCGGACATGGCCAGAGCTAGCTGGCTGTACGATGTTGACTCTGCCTCTGATCTTGCTCTCTTACAGGAAACGCTCTAGATGACATGAATCTTGAGGATATCGACGTAGCCGCATTAGAGAAGGAATTAGACAACGAGACATCTTCTATATCAAGCTCTGTAGCAAGCATAGGACATTTATCAATGAGTGAGTGCGGCTAAACAAGTATCATATAACAATTTCAGAAAATATCAGACTAGCATTGTTTCAAACCTTGGCTTAGGCTCTGGCTGCGGAATTGCCTGCGTCATCAAGATGCTACAAAACAGGTTGTGAATATTCATTTCAGTTGAAACTAGGTTTCTTCTTGTTCTAAAACAGAATATCTGTTTCAAAACAACAACCAAAAGTTGATCTCTCTTTATAAAAATGAACTTTTGGAATGGAGCCTGAGCCAGAACCTAAGCTGAAAATGTGAAGGGATACAAAATATGTGAAATAATATCAATATTAATCAACATCTGCTATGAAATCTACCCATTCTATACTGCTCATAAATTGTAAATATAATAGCAATCAAATAACCACAAGGGAAACCTACTTGATTAATTCTAAATCATTAAAAGTGAAAAAAAAAGAATTACTGGAGCTGGATTCGAACCTGGGACCCCCGGAATGGTATGGCATGGTATTCCATGCGTCCCAGGTTCGAATCACGCTCCAGTCAATTTTTTGTTGTTGACCTTTCATTGATAGTAAACAAGAAGTGTGACATATATGTGACTCATTTCCGCAGTAGCTGTCACTTACACAGTGACTCATTGACATATTACAGGGACTTGATGACAAACTGGATTGAAACTGACCTCAGGGTATTATTGCAGTGACGTGTTTTTTGTGACTTCAGGTCTAGGGTACGGCAGTTCAGCTCCGGTCAGCATTCCTGGTAGTGCTAGCAGCATCAGCAGCGGTCCCAACCACAAGTCCTCAGTCACAGATAGTCCAGGTTCACCCATGTCGCAGCTGTCTTATATACCACATCACATGCAGCAGCAGCAACAGCAACAACAGCAGCAATTAGAACAGGTAAGAGGTTGGTAGGGTATGAGACGTGTGTGGAGTTTCTTCACGATCTGTGACTTACTTGACTTAATGCCTTTCTTGCACAGGCCTATGGGGGCTGTCAAGATCCTATCTTGGGCAATATGCCAGGCTTGGGTCAGTGGTGTTACTCCCCTGCTTGAGCAGCTCTCTTTCAGGCAGTCAGTCCATCTTTTGGGTGGGTGCCCTCTTGGTCGAGTGCCTTGGACTTGTCCTTCCAGTGCTATTTTGGGGTATCTATTATATTCTAGTAGCGAAAGTAGAATGCATGTAAAATTTAATCAGGTATCCAACTGCATAAAAGTTGACTGAAAAAAAACAAAACCAAATACTGATTGAAAACGTTGAAGATTGAAACCTACTATGAAGAAATAAAACGAAAGATTTTGAGGGAGGCTCATGCCCCTTCCCATATGTCACATCAATGAATTAATTTGTTGTTCCTCGTTCACGTTTCCCTCTCCTATTTCCACTATGTCAGGCGGCGGCAGCCTTTATGAGCCAGCCCAACACTGTCCCACATCACATGCGACACGGTCAGCTGAACCTCGGTAGAATACTGGACAATCCAGGCCACGGTAACCGTCCGGGGCCTCAGTCCCCACTCTCCACCGGCAGCAACCCCACCAACAGCGAGGAGATGGTCTGTAAACTACAGGAGGAAATCCTGTCATTGAAGTCCAAGCTGCACACGTGGGAGGAGTCTTGGAACCAGGCCAAGCAGGTATGTAAGATCAGAGAACCAGACTACTAAGACTAAGTTTACGAAACGCAGGCTCAGGCTCTGGCTCCAGCTCTGTCATCCATATGCTTAAAATATAGGTTGTGGTTGTTCATTGAAGCTGAAGCTTTAAAACCAGAGAATCTACTTCTAAACTGCAGCCAAAAGTCTCTATTTTGAGACTTGTTATTTAAGACTGGATTTGCGAAATGGGATCTGACCCTGAGCCCCTGTTTCATAATTCCCCTTAATATCTATGACACTCAACTACCAAACCCAGTTTTGTCCAGTAGCTGCTGTAGACATACAACACCAGAGCTTGTGGAGTGCAGAGTGTCTTACATTTCACACAAAGATAATCTGACGCTACTCATTTATAACCTTGTGAACTAGACATAAAATTGTCCTAAATTCCAAACACTTATTTACTCTTATCTGTTTTGTCCGACAGGCATGTGATGCATGGAAGAAGGAAGCTAGTGAATCCAGTGAGAAAGCCAGACTAGCTGAACAAGGAAGGCAACTAGCAATGCAGTTTAAGGATGAAGTAAGATCTAGACATTCAATCGTTACCCTGATTGGCAAATCTGACATGTATATGTGTACACAGGAGACAAACCCCATGATGAGGCCACTGTGGGTTTCGCCATTGATGGGGGCCATACCATATGATGAGGCCACTGTGGGTGTCGCCATTGATGGGGGCCATACCATATGATGAGGCCACTGTGGGTGTCGCCATAGATGGGGGCCATACCATATGATGAGGCCACTGTGGGTGTCGCCATTGATGGGGGCCATACCATATATATACAAGCAAAGGACACTTGTGCCTACAATATTGTATCTAGTCACCTGGGGCCAATTTCATGGCGTTGCTTAGTACAAAAAATTGCTAAGCATGAAATTTCTGTCTTGATAAAAACAGGGTTAAAAACCAAATTTCCAGGTATTGTGTATCACTTGTGATTGTTCTTTGACCATGATTATCAAATGGAATTTGTAATGGTGGTTTGTTTTATTGGGAAAGACATTTTGTGCTAAGCAATTTCTGGTGCTTAGCAGCTCCATGATTGGCCGCTGGATGTGTGTTCACATAAGACCTGCGTGGGGTGGCCCCCCCCCCCCCAGCAATGGCTTCCTGTAAGAGCCTTGTCATATTTGCCTAGTACACATCAACACCCCTCATTAAATCACATACCTCTCTGAAATTAAGCTGCAAAATGCCTCTTTCTGTTGAAGTGTAAAATGAAATCATGACAAATCACCAGCAGTGCAGGCCTTCCTTTGAGGAGTAATTTTGTGCAAGTTATAATTTGGGCCAAACTTTTTGTATTTTGCACATCTAAACACCAACACACAGCATTTTATCATCATTAACCTCTGCATAGAAGCCAGTTTTTATTGCAAATATCACACATGTTTAAGAATCCATTTAATTTAACATTTGGTTTGTTCATGCTGCCAGTGTGGTGATGTGGTAGTCCTTTGCTTTACTTCCATTTTGCAGGCTCTGAATGAAGCGAAGACGTTAAAACACGACATGGAAGGGTTAACTGGCGGCCCTCATCTACACATGTTGGGCAAGATAGCCGACTTACATAGTTTACCACTGGGAAATCTCAAACAAATGCAGATGCAACTTAGACAAGACATTGAGAAACTAGACAGGGTGAGTGTCATTCATCTTCCCCACCCCCACCCACTCCCTCCCCCTCCCCCTCCCCCTCCCCAAGACGTGAACCAGTGCTCTACCTTCAATGCTATTCTGTATTATCTTGACTAATCCGGCCAGGCTTCAATTTTTCCCCGCAAAAATGACATCAGAAACACACATTTCCCCTCCTACCTCTTGGTTGAGCAGTGGGAATTTGACATAGCCCGGGATGTGAACCTGAGACCTCTGGGAAATCTTGCCAGTGCTTTACCCGTCTGAACAGCTACATGATAGACCTAATTGTCCAGGCTGTGATTTTATTCAGTCCAAGTTGGTACCAGTCCAAGTTGGTACCAGTCCAAGTTGGTCCTAGTCCAAGTTAGTCCAAGTCCGCGTTAGTCCTAGTCCAAGTTAGCCCTAATCCAAGTACCTTGCTGGAGTGTTTTGTGCGAGACGTTTGTCTTATATTTTGCTGATTTTCTTCCCTTTTCCTGCAGATAATCCACACTAAAGAGGCCTTGAGGTGCTGTACTTGTCAAGATCGTGAACGTAGTATAGCCACCGCCCCTTGTCATCACTTTGTACTGTGTGATGCCTGCGCTTCCACTAAGCATAATTGTCCTGTCTGTCATGTTTCCATAGCAAGTAAAGTCAACGTGTCGATGCCGTTGTGATCAGGATCCTGCAGAGGATCATCATCCTGACAGCTGTCCATGCTGTCTCTCCATAGCAGCTCTCCGCCATGCGGAATTAGTCTTACATGTCACATTTTCCAGGATATATCCCAAGCATCATCGCTTCTTTTTGATCTCTCCACTTTTTTCTTTCCTTTTCTTGTTTTGTTATGAAGAATTGGAGCATATTGGGACAGCCAAATTTTGTAGGTGAACAAGTTTTGCGCAAGTAGGAAATCACTTAATATTGATTTCCATTTATTGATTATTCAGTCTCTTATTTGAAGCAGTAGTATTCAAAATTTGGAGTGTAGTATATATACGCACGTCAAGGGGCTCCCAGGTACACTACATGTGAACATATTTTCAAATGTCGCCCTCTTGTGAGTAACGTAATATGCGTCAAATACATAAACCTGTTGCATGTTGACGTACAGTCGCTTCTCTGTGAAGTCACAAAGCTGCTTAGCAGAAATCAATCAGCTGGAAATCAGTTATTAGCAGTATATCACAAGAGATTTTGGCTGCTGCCCTGCATTTTGCTAAGCCAAATCGATTTGGGCTCAGCAGCATTGCAACAGCAGCCCCTGACATTTTTTATTTTGAAGGCTGAGGTATCATGCGTGCGTTTCTTATGAGAATTCTTCAGCAGTGATAAGTCAATTTGTTCGTTTGGATTAAGTCTATTTCTTGTATTCTAAGCCTCGGTCTCGGCTTAAAAGCTTACAGATTTAATGTCTTCAGAAATAAAAACTACAAGCGAACAGGCAGCAGCCAAACTCACAACATATCAGTGACATTGGTTGATTGAAGCACAATTAATGTACATGTATTATGTAAGTTGCCACTTGTCTCATGCTGTGTGCAGTATCTTACTTTATATGACAATTTCACAAAAGTTCACCAGTGTGTAAAAATCCACTTCTTGTTCAACAAATTAAGATGTAAACTTGCACAATCATCTTGAACGGAGTAGATGTTGACAGAGCAACTGGCTTGTTTTTGTCAGAACATCTTGTCTTGTTATTGAAGTGAAAGGCGTGGATGTTGTACCCCTGACGCTAAGGGAACTTCACTGCACTATTTGCTTGGGAATCTTGTGCTTGCTTGTCAATACTATGTTCATTTTTCATGAGGCGTTCTCAGTGTTGCAGTGTATAATGACCATGTTTATTCACAAACACTGTCTCTATGAGATTTGGTTTTGTTGTGTTAATTTTTTGGTTCATAAATTGATAAGAAGCTTTTATCATTTGATATTTGAAGACAAAATTATTCAAGGAACCTGCTAAACATTTTAGTAAAAGTCAATGAAACATTGAGGCAAAAGGGTATGAAAGTTACATGAAGATTAAAGGTACTATAATACTTTGGTAAAGTTGATAGAACAGCTGGAGTCTGTTCATAATTTGATTCGTCATGGAATAAAAACAAACCTGTGAAATATTTAGCTCAACTGATCATTGGAAACAGTAGAAAACAGTGAAAAACCATTGAAATTGTGAGGAAATTGTAATTGAATAATTGTGAGGTTTTAATCTCGGAGATCAAAACTTTTTTCGGTATTTTGTTCTACTCATTTCTGGATTAGGAAAAATACAGCATTTCAGGCAGAAACATTGTAATGGTATGTTTGTACCAGTATGGTAGTACCTGGTCATTCTTAATCTGGAGGAATCCATTTTCACTTTGAGTATTGGGAATTTAATTTGGAAGCCCACCCAGACCCCAGCTTTATCAAACACGATGGTATATCTCATCCTAGTGAGTCCCAAGAATGTGCCGCAAAGATTCTGTAGTTTCATTTTAGCAGATTCAGTTAAGTTCATAGCTATAACACCCTGGGTTTGGACACTCACAGACAGTTTCTAGCCAGAATGCAACTAGGGATATAATGAGTGTGTTCTACAAGCCATCAGCTTTAATACACTGACTGCATGGGCCGGGTCTGTTTATGGCTGCATAAGTGACCAATCCTTCAATTTTACTACAGCTCATAAAGTTCAGGTGTAGACAGTACACAATTTCGTACTTGTAGCATGTTGGATAAGTCTTCAATCAAATTTTGGGAGGTTTGAAAACAGGAAATGTTGTTTGGACATTATTTTTATCATAATTTGGTTGATTTTTGTCTTCGTTTGTTTAAATCGAGTTAAATTTCTTTATTGCTCGTTACAATTTTAAAAAATAACACTAATAACAAAGAATTTAGTTTTTGTTCTTATATACATGTAATTGAATTCCTTAGATGTGTCAATATTATATATCGAGTAGTAATAGTATTTTTTTAATCCAGTAGGGACCAGGCAGAAATAAGAAAGTAGAAAAATCTCACAAATCCACTACTAGTATCAATGCTGAAATGAGCTGGAAAGAGCTTTCTAGTAATATATACCACATTATAATTTATTAGATTTTTAGTTTGATTAGTGCACGACGTTTTGCCCTGACGTACCTGGATTATGCTAATATCACCCAGCCAATCAATAGTTACATTGAGCTGGGGTTAACACTAGTGGTTAAGGTATCTGGGGCCTTTTCCAAGCCTCGGCTCCGGCTTCGGCTCCGGCTCTGGCTCTGGCTCTGGCTCCGGCTCCATTTCATGCATCCATTCTAAAATAATGGGTATCAAAATAGATGCTTTTGGCTGCGGTTCAGAAATAGATTATCTGGTTTGAAAGGGAAAACAGAGCTTCAGCTTCAGTGAAAAACCACAACCTATATTTTTAGCATATGTATAAAAAAAATGGATGACCAAGGCGAAGCCGGAGCCGAGGTATGGAATATGGAAAAAAAGGCCCCTGGTGACAGTGAACTTTGCTTAGCCAAACAGCTAGTAAGCACTAAGCAGTAAGCACAGTAAACGCTTCATTTATGAACATTTATGAAGCCTGAAAATGATGCCCCAGCTAGGAGAAATCGATTGGAGATGCTCCCAATGCTCTGAACCATTTTTGTTCAATTGCGATTGCTCCCTCTTCTAATGAATGGTTTTCATAACTTAAATAGTTTTTATTAATGAAGATGGTGCTTGTTGTATGGTTGAGTTAAATCTCTTTCTTCAGTGAATTCTGAAGTACAGCAGCGTCGTAATATACATAAATCTGTGGACAAATTTTCTGTTTAAGTATGTTACCAATCCTGTACCTTTAGTCCGAATGCCCGCACTGTCACACGCATAAGTTAATTCGTTGTCTTGTGACGTCTTGGGAATGAAGCACAAGGACCAAATTGTCGTCTGGTTGATGGTGAGGTGCGCATCTCACATTGTACGTCTCTCGAAAGTTTCCAAAAAAACTTGTAGATTTGATAATAGTGAACTGAAATCATGTGAAACTGGAATAGAAGCTTGGAGACTTACAGACGGACAAAGTTTGAAACTTACAGGAAACCTGGCGCGTGTTTTTATTAAGCATGCAGGAATTACTGTAACCGGTAATTGATACTGTATGTTAACTTAAATATTTCTTGATTCATTTTTTTCAATAGTACATCTGATAAGGCAAGCTGGTACCTTTCAGTAACACATTAATGTGTATTAAAATTTATATTTTTGTTTCCACACATATACTATAATATCAGTAGTTATATACTGATTTGTTTTTGTTTCGTTTTGTTTTTAATTTGGGAATTTACACGAATTTCGAAGAATGTAACGACCATTTTTCATCAGGGCAAGTTTGTAGTGGATTAAACTCATTCCTGTGTGAAATTCCACATTTTCATTGTACATCATCCTAAATGACATCACTTCTCGCATCATCATAATAGACTTTTGCAGCTTTCAGTGTAAAAAAAGACATTACAGTTGAAATTCAGTGTATACATTCTATCGCAGAAAAATGTAGCATTTGCGTAGACTAGTTTGATCATTCTATCCCCAAATTATTATAGTATCACATATATTAGATTGTTTTTATGTTCATGCGTAGTTTCTTAGAAATCAACTAAATCCATCTTTGTTTTCCTTTTAAGGAACTAGTGGGTTATAAACATAATTATGCCAAATTATAATAATTAAATGTGTACTTTTTGCTCTCCAAATTGTAATTTCGGTTTATTAATATTATTGTATAGGTTTAATTACAACATTCAGAGCTATGTGAAAAACAAAAAAAATTAAATTTATATTTTCAACTTTTTTTCTTCTAAAATCTTTGAAAAGTTATTTTTTAATTGTAAAAGGACAGAGATTGAGAAATGCAACCCACGTAGGAAAACAAATATGAAATATTGTAGGTATAATATTGTTTTGGCCTATTATTGTTGTGGTTGTGCGAGTGGACGGAGATACTGTCGGTGTACTTTAAATCCGTATTTCTGTTGTTTGGTCTAAATGTAAAAGGAGTGGATTTATCAGGGAATTTTTTTCTTTGAAATAAATCCTTGTCTGGAAATAACCAGAAATGCTCATTATATTTGAAAAAAAATTGTCAAATTGTTTTTCATGGTGGTGGTTTTGAGTCTTTTGAAAGTTTGGTTAGAATATTATACTTTGGTTTTGTCAAAGAAATGCATATTCATTGTGGGCAAATGAAGGAAGATACAGTAACAGTAATCTGTGAACTTAGTCCCATACGGTGCCCACATTTTGTACTTTTTGAGAAAACAGTGAAAACGGTCACAGTATTTAAAACAATCTTTCCACCGTTATTTTTGGTCTTTGAAAGATCGAAGTTGTTTTTGGTCATTGGTTTTACTCTTTTTCTGGTTAAATACAGCATTTAAGGCAGAGAAAGATAAACTTCATATCCATTTTGCTGTTATAATTTCACTGAATTCCTCGATATTTTGTCGTGAAAATCACACTATTTTGACGGAAGCTAGCTCCTCGCAGGTGATTATCCATACAATAAATAGTGCGACGTCGCGACGAACGTCAGTATAGTGCGCAGTTTGTTTACATGAGATCATGGCTGTAAATACAAACTTTCTCTGTGGGTAATTCTCTAAAAATAGACTGAACACGCATTGCAAATGACGTATATAGTTCAACAATCCAATCAACGACATTTGTTCACGTGGACAACGTGCCGCCGTCCAATCACAATAGAGAAACAACTGCCTCCCATTCACCTGCAACTCTGTCTGATGCAATCCAGCCGACTAAATGGACGGCAATTAACACAGGAAATTGAAAATCCATTCGCAAGAAAGTAGACCATATAAATCACAATTTCCTCATTTTCAAGAATCAGATTTACTTTTATCAATGATTGAGAGTATTAGTAAAGTATGTTTATTGCCTTCAAGGGTAAAAATTGGCGTTGCTAATTGAAAAACAATTTATTTTTTAAGAGTTTGTGGCGCATGAATATTATGACATCATTGTGAATCTACCAAAAAAGGTCAAGTATGGCGGCCGGTCTCGTCCACGTTGTACGCATGTAAACTCTATGCGTTCACATTGCATATTTGCACGACATGAGACAACAAGCCAAAGAATCACACAGAAAACGGCGAAGAAAACGCGTCAAAATGGCTGTGTAGCAATAAAACTGCGGCCCACCCAACGTGCAAATCCACCGGGATTGCACCAGAAGACAATAGCCATGGCGTGAGTAGAGTGTTTTTTTGTTAATTTTCTCTGGAAAAGGGATAATTTAATGCGGGATTATTTTAGATTTATTATATAGACTAGACGATCATCGGAACTCATAATCCCCACTTGCCAGGCATGACGCGTGGCTAGCATATTGTCATTGTTGTCATAATAATTAGGGGCCTATAACTTGCGTAATTTAATTTTGCTGGTTATTATTTTTTGGGGGGGACATATAATTATGACGGTAAAACATTAAGGTTTTTGTTTGATTATGTCTAAATGAATTAGAATGGCATCAATTGACAAAATGTTAACTGAGTAAAAAAAAATTAGAAACTATCCTGCCACTGTGCATTTGATGAGGTTCATTTCTTTCTCTTTTTGTTTAATTTCCAGTTTGTTCATAATTTATGTATGATTTATGAATACTGTGCTGACATATTTTTAGGTTAAAATAGTAATTTAATGCTATTCTGTTGGCGACAATACGTCACTTCCTGTGCAAGCACAATTGTAAGCACATGTGCACCCCAGCGCGTTGTGTTACATGCGTTTGTTTTCACGTCTCCAGCCAAATTGTCGAGAATTGTTCAGTGACCTCAGGTCATGAAAAAGCCAGGATGTTCGAGCAGTTCGACCAAAAGAATAGCAGCTCTTGTCTCTTGTGGTAGGTGCAGATAGGGTTAATGAAGATTTTGTATTTCTAAAGATTATCCTTTCTAATTCTTGCATATGTTCTTTTTCTTTCCAGCTCCTTTGCATCATGCATCCTCAACAGCGCCCAGATAGGGTTTGCTCAAGAAATTACCTTGTTCTCTCAAGCCTCAGTTTATCAACATGTCGATATCCGTCAGAGAAGCCAGCAAGATGTCTCTCTACAGTATGGACTTCGATCCGATGACCTCGCTCTTCAGCGAGGAGCCCAACAGCCTATTGGCTGTGGGGCATGATGATTTCCTCAAGGGTCAGGGGTCGCTGGAGCCTGGGGACTCCACATGCAACTTTGCTGATGATCTACTGGGGGAAATTGATGGCCGACATTCAAGAGGTGTGTACCGACTTTGTATTCTTCCAGGATAAAATAAGGAAATTAAAATGACTGTAAATTTGGAAATTGAAAATAGCATTGTGCTTAATTGTTTCCTTTCTCTCTTGTGTTTTCTATGCAGGGAGTTCATTATCAGAAGAACTTCCCGATTGGATGTCGGAGAAGATCTCACTGACTCAATGGATAGATGCGGCAGATATTATGCCATCTGATCTGCTGACAGATGTACCCTTGCCATTTCCCAAGGATGCATCCCTTGAGCCGGCAGAAGACCTGCTGCTGAGCCTGATGGTGGATGACAATGTCCCACCGCAGCCTCCATCTCCAGGCGAGCAGCAGGCTCAAGATCTCATTGCCCTGTCCCCAGCTGGTTGCCTGTCCTCCCCTGAATCCCCAATGTCCCCTGCCTTGTCCCTGAGCAACACAGATCCAGGCAGCCCCGAGGCCATCCCACTGACGGCTGAGGAGCAGCTGTGGCAAATAGCCGAAGGACTGACAACCATATACGGAAAGGACCTGATACTGGAAGACCAAAGCGAGTTCATCAGTCTTCAGTCACCTGCTGAGTCCTTCGTAAATCCCTCTCCCTCCCCAGAACAGCAAATCGAAGAGGAAGATCAAAAGAGGTCTCCGATGATCCCTCAGAAAAAATCCAGAGCTAAGCCCAAGCTTAAGACTGTCAGCGATCCTGTAGTCAAGAAGAGCAAGAAAAGGGATCAGAATAAAGTCGCTGCCACCAGGTACCGACAGAAGAAGCGCAGCGAAGCCAACACCGTCGCATCGCAGCAGGAGGAGTTGGAGGGGAGGAATAAGGAGCTGAATGATAAGGTGGATTCCCTGTCCAGGGAGATCAAGTACCTGAAAGACTTGATGGCCGAAGTGTTTAAGGTCAAGGGAGAGCTTAAAATTTTACAGAAGTGAAGTCTCCTTGCTCAAGTGTTTGTAGTAGTGGTTGTCAGTCTGTAAATATGCTTACTGGTAGTCAAGATTTGTCAGCTCAAGAATTTTTATTTTTAGTAACCTGAAAAACACCCATTTCTTTATCATACAAGGTAAACCCACTTTTCTACTGTAATCGAAACCCACTTACAAGAACCATCCTTCCAAACCACCCTTTAAATATTTCTTAGTTGTAAATTAATGATGAATTTATGATTTTCCTCGTTTATGAAACGTGTTGAACTGGACATGGATTTTTTTAAGAATCACCTAAAAAAAAAGCACCTCAAGTTGACTTGCTTTTTGTATCTTAAGAAATTCCAGTCCTCATTATCTGTTACATGATCAGTGGTCGATTTCACCGAACTCATTGTAACTTAATATCAATCGTAGGACTTTCATTGCAGCCCTACCAATGGTACGATGGGTCATTCTTTGTATCTCAAGAGCCACCCATCGTAGGGTTTCGTGAAATCGACCCCTGGATTGACATTCTGTGAGTTTTGTCATGGCACATAAATACAGTGTATTTATGTTAATGCAGGTGTTTTGGGTGCATTTTGGTTTGGGTTATGTATTTGACTTTTTGTTTTGAAAATGTTGCCATAACTAGAGATTTTAAGGTGATTGGGTTTAACTCGTTGATAAAAAGGCAACAAGTCAATGCAAACGTCAATTTAAACAATGGTTGGCTGCATAAATGTAGAAAAGACAGATATGGCATTCATTCATTTTGGCATTGTGGTGGATAATGGAGTAGATGTACATAAACCCTCTCGCAGTGAAGGTATGATCGGAATGCATATGATTAGGGAATCATTTTGCATTCAGATGTGTACAGAACAATCCAATCTGTGAAAGGGTCTTCTATGTATAATATTATACATACTGGCGTGCGTTTGGACGGTGGGACTCATTGTGAAAGAACACCACGTATTTCCTGTGTGCAAAAACCTCTGAAGTCTAGCGATTTTATTACCACTTCTAAATCCCGTGAGTTTTTGGTGTAATTTACATGTGGTCATCGATTGACCGTTAAGATTGTACATGATTACAAACATTAATTGAAGGGAGGATGCGTTATTCTACCATAACAAACACATAAATACTTATTTTTTTGCTGTGGGTCCAATCGTACAAGTAAGACCTTATAAAAACAAAAAATTGTCATTTTATTAAAAAAAAAATTGAAACGCAAAAACAACCTTTCGAGACTGTAAATAATGAAATTAAACAAAATAGACATCTGGCCTTTTTGCGTATAAAATGTTGATATTTATTCTAGGGCTATGAAGTACTTAGTGTAATGCAGTCTAGACTAGCTTTAACACGAGTGGTATGTCAATCTGGCATTGTTCGTCTGATTTAATAAAAACATCATAAAATGCGACCTCTAATTGGTCTGGAAAAGTATGTTCATTTACTGTACTATGTCTTAAGTTCGCAGGTGGAATAATGGTCAGCATGTTATTAATTAATACATGTACACTGAACAAGTTCGCATGAAGGGCTCTAATGTTTAGCGAAGTTGGGCTTCATCATTTGTTTTTGTAACAACGCCTTCTTACCATATTCATTCATTCATACCATACAGGACGTAACAATTGTGTTCAAAAAGTACAACTTGTTTCCCAAATTGTACTACCTGGCATTGTTGAGCAAAACCCTGTAAAAATATAAACCATGTAGCATTCCGCTTCTGGTAAACAACTCTGGAGAAAGTACTTTTATATTCAGGGGAAACGTAACATGGATGCTAACCCAGGCTAGCTTATACATGTACCATGGGAGGTTCAAGGTTGATGTTGTTATTGTATCGCAGATTGTGTGACTGCCATCGCTCAAATGCAAACAAATACCGTGACTGTGAGATCCATGTGGGTGTGGTGATTTTATTCAGACTGGAAATTGGCTACAAAAATATTGACAATTCTTTACTACAACAAGAGATTCGCCATAAGGAATCGAAATGCTAAGGCAAAAGTATAGTCCAACGTGGTTATTGCACTCTATTGTTAACAAACAAATACATACAGTGTATAATGTACAAGGTGAAGCATAAACAGTATAAACTCCAGACGCCACTGTGGCTTACAAAGAATAACAATGATAATACAGTCTTCATTTCCCCGTTAGTTTCGTTAATGGTTCGAGTCCGGCGTTTTTCCCTTTCCTAAATACATGTATACAGCCATATCCATGGTTTAATCATCTTTCGTTGTCAGGGATATATTTAGTTGCGATGATCGTAACCCTAAGGTCCCAGTCCCCATGTCAGACCTAGGGTTACGATCATCGCAACTAGGATAGATTCGCCGAATTTTGGACATAAACAATGAACGGTGCTTTCCCTATAGGAACTTGTAACTTTCGAACGTAGTATTCAAAAACAGATTCCAGTCAAGTGGCAGTCATTCAGAATTAATTTTCCCGCCGAAAAATGGCCGCGATAGACCTCCGTATGTCCTTGCTCCCTACCTGTCATCTCAGATACCAAATAGGCCTACATTCGTCCTTTTGGTCGGTTATTTGTCATATTTCTTCTGGAAAGGATTGCTCTTTTGTTCTTTATCAATGTATCATGCTCACGCATTTGAGAATCCTAGAAAATTCCTTCAAAATTCGCTCGAAAACCACTTAGATTAATTTCTTAAAATCCATCTCCGCGTGACCTTATTGTTGTCGGATGAGGACGCTGTTTACCTGGCCATCTTTAATGTACCAGTCAGAAAAAAATCTCATGAATAAACTTTAAACGAAGAAACTTCATAAACTTAGCGAATAAAAATCAAATCTCCCAAATATTTAACAACACATGAATATAATGCGATGCAATAATAGTAGCCAACAAAAATGGCAACGTCAATAGCGCCCTCATTTTGACAAAAATGTCCAATATGACCCGTCATGGATTTGGATATTCAAGCATGTTTGTCTGTTCGACTACTGGCTTCTTAATTAGTACATACAATATTACAGTACTAAAAATCGCCCAAAGTGGTTTTATTGGAGACAGATTTGGATATTAAAACATAAAGTGTGACATTTTGTTTAAAAGTATAAAACTTTACCCGAATCCATGCACATCAAACTGAACATTATAGACTGGCAAGTTTGACCTAACGAGAAGTTTGAAGTCGATCACGCAGATTGCGCTCAGATAGTAATCATCTCCTTACAAAAAATATGGCGTAAGGCTAAGCCTAGGCCAAGTAGCAAGATTTTATGTACGGTTAACTCGATGTAGTTGTTGCAAGTACCGTCGGAGATATCTACATGTTGTACTGGTTATACTACCGCTATGATTGCATAAGCTATACTAGGTGAGTGAATGAGTGAACATGGCCTATAAAAACTTTACAAACATCATGTACTTCATCTGCTCAATAGCTCGTCCAGTGAGTATAATTTAATGATCATGATGAAATGCTGCATAGCCTTAATGAGACAACAAAAACATTTGCTGCATATCAGGGGTGCGTCGTCTTGGCGGCCTGAACCGTAAACACGTTTCTGCATTGGTTATTGGTTCACCATTTTGGCGACCTCGGTTCTGTTTCAATGACGTCATTGGTTCAACCGAACGAGAGCCGAGGGAAGGAATTGATTTACGGTCGGTCAAACATGGCGGACCGGCAGTTCCGACTCCCAATACCTCTATGTCCGCCGCCCAAGTTTTCGTTTTACATTTTGCAAAAGCGTTTGGTGCCCTCCCCCAACTATGTTTCTGTTCATCAAAAGTGACGACAGAACTCGTGTCGTGACGTTCTAGGTCACGTCTGTCAAACCAGGCCCCAACATCAGTGATTTGATCGTAATGTATTATAATGGGATAATCAGAACCAATCAGAAGAGTTCATGCTGCTGGTGTCCATACGTCACAAGAGGGTTTGATAACGCCACCACCGAGTCGGACGGTCGGTTGATTTCGGTCGACTTGTACAGTTCCTTTCGTACGTCCACCTTGACGCCAAAACGGCACCGTATGGCGAACATCTCGCATCCAAAGAGCTGCATGTTGTACCACTCTACTCCCGCTTGCTCCTGGGCCGAGTCCACGATCTTCTGGGCCGACTGCGCCGGCACCTTCAGGATCCGGTGCTTGTTGTTGTTGATCCGGACGAGTTTTGCGCGGCTGTCGCGGTTGCCGTTGCGTTCCAGCCAGGCCACGGCGCTCCGTAGCGACTCCCGCCGTATCCACGGCTGACGCACGTGGATGACGGTGCCCTCACCGACGTACACCGCCCAGTGATTGAAGGTCGAGTTGGAATGTAGGATTTCGATCAAGTCCCCCGGTTGGGACTTCAGAAGGACATCGTCGACGGTCGTAAAAGGGTTCTGACAATTGCCCATATTGAGCAGCTCTTGAGGGCACTGAGAATTCAGCGTTAACGTCAACAAATCATGTTTCTTCCCCTGTGCTGTGACAAACACTATCGCATAGTTTCTGTCTTCGACAACAGCCGCACCCAGGCTATGCTAGGCTAGGGTCACTAAGGTCACCATCTCCTGCTGGCTGGGGTCAGTGGAATAGAGTGATGCCCCGTGTCAGCACCGTGGCCTCAATCAGGAATGCCATCAACTCCAATCTAAGGAAGGGTACAAATACAGGAAACAAAAATAATTATGTCAATGTGCAAACCAGCTTTTGAGTACCTCCATGCGGGACAGATTGTGACACAATAATTTATAAAATTGAATTCGGAACCAGTACGATATTGATTTTAGCCACAATTTTGAGACCATAGGCTACTCACTAATTTTTATCAAGGTATATAGGGATAGCCTACCGGTATTTGAAAGCTTGGAGTACTGATTTGCAAAACGATAAAATATTCGGATCGGTTGCAAATTCTAATTAAATTTTGTGAGTATACATTGTAGATAAGCGTACACAATAATCTTATTTCGTTTGACCATGAAGGTAGGATTGCTTTGCTTTGACGTAACCCTAACTGGCTGATTACGGCCTGTTGTGATGAGTAGATTCGTACCATTAATCATCAAGATAATCCTATAATTACAGCTTATGTGGTTGAGTTTTGACTAAAGTGATCTTGATCTGTGCTTGGTATATAGCTGGAAATGACTGATTAATCTTACAATCATTCTCTCAATATTGTGTTATCTTCTATGTTGCAATGTGTGTTTATATAATTATTTCGTTAGCATGGTGTCCATTATATTCTTGCATAATTGCATTACCAGGATACCAACGAGATTAAGAGAGGCGCCATAATAAAATGTAATCAAGCAAAACGTATTACGTATAAATCAAACCTAATTAATAAAGCTCTTTAATCGCAGGTATGACATAGTCTGTCATGTGGGACATCGTATTACTAGCGATCCTTACAAATCGTCCAAGTAATGACTGAGCACCTATAATCCCAGTTATAACTTTATACAGCCATGGGCAGTGAGTTAATTGTCAGCTATGCTGTCCAAAAGCACACTAAACGAACGGCCCAACAGGCAGACGTGTCACTGAGTGCACAACCCTATAGCGCGTCACCCAGAAACTAATTTGTACAAATGCAGTTCCACAGTCGACGGTTAGAACTGCAATGCCAAACGCCCATGTGGCAAATGTCAAGTTCCTAAAAAAACAACAACATGTTTTTATCTTCAATTCTGGGGCATGACGTACGTTAACTAACCTGCCTCGCCCACAGGCAAGGCCGCCCGTCCTTCCTCCATGGGCCTACTATGTAAATAATCCATTCGGTCATTCGACCGAACATGGCGGTCCTCATATACTCTGCGAATACCGGAACCACGGAAGACACAGACTAGGAGATGTATTTACTCGATACCGGACAATACTAATAACATGAAGAATGCATTTTGCAAATTCGATACCCAAACTAGCTTCCGGTAGCTATAAGCCCTGATATCTAGCAATTGTAACTCTCCACAATTATCATAATGATAAAAACATATGCCAAATTCTCGCCCCGTCATTATCTTCATATGCATGGCAAAAAAACTCGAGTAAACAACTCTGCAATTACACTGAATAGTTACTACATGTATCAGGTCATGAAACATCACGTCCTTCACTGGTCAACATTTTAACCTAACAGTAACAGCATGTACGTTTGTATTGTTGCGTGTACATGATTGTACACGTAGGCATACTGTAACCCGCCGCACCCAAAAGGCACTTACCGTAGATCACCCCCGAGGTATACCGGGCAGAGGCGCGACAGGACCCTCACTGTGAAACACGGGTACACGGTGCAGTGTCGGTGTAGGCCGTGAAATAATTGTAACCACAGTAGTTATACTGTAGATCTTGTTCGTGCATGAGCGGATGCTGTCTGCTTGGCGAATTCAGGATAAAGCACTGTGACAACTGTGTAAACTCACTGAAGAAAAAACAACTTTGTACACAACTTTCGCTTGCTGGAAGCTTATCGTGTACAGTACAGTGTACCGTATACCAGATAAATGTTGGCGTAAGTTATAGACTTGAACAAGTCTGTTGTGCATTCCGATGATGTAGAGTCAAACCGATGGCAAACACATCGTGAGACCATGGAATGAGAGTAGGAACGGGCTCAGTAAAAAACTTGTATGGAATGTAATGCGTGTAGTGCGTGTTTTGTTTGATGATATAAATAGATGGGTCATGCGTTGGGGAACTTCTCTTCCCATTAATGATCATGTCATGTACTCAGAACGGTCTGTTTTTCCACCGGCCGTACCAAGCCCTGATTCACCATTCATTCTTCCGGTGGAAACATTCGGTATTCGCATCCACCGAGCCACGTCACGGCTCAGCCTCCATAGTTTGACAATGATGGCCAATTCATTCCGTCGTCAGTGGAATTCAACTGTGTTCAATTTTTGCATAACATAATGCTCTGTGTGAATGAAAATGTGGGATCGTCACGTATGTTATTGGGATTTACGCTTAAAGGTTTGGGTGAAATAGTGAAGTACAAGACTGTCTTGTCAGAGTTGTTGACTCGAGTCGGTGACTTGGACTCGAGTCCGACTCGAGTCACTGATTTTAGTGACTTCCGACTTGACTTGACTTGAACCAAAATGACTTGAGACTTGACTTGACTTGAGCCAAAATGACTTGACTATTAAAAAAATGACTTGCAAGTCAACATTAGACCATCGTGTATTTTAAATGATTTGCCTCCCGAAAGAAGAAAAGTTAACTTTTTCTGACATAAAGCACCGAAACAATGTTCTGTAGCGTAAAACTTACACAGCACGTATACGGGCGACAGAGCTCACACAACGGTCGACATATCTCGATCGCACGGTGCCTACACGTACACAGCGACCACGCGGTATACGGTGTGCTGTGAAAAACGATGGGCCTGTTGTGCTCGGAATTATTAGACTTGCCTCAGTCTTCGCATTACTTTAACTACCGGGGTATTTTAAGTACGTATGACGTAATGATTTGCTCAATAGTTCAGCTCACGTGCGTGTGTACGTGTAGCCTAGCTGGCCGTGTACACACGAGAGACGAGTAATGTTGTTTATTACCGGTGGACGTGGGAAAGCTTTTCACGTAAAGGTTCCCATGATATCGACTGATACAAGTTTACTATGTCTGGTTCTTGACTACTCTTGAGTCTCGTCTCTAGTTTACTATTATGTGATTCCGTAACCAGACTTCCATTGCATCGACGGTACGTTTTGTGCCATGTGTGTAGGGAACACGAAGCGAGTGTTTCTGCTGGTCGTAGAGGACATGAATTTCCGACATTAGGACCTATTTTTTTGTTTCGCTGGGTAAGGAAATCTTCCATAACCCACAGTGAATGTTCATTTTGCTTGTGCTTATAACTCGCAAATGGCAGGAGGATCATTATGATGTTGGATTATTAAAATGGAACGACACTAGGAACGCACTTCGTAAGTTTTTCACCACTAGCATGGAGGAAGGAAAAGAAAACGTTAGCTATCGATTAGTTTTAATATCATTTTTCGCTGAAGTTGAGGTGTTTCAATAAATTCTTTATCTAAAATTTAATTCGCGATCACTTTACAATGTAATATTTTTGCTATGATTTTTTTTAATGTTTTATATTTATTTATATGAAATTTTTTGACGATCGAAAAACAAATTTTCAGCCGCGTTGTGTTTATGGGTTCTTTAACTAGGCCTACCAGTAAAATGGAACAGACTCACCGTGTCAACTTCAACTGTCGTGGCATGGCGGCTGCCATTTTATTCACACACTCCATGCCCAACTCTTGTAACATGAAGCTGGTGTCTTTTTAGTAAACACACAGTTATATACAACAGGTCGATCCTTACAAGCTCTTTATTCTTGTTTCATATGCACCCTCTAATGTGTCAGATGTCCCTTCTTTTATTCAACGGCTATCTATTAAATAAATGTTTTCCCATCTGCAGCAAAGACTGTGCTGAGTAGTTTATTTTGGGGCAAAATATTTTATGTTTGACTTGTTGACTTGACTTGACTTGCGACGAAATGACTTGTGACTTGACTTGACTTGTGACGAAATGACTTGCGACTTGACTTGACTTGCGACGAAATGACTTGTGACTTGACTTGACTTGAGACAGAATGACTTGCGACTTGACTTGACTTGAGAAAAAATGACTTGGTTACAACACTGTGTCTTGTACACAGTGCACCTCCAAGAGTTTGCAATGCGTTGGCCAATCACCGTGTGTGGAATTGGTCAACTAGTTTCCACATGCGCATTGGGTCAACAAATTCCGCGCATTGTGATTGGCCAACGCGTTGCAAACTCTTTGAGGTGTGCGCGCAATAGCGGATCGCCCGTACTCGAAGTACGGGCAACATGGCATCTTCATTTTCAGTATATAACAGTTAGAGTTTTTAACCAAAATGGGTATTATTGTGTATCCCCTGTCGTGAATACTGAAAGATCCTTCGTGCTTGCACCAAAAGGTGCATATTTTGACGAGGTGGTCTATAACAGATTCGGGCACTGCATGTATAGTCTGGAGTCAAAATTACCAAAGGTAACTTGACAGGCATTGCGTTGCAGGATTGATAGGTAGAGTCGAGTCATCAGCCATGGTCGATATAGGTCACCGCGTGGTCATTGACCCATTCGCATTGACATGCCTTTGTACACACACCAACAAAGTCAAAACGCTTTTCTAAGGGAAACTGTTTAACGGCATTTATGTTCACAAACTACCGACTAAGCCTCCAATCCTTCTTCCTATAAATCGATGTAACCAACATCAGCGATACTTCATGCGCACCTATATAGCACAATAGCCGAATGAAAAAAATATGGGAGGGGGACCTTCACTTCCGAACGAGGACATTTTGAATCGATTATCTGGCTTTTGGCCCATTCATTGAGGTAATACGCTTATCAAACCTCGCTGTCCACTCAGTGGGGGCTAGGCTATATCCGATCATGTAAGATTTGGTTTATATGCCTTACTCATGGTGTATGCACCCACCCTGCAATCGAAGCAGTGCAATAAAAGTCGAGGCTTGGATTCAAAATGATGTGGTACCGTTTTCTTTTTAGAATCGGTGTTATCTTTTCCGAAGGATACAATACAAAATGGATGAGCCACGAATAAGGACTAATGGGAGACTTTTGGAGAGTCGGTCTTGAGTCAACAGCGCACGCGCAAACCATGCTTGCGCAATTGTGAGCATGCGCACGTTGTATTGCGCGTGCGCGCGCGTGCGCTGTTGACTCAAGGCTCTCCAAAAGTCTCCCATTATGACGGTGTCCGTTTGTCATTGCATGATACGCATAGTCCATGGAGCAATCCATAGACTGGACTTCTCTCCACGTAATAAGGTAGGTAGAAAATGTCTTGTGCTAGTCCATAGAGGAAGGAATGCCCCTGATGACCAGCCTCCACGATCCAAGTTGCTGTCGTCACGTCCGTTTACTCTCCCGTTGAGATGAGATAATTTCAGGAATGTTAATTGGGACATTCCTTGGCATCCGTCGATCATGACTGATCTTCATCAATATCAATAATTTTCGTCCGGGAGATAGAAATAATTATGCAAACTATAGGCTTGCACGTACAGTAGATGAGCACTACATACTCAGTGCTTGTTGAGTGCACATGAAAACATTCATCATGCGCTTGCTCAGGTGTGATTCCAACCCGACGACCTCCTGCTTACCAGTGCAGATGCCATACCGCTATAGGCCACCAAGCTAGCGGGGGTCAGCGGGGTAAATCGAATCCAATATTGCGGCGGATATCGTAAAAAATCGTGAATGTGAATGATTTTCGTAGAAAAATCTAAATTAGGCTTGCCCTTCACCGACGTGGATGAGCACTGTATACTCAATGCTTGTTGTGTGCACATGAATAAAATCATGCGGTGGCTCAGGTGGGATTCGAACCCACGACCTCCTGCTTATACGGATGCAGATTCGAATCCCACCTGAGCCAGCGCATGAGTTTTTCATGTGCACTCAATTCAACATCACTTAATATGTAGTACTCATCTACACCGATGAAGGATCAAGCTAATTTGTATGGCTGATCTTGATTATGTGCCTTACATCATACTGTGGCGTGGGATACCATGCCTGAGTTGCATCAGGGACATACAATAACCCCAGACCGGCCTGCATCATACTGTGGCGTGGGATACCATGCCTGAGTTGCATCAGAGACATACATAATTTAACCCCAGACCGGCCTGCATCATACTGTGGCGTGGGATACCATGCCTGAGTTGCATCAGGGACATGATACAAATTTAACCCCAGACCGGCCTGCATCATACTGGGCGAGGGATACCCTGCCTGAGTTGCATCAGGGACATACAATAACCCCAGACCGGCCTGCATCATACAGGGCGTGGGATACCATGCCTGAGTTGCATCAGGGACATGATACAAATTTAACCCCAGACCGGCCTGCATCATACTGGGCGAGGGATACCCTGCCTGAGTTGCATCAGGGACATACAAATTTAACCCCAGACCGGCCTGCATCACACTGGGCGAGGGATACCCTGCCTGAGTTGCATCAGGGACAGACAAATATAACCCCAGACCGGCCTGCATCATACTGTGGCGTGGGATACCATGCCTGGGTTGCATCAGGGACATGATACAAATTTAACCCCAGACCGGCCTGCATCATACTGTGGCGTGGGATACCCTGCCTGGGTTGCATCAGGGACATGATACAAATTTAACCCCAGACCGGCCTGCATCATACTGTGGCGTGGGATACCCTGCCTGAGTTGCATCAGGGACATGATACAAATTTAACCCCAGACCGGCCTGCATCATACTGGGCGAGGGATACCCTGCCTGAGTTGCATCAGGGACATGATACAAATTTAACCCCAGACCGGCCTGCATCATACTGGGCGAGGGATACCCTGCCTGAGTTGCATCAGGGACATGATACAAATTTAACCCCAGACCGGCCTGCATCATACTGGGCGAGGGATACCCTGCCTCAGTAAAATCAAGACAGGTATAACCCCAAACCGGCCTGTCGTCAAATACATTTTGTTTTGGCTTAACGGTCACGGTACATTGGTGAAATACGGAATTTGCTTATCTGTTTATCCCCTGTAACTGAATAACATTGATCACTAAAGAAAACACAAGGGAAACTGACTGGAATCATATTAATTCATTGCAAAATGAACAAAGAAGTCTTGACTGGAGCGGGATTCAAACCAACGACCTCTGGAAAACCGAACCGGCGCCGAACCAACTGAGACAAATAAGCAAACATTTTGAGCCGAAAAGTACGACGAAAGAAACGATGGGTGAGATAAATGTTTATAAAGCCACACGATAAGGAATCCTATTATTGCAATGGTCGGTGATGGTAGTGTTACATCATCGCTAACCTTTTATTTCTGAAAGCCTTCCCCCGAAGTCCCATGTCCCTTCTGTCCTCCTGATTGTGCCCGACGGGGAGAGTAAGATTTATTACTGGCAAGAATTGAATAAGCAATACCCATGACAAAAACTCTTCAAGAAGCTGGTTTTCATAAGACGACCATGAGAGCTATTATTCTTTGCTCTGATGCATTCCAGGAATACTAGGTAAAGCATTTAAATAGCACAACCAATTTGAACAACTGGGACGTAACAAGTGCTGGTAGGAGAAAAAAAAAGCAATTTATTTTCGGCAGACTCAATGCAACGCGAGTCTAATGAATTGGTAGAATGCACCGTAGCAATTCAAGGTAATTGTAATTTATTGATAATTTCTGTTCAAGTTAATCAATATCCTGTAAGTCAGTTGGAAGATTTTGAAGTTTGTCACTGTTATGAAACTGGCAGGTTTTCGTGATTCAATTTTGGAAAGAGAGAATATGGAACCGGATAAAATCCACTTTCCAACGAGCGAAATATTTTGTATAGACCTTCCTTTTGCACAGTTTGAGGAAGAATAGTGGAAAACACAGAGGAATGTTGTGATTGTGGTCTCTTTGTAGACATCCTGGTGATGTTCAGATGACTGATAAATTGGTCTGTTTGTGCCATGTGGTCTGGCATTTTTCAAGAAAAGTCCGAGAAACTGTGCAGCAGCCCAACAACGGAATAATACACGCAGACAATTCCAAACGTCATAATACAAAATATTTCCAAAAGCTTGTTCCGACCACTTAAAGGAAAGATAATTATGATAGTGTAATGCGGAGAATTGTCATAAACTGGTCAAATTATTGTAGGCCTGAAAGAAATACCAATGGGACAGTTTTGTGTACGGAAGTCTGAATCTTTCTCCTCATATTTACCTAACTTACAGGGTATAAAGATTGTGATGGTAGAAACAAACCGTTCAAAATATTCTGCCTGAAATGCTGTATTTAACCAGCAAGCAGTAAAACCAATGACCAGAAACTATTAGAATCTTTTTAAAGATAAAGAAATAACGGTGAAAATATGTTAACCATACAGTGGGCGTTTTCACAATTTTCTCCAAAAGTGGGCACCATGAAAATAATATGGGAATGAAAATTTCACAGATGACTGTTACTGAATCTTCCTTGATATTTTTTTTTTTAATAACCTGCATCTTCTTGACAAAAAAAGTATGATATACAGCTTTCAAGCAAATTATGGTCAACCTTATAGTTTTAATGAGGGCATGAAAGAAAAGTGAGTGACAAAAATGACTAAAGTTAAAAATCAAAGTTGATGACGATTCATCTTAATAATATATTTCGTCTAATTTAACTTACATAATTTGAATGATATAAAATTGAAAGGTGAACAAAGAATAATGGACTGGAGCGGGATTCGAACCAGCAACCTCCTGAATGATATTACTAGCGGGCGTGCAAACATGTGACCAACACCAAAAGTGTATTCCTGTGCGTATTCACATTGCATATAAGATTTGTAAATCGATTATTAATATACATGTACAAGTAATAAACTGCTGCAAACTGCTCATCAGCCAAAATCGATTATTAATACTAAACATTACTCAATAAATAACAAAAGGCCACCCCACAAAGTTAAAAGTATCGTTACAATGAAATGCTAGAAAATGGTTAACAATTAAACCCAATACCAGTAAACCGAGTTATATACAAGTCAAAATAAAAACATGTGAATTTATATTTGTGCACCCAAATATATACATGTATATAATATCAAAAACAAAAACAAAGATATCTAATGTCAGCAAGTTAAAGATAAAAGTCTTTGTTTAAATTTAATTCATTCTGATTGGTGGGTTTCAAACGTTGGTTCTCAATAACTGCATCACATGGTCTGATCACATAACTGATCCATGGCGGATGAATCCGGTCAAAGTAAAAATAAACGTTGATAATTTTTGTTTTCAATTTCATAAAATGATTTGGGGCCAATTTCATAGAGCTGCTTAAGCACAAAATTTGCTTATAAAGCACAAAAAAACCTTGGTCAATAAAATCAGTATGCCAGCCAAAAGTCCTTGTGAATGTTATGCTCAGTAAACAATGGCCGAATACAAGTCAAAAGCAGTAAACATCACTTGAACATTTGGTTGGTAATCCTGGTTGATCAACAGGAAGAATTTTCATGCTTAAGCAAATTTTGTGCTTAAGCAGCTCTATGAAATTGGTCCCAGAATGTAAATCCGACATCTTGATAACCGTATGGTGAAGCTAAATCTAACATGTAACAGTCTTAGCTCATTTGAATAGGTACAACATGTAATCTGAAATATTCCACCACGGGAATTTCGACCAAATTCTTCAAAATAATAAACAGCCTATAGGTCTGCATTATTTGACGGATCTGTAAGGTTTGCAAACCATTTCAACAGCTGCACAACCACCGACTGAATAACAATGATAAAATGATGGATTATTTAAGCATAATTTACATAATTTACTTGGCAAATTGCCAAAAGCAACGAATTGAATTATAGCTTTTCAATTTTAGCATACTACTTAGCACCAGTTCATTTTCTATACTATTTACTGAAATAATAAAATAAACTACATGTACAAGGCTATTTGACTACTGTATGTAGCTTAAATGAAGCCATTTAAAGAAGTACCGATGGAAATGTTTTGAAGCTGGATTCACATAATGTGCCATCCTGAATGTACGTATAATCATATACCTGGAGCCAATTTCACGACCCAGCTTAGCACAAAAAGTTGCTAAGCATGAAATTTCTGTCTTAATAAGAACAGGATTCGACAACCAAATTACCATTTGTTGTGTATCACTTGTGATTGTCCTTTGGCTATTGTTCACTGACCATGAATATCAAATGGAATTGTTAATGGTGGTTTGTTTTATTGGGCAAGACAATTTTGTGCAAAGCAATTTTTTGTGCTTAGCAGCTCCATGAAATTGGCACCAGTTCTTTATACATGTATAAACCGCTGCCCATACGTCTGTTAGCGGCGTCCCAAAATAAATGCCAATCACTTCGTTTACTTGTCAGTCTGCTCATAAACCATACACATTCCGCTATTTGAAATGAATGCAGGGCCGAGAAACTGCAAATAGGGGATTAACTTCTCACATGGATGTGGAATCATCGGGTGATTTTGTGCCGAGTTCGCGTCTAGCTTTTAATACCTGTTATCTGGTTACCAAGGTCAGCCGATCATAGGTAAATATTTACTCATCAGATCTGCACTTACAGCATTATGATAGAATGACACTCAAACGAAATTTTCCTCTTCCCTGGAACATAAACTATATGAACTGATGTTCCATTTACAAACTGAATCTATATCTGGCCATGTTTTAAATTGCTTCCACGTTTTCCTAACTTGATAGGCAGAAACTCGAACTATGGCATTACAAAAGAAAAGTAATGTGGACAAAATAAATGTATGCGTATAGTCTATGTACCATGTACTTAGACTTCAAAGTTATCATTTTTTAGGCACACGCACCTGGAGTGCGTGTATAAAACAAAGTTTATGTGAATGGAGTCTTCCGGTTATGGTGTTTGTGTGGGTTGGTTATGGACTGTTCCCACGGGAACCAATGATTATTCTCTCTCTGATAAGTTCAACCAAGCAAAGGAAATGTTATTATGAAGATTTTGTGGCGTTGTGAAGTCTTGGGCATCATGGTAGAGTCTTACCGAGCAGCTTTCTTGCAGATGAAAGGATGGCGACGCCAGCATGGAATGTCATCCCACAGTCCCACATTCTGACTGTTGATGACCACGCAATTCTCCTCGTAGCGCCGTTTCTTGTGGATGCTGGGCTGTCTCGGTCCCCATGATGTGAAGCTAACGGCCGCTCCACTGGTCCAGACCATCTGACCCTCCTGCTGACGGTCTGTCAGGCCGACCCAAAACCGGCGCATCGTCGGTCTGGCGTCGGACAGCTCGTCGCTGATGACTCCCAGGAAGTCATTCTCCTCCTGGTCCAAGATGGAGACCAGGTCGGCACCGTCATTACCACAGCTAGCCGAGGCGGCCTCCCAGGTCTTGCCGGCAATCATGAAGTGGTAGCAGAACCCCCTGCGAGTGAACCAGGTATCGGGGCATCCGGAGGACAGCGATGCTGGTGGGAGAGGTGGGCATGGCTCAACCGCCGGACATTCTAGTACAGGACACTCGACGGGAGGGGGACAATTAAGTTCCGGACACGGCTGTGGCTCCGGGCATACGATCTCGACTGGATCCGCCCTCACAGCGATCTCTGAGAGGGGATCCACGGAGCAAATGGCCGGTAGTTGAACGTCGGTACGGCAGGAGGGACTATCATAACCGTAGAAGGACACCTGTTGGGCGTTGATGGGCCGTCGGTAGTCCAGCGCCACGCAGTAAGGTCCTTGTTCCAGGACGACATTTCTCCTCCAGGCGTCCGACAAGGCTTTGGTCAGCCCCACCCAGTATCTCTGCCATCGGTCGGGGTTTGGCAGGTAGGCGTCCTCGGCGTAGGCCTTCAGCATGGCCGTGCTCTCCCCGGTGGGCAGGAAGAGGCGACCCTGCAGCCTGACGCAGTACAGCTCAGCTTCCTCTAGTGTCATGCTGATATCGAAGGAGGTATGCAGACACTGGGTACCATCTGCATCCTGCCAGTACCTATCCGGGCACCGGACGGCACATCGAACCACCCCGACCATCAGAACTCCCACCAGTAGTATAAACCTCAGCATTGTGTTGAGACGATGGCACGTTTGTGTCTGATGCCTAAACCGAACCAGTGTTTCAACTTCGCTCGCTTGTTGCAAACTGATGTGTAGTCCTACACGTCCTACTCACTTGCCAATTTTAGTGAGCAGTCGATGGTGCGCCCGCTCTGGGAAACAGTGACGTGAACACAGAGTTCTTCTATCAAATTCTTAGCATTGATGAGTGCCTGCAAATTGAAAGCAATGAGTTCCCTAAATGACATAATACCGTATTCTCAAGCCCCTCTTTGAAACAGGCTGCACCAAAAGGCCGCCCTGTGTGTTCAATTCTTCCTCCTGTTTCCGGCTGAAAGGTGATGACGGGACGCCCGGGGCGATACGGCGCTGTGTCGGCTTCTAATCCTGCTCACAAAGGTCGGATCTGATGAGAAAAAGGACCGGGTCAGGAACTGATGAGGCTCTCAAAAGAGAAGAGACACTCCCTGTCGCATTTACAACAATGGAGAAAGGGACTGAGTCGGTTTGCTTATTTGCACCTTTGGAAATCCCAAAGAGCCTTTTGTGATGACTGGTTTCATAGAAATCCTGGCGAAAGATAATACCGCTACCTTCGTAGCAGAGACAACAGTTACACAGTTTCTATCCCACACAGGCTGAAATTTGGCCCACCATGACCTCCTGTACATGTGTTTGTATACAACAAAGCATTGATCAATGTCAGCAGTCTAAAATTTCATTTTTCTTTCTGGAATTGTGACAGTTCAGTCGGGCGTCACAAAACGGCGGAGTCAGTCAGGCGTCACGTCACGATCAAACTCAGCGGAGATTGAGTCCGTCCTTTAAGCAGGAGCTGGAGGGTAGCTAATCCTGGACCCGATTACCAAGCCTCACAATGAAACGTGATCTCTTAAAATCTTCCTCTATGCATGTATTTACCCAGACCTTTTTTTAATCGGATCGTAGGATAAGACCGGACCGAAAGTACCAACAAGTCAGTTCACTCGATTAGAGCGCAGAAAACTATAGAATGGACACGGTATGTGAGGCTAAATCCACTTAAGAGATGGTTGGGAAAACACATATCCGCTGAGCAACAAAAGGGGCTGGTATGTTCGTTCAATTACCCTCCGAATACCGATTTCATTTTATACGATGGAGAGTTCCAGTTCTTATAAAATCTTCCGTGGGCCCAGAGTTCCTTTTTAAGTGTCTCGTTGCAATAACTCCATCATCAGGTGATATCGATTCAAAATGCTTCGATGTGGATTCGTAATTCATCTGACTTTTTCCCCTCTGATGTGATGTAGGTAAAACGGTCAAGTGGCTGGAGTAATGTGGTCATTGCTGTTGGTCAGTGGTGAATGAATGGTCACTGTGGTGGCAAAATAATGTGTGTACATTTTCCAGCTCTCTATCACAACCTCATAATCGCACCACCGGTGTCAGAGTTTGTTCAAATGATTAGAATTCGCAATCACGGCATCCTATTATCTTCGTGCAACATTATTGTCTGTGGAACCTTACCTAGAAGCGTTGAATCAGATATGATATGGACACATCTTTATAATGTTTTTAGTTGGTGTCCATTGTTTGTTCAGGTGTCATAAAACAGTGGATGAGGATATTCATTCAGCTTGTTTAGCTTTTCAAAGGTAGCATCTTTATTGACGTATCTTATTAGGATTCCAACAAAAGTCAAATGGTGCATATGTGAGATGTATTACATGTATTATTACTTGAAGGCGTACACAGCTGTTCTGCAATGCTAGCAATTTATTGTTAACCTCTTCCTGAGCTATGTAAGGGTGTATTAAAGGTTTTTGTTTATATGCCTATAATGCAAATCATTATAATGCAAATTAGTTTTCCATATTCATGAGTACAAGATTTCCTTTCTAGCAAGGCAAAGTGGCAAACGGCTCCATATCGTATACAGGATACTTTGGTAGAGTACAATCATGTACAGGTTTATACCAAAAACAGAAATCTTCACAGATTTGCGTATAACTTAAAATAATGGTGGTGGTAGAAACATATATACCGCTAAGATTGTTCAGCCCGAAATGCTATTATATTCATAAAAGAGTAAAACCAAAGACCCCATATTCCTGTGAATAATTTGAAAATACCGTGGGCATTTTTCACTGTTTTCTCAAACAATAGGCACCGTGTGAACTGAAAATGTCACAGATGACTGCTACTGTATCTGTCTTGATATTATTGCCCATGAATCTGCATTTCTATGACAAAAACCAAAGTATGAAGTTGCCTTTAAGAGCATGGTTGTTACATTTGTGGTAGTTCGTTCTTGATATTGACAGTAATTGGAGACGATAGTTACGCTCCCAAGTCGACCCATCTCCCTGAAGTTATTCCCCTGCAGGTAACCTATTGAAGTGAACAACGGGGGTCTAAACCTACAAACTGAATGAGTTCATTAAAAACCTACAATGCTGTCAATACGGACCTGATCCGTATACCACACGAGTTCTTAAGACAGTAATCTCCATCATTTGACAAAAGTTGTTTTAAGATACCCAAATCCCTGTACTTTGCAGGGTCATTGGCTGGCTGGATCATGAAACCTCGCACGATCGATGCAGTAAGGGTAAAGAAGGCTTTTAAAAGTCAGTGGTACGAAGTTGAATACGATTTGGGGATTTTGCTGTGATGGGTAACGGAGACACAATCATGGAGGTACAAAAGGGTAGAAAATGATCCCCTATCTTCTTCTTTGGACACAATGGTTTGGCCATCTTCATTATATCGGCTGACTGAGACAGGTAGTGTAGTGTCTTCCATGTTTGCGTCATAACATCGAGGTTCCCTATATATGGTACTCATTTCACCTGTAGTCCCGTACGGAATAAGCCCCATTGATGTGCTTTATAATACATCAATGGAATATTGCAAGTTAAATATAAACATTGAAACGATCCCTGGGGTGTGGCGGTGTGTGCGTGGTTTCATGGCTTCTGACTGCCAAACGAACAAAGATAGTTGACTATTTGGGTCACCACCAACGTAGGGCTGGATGGCTCAGTTGGTATTCAGGAGGTCGCCGGTTCGAATCCCGCTCCAGTCAATTTTTCTTCGTTCACTTTTCAATGACTTTAAACTCAGTCAGTTTCCCTTGTGGTTATTTCACGTAAATATAAACAAAATAGAAACACGATTACAGATTTACATAGCTCGCGTGTAGGGATGACGATATATGGTTAAAAACTTTACTCCAAAGTGGTTAATGTCTGCCCAAAATGTGTCATGTGTTCACACGAATCGTGTGACTACTCCGTTGTAATATGCAAATATTTCCCGACCAAAATCATCAATATTCATGACACTCCGTTGTACCTGGATAAACTCTTATAGACCCAGTAAACTGGACCGATGCAGGCCTCTACTCCCTCTTGGGACTCCCGACTGTGTACGACCCAATCCCAAAATTCAAAGGCGTACAGCGCCCCATTTACTGGATAGGCAAACTCCTGGTTTGGGCACTGTTGTATAGTTATTTCCGGTTGGAAAATTGCATGAGAAACTGTAACAATACTCTTGCAAAAAAGTGCATAAAAAGGGGAATAATCTGGACTTCGATACCCAATCAAGCCCTCACCTCGCATAGCATGGAATAACTCTTTTGCCGAAAAGATTGACAGCTTCATGCATCGAGGACCGATAACAACTGCATTTTGTCAAGATGTTCTCAGGTCAGTTGATCGAGAGAGTCCAAACTTTTACTGGTTCATTATTCACGGTACATGGTGGATCAGACAGACCATGATGGAGCCATAGATCCGACCCTTTTCCTACCTCCATGATCCGACAAAGTGCCGGTGCTTTTTGCATTCTTCAAAGATTGTGTGGAAGCAAAGCAATAATTTGGGTAATCCCTTTTATGATATCTTCGGTATTGTATTCGATGGAATTGGTATCCATCCAATGGCATGGGGTGGGGAGGGGGCACACCTGGCCAAAGTGGCCATGTAATAGTTGCACTCCAAACAATGGTAACTGCATGTAGTCCACCCCACACAGGTGAATATTGCCTATATCACAATAATTATTATCATTGATGACATACCCACACACCCCCGCATCACACATAAAATAATGTTATCACTGTCGTCAACTCCCAGCAAAACTTAATTTTGTCCTGACCAACGAGTTTTATTGTCCCATCATAAAAGCTTCCTTATCAACAATTATCTCTGTTCCATTTGGCGAAAATGTGGCGGGCCACCCACCTATACGATTCATCTTGTTAACACCTCTGAGCTCTGATTCACACCCTTATCTCCCCTCTCCCCCACCAAAAATAAACCCTTCACTGGAGTGGTTCGTGTCAGGTATTATTAACGATAGGGCCTGCTTGGAGATAGGAGGGCCTGACGCGTTTCGTTCCGAGCAGGATCTTTATCGGAGGCTCATTACTTATAGCCTATAGAAATAGATCCTGCTGGGATCCAAACGCATCAGGCCAGCCGCGCCCTCTTAACTCCAAGCATACATTAGGTCATAAGTATAGTTTGGCTGATGAGCAGTGTGATATGTGTGCACATTTCACCAGATATTTAGTCAGTTTTTTCTTCATAATTGCAACTCAGTTTAAGACTTATGATTCCATCGAAATGGCCCTTTTTTGATTTTCAACCTCCGCTGTTTCCTGAAAGCTATCCCGGTGCCCCTGATAAGTAGAGCCGGCCTTCCCGGAGCGTATAGCACAATAATTAGACTTGGCAATAATCTCTCTTAGTACTGTAGCTGTTGAGAAGAAAGTCGTGCGAAAATGTAGCCGCAGAACTGATGTTCCGCACAGGATTGTACCGGTTTTCACATCTCAATGTACCGTGTTTATAATTTGCGGTGCGAGAAAGAAGTCGAGCTAGCATCAGAATTACTGCGCGGTAACGTTTTAAGAAACCGCGTTTTTATGCCATGACTTGCAAATTCTCTCAATATTGAGGCCACCGAGCTGAAACTCGCACGAAAATAAATAGAGCACGGTTCCCTATGCAAGATGGTACCGGTTTGGTCACATTTCTTGTGTGCGACATTTCTATTCCTAAAATTCCAAGTATAACCTAAGCCTAAAGAGTTAAAGACTTAGTGCGGTACAAGAAAGCAGGCGTGCTGATGATATCATAATGACGTCACGGGAACAGTTTCAGATACATTTTTATGCTATACATTTTATTCAAACAAGGAACAAAGTCAATGATTTTAAAAAGAAATAGCATTAGTTTAAAATAGTTCCGAACTATTATCATTTTATGTCAGAGTTTTGCAGATAAATACACGAAATATCACAGCTAATCCCCCTTGCTTAAGCAATAGAGGATTAGACCAGCGGCTGATTTCACGAAGCACTAAGATTGGTCATGCAAAAGTGTAAATTCATCTTAATTGCTAAGCAACATGTGATGTCACAATACAAATCACTATGGTGATACTGAACAACTCATCTTAAGATTAATCTTAGTGCTTTGTGAAATCCAATGCCGGTCTTTATGGAAAGTGGGCGTGCTAAGATGCACGCCCTTAATTTGGGTTGCATAAAAATACCAAATTTAAATGTGTATGTTATCGTTTCATTCTTTGGATGAACACATCAAGCTAACAATATTCCACTGACATCTATATACAAACACAATATTGATTAAATTTATATAAACAAACATCAATTACAAATTTGAATTAATTACTTAAAAGGTAATAAAGGTTAATTACTTAAAAGGTTAAAAAAAAAACTTAAAAGGTAATGTCATACTTTGGTTTTTTGGTAAGGAGGTTGCAATCCCCTATACTTTATTAACTAATCACTTTTTCTCCATAGATCATTAGTATTAAAGGGCATAGATCATAATTATTATGCGCCCCAAACGTGTAGCCTAACTAATTTATTTTGACGCAAACTTCAGGTTTTCGCCGCGCCGTCTGCAGGCTGCATGAACTTTTCTGAAGTTTTTTGTCGCTTGAGGGCGCTCGAGTGGGCGGATCCAGTACTGATTGCAAAATGGCGGCGCCCATTGAACAAGTTTCGTCCAATTCACCGTACTCTACTCGGGCTCATAAGGCTTCATGTTACAGGCATGCCTGTGTAGCGTCGAGCCAAACGAAAGCCTCTGAAATTGGAGTAGGTAAGAAGGGGTTGGGCGGGCTTAAATTAGTCAAATTAAGTGGGATAGAAGAGTTCGCAGATCGGCATTAACTTTAAGTTAACGTTAGTACTCGTTAGTCCACAACTCACAAGTCATCACAAGGATTATTTCAAGACATGGCTTCTGACTACAGTAAACCATAGAGCTATAAAAAGGCCTTTTTATAGCTCCATAAGTAAACTAACTCGCCTAAATATGTTGACCAATTGTGATGTCCTCTTCAATATAAGCAAGGTTTGATTTGTGGAAAGGGAGCCTAGCAGGGCTTGGAATTTGATTATTGGGGTTCTGAAAATCCTTGTGTGGACTAAAGCACACTAAGCCCAAATAACCATGTTCACCAGCATGACCAGTGCTGGCAGTACAGTGCCATTGGTACTTCCAAAGTTGTAAGGCAGACTCCCGTATTCACTCCTGTGTGCCTTAATACAACAAGGGTACCATTTCTCATGGGTGCGAAACCTATTGAGTTAAGCTCATTTTGAACCTGCATTATTTTAGTGAAAATAGATCGTTCTTATTTCCATGTTTGATCGATTAGGCCTACTGCCACAAGATTCACATATTTCACCTCCATACCTCTTTAAGATTTTTGAGGAGTACTTTTTATGCCACAAGATCCAGTATTTTGTGGGGAAAAAGTGAGTTTTAAATCACTGTTTCGTTTTGCACCTAAGTAATGCGGGTTCAAAACGAGCTTAACTCAATGGGTTTCGCAACCATGAAAAATGATACCCTTGTAAGGCACACGGGAGTGAACATGGGAGTATGCTTTACAACTTTGGAATTATGCCAGTGACAATTGCATGATGCTAGATATAGACTGTTCAGTGTCCACCCAGTGTCCTACTTTATACTCCTAGTTGCAATGATCGTAAGCCTTGGTCAGACCATGGCCGGATATGGTCAGACACAGGAACATGACCCCATCATGTCATCTCATACTTAGATGTATGAGACGCACCCCGTAATAAAAAAAAGATATTTTGAACTTCTTGAATGTTGTTTTCACTCTAGTCTAAGAAAATGACTTGCAATCTCACCCGATTCTTTTTTAGTGAGACGGCACTTTGAACTATGATGTCAGTTCATGTGCGTGCTGTTAAGTTTCCATTGCTTGCATGTTTTTTGTCCAGCTGCTATGATCGTAACCCTTGGTCTGATATTTGATTTCTCTTTTGATGTTTTGTTTGTGCCAATAGAAATTCTGAAGTTGGGTGGTAATGCTGCAGATGCTGCTGTTGCTGTTGCTGCCACGCTGAATGTCCTGTCGCCATGCTTTACCGGCATTGGAGGTGACTGCTTCTGCCTTTACTACAACGCCGCCACAAAGACAGTCCAAGGACTAAATGGCAGGTAAGCCACGTCCGTTAATAAAATGTTGGACTGGCAAGTGGCTTGCTACTTCAATGGCAAACAGTTGCTTCAAATTCTACATCTTCTTCTTCACAGTGGGCGGTCATCCTCTGGTGTTGATCTGGATGTTGTTCATCAGCTGGGTTACACCGTCGACAATCCCATACCGGTGACCCATGGCCTGAGTGTAACGGTTCCTGGGGCAGCAGCCGGATGGGTAGACACAATTCAAGAGTTTGGCTCAGGAAAAGTGAGTGAAAAAGTGAAGAAAAAAAATACCTGTCATCTGTATAAACTTTGTAAGGTGTACCGGTATCATACTAATGTGACAGCCAGCCAAACTCCATTCAATGACCACAAGGGGAGCCGGGGGATAGCCTTTAAGCTTCAGCGTTGCCTAGTTTCAGCTATATAATCAGAAAACAAGAAAGCAACTGACCAAATTTAAGTTGATCAGATAATGTCAGATTTGTATGTGATTGAATCGTCTCCAGCTCACGTTGCAGCAGATTCTTCAGCCTGCCATTAACATTGCAGAGGCTGGCTTCACAGTCCAGCCAGTGGCTGCCAATGGATGGGAGCGTGACTCAAAGAAGCTGCTAAGGACGTGCAACCCCCATGGAGCTTCCATGCTGAAAGAAGGCCGAGCACCCAGAGCAGGAGAAACCATGAGGCTACCACTAATGGCCAAGACCTTCAAGGTAAAGCCAAGTCCAATTCAATGGCTACGGCTATGACTGCACTTGTTGCTAAGAGCAACAGTGCACCTGTCTCCACTAAAGCATAGGCCACATATAGAAATACATGTATGTCTAATAACATCCACAGTCGTTAATTCAGATCCAGGCTTATTCAGGCAGTGCAAGAAAAATTCCCACCTAGGTCCTCGTTTGAAATTCAGAGGGGATTAGTTTTGCAATTGTACAAATTTGTTTCCAATTCATTAAATGTTTTTGCATAGCCCCATCAGTTTTATCAAGCACTTCCCAAGGTCAAAGAGAACATTTAAAAAGCATTGCCTTCTCACTTTTGATCTTTGAAGGAGCTTGCTCTGAACGGCAAAGCTGGTTTCTACGAGGGTCGAGTCGCTCAAGCCATCGTGGACATCGTGCAGGCCAATGGAGGTACTCTGAATCTACAGGACCTGAGGGATCATACCAGCACCCTGGTGGAACCCATCAATGTTGACTACAAGGGGAAGAAGGTCTGGGAGATCCCACCCAGCGGGCAGGGAATCACCACCTTACTGGCACTGAACATTCTTGAGGGAATAGACCTTAAAGGTAAGGGTGTTACCCTCAACCAAGGACATACTGTACATTTGTGACAAGTCAATAGAATATCTTTTAATAGCTTTCTTTTCTTGTTTCACTCAAGAGTTGTAGTTCCTTTAAGATCCATAGTTCTTATTGGTTGTAAGTTTGTGAATAATGAATATCTAATTGAGAGAGTTATACCAGTGTGGGCATTGTGTGGCGGGTATCAGTTCTTTTGTGTCATTGTTAGCTGCAGTGGTAGTGACCACTGAGTTGCAAAATGTCAAATTCCTTTCTTGGACCTAGCTACTTCATGCTTTGCTTGCAGAGGCTGTCTGTGATCATTGTGCAGAGATGTTCGGTATAGCTGGATGTTCGGCATAGCAGCTGTTCATTTTATCGGCGTTCCACAGTAGTATTATTACCTGATGCCATCTCTTATTGACCCGCTGCATATAGCAATGGGCCACAACTCAGCCAGGTATCTGCATACTCTCATCGAGGCTATCAAGTTGAGTTTTGCAGACAGTTTGTGGTACTGTGCCGACCCTGACCACACTGATGTCCCTGTGAAGGGATTGTTATCTAAGGAGTATGCCACAGAGAGGAGGAAACTCATAGACCCTGATAGGTGAGGTTTTCAGCTTGTTTTGTCATGCTAAATGCATCTTCGTGATCCAATTTGTTCATTTCATGGTCAAAAGAATTGTGAACTTTGGAGTAAGTTAAAATTTAGATATACATGTATACCTATGTTAGCAATGCCGTGCCTTATTGAGGTGAGCTGCTAACTGTAGGAACAGGCAAACAATCTTACAGATAAAGAAATCGGCAGCAGGACCCTAAAATATATGTGGATCGGTTTGCAGAAACACGGTGTAAGAATCGTTCGTACTTTCGCACTTCTATATTGTTCGCACTTCTTTATCGTTCGCACTTCTCGCAGTTAAGGTCTCAACGTTTCGACTAGCCTGCTCTAGTCTTCACCAGGAGATGTTGGTTTAGTCGGTTTGACTTGTCAATTTTTCTGAATTCTTTTTGTTTTCACTCAGGTCAAGTGGAGCGACTGAGAAAGGTCAAGTGAATGGTGGAGGGGACACTGTTTACCTGTGTACAGTAGATTGCCATGGCAATGCTTGCTCCTTCATCAACAGTAACTATAGCCACTTTGGCACTGGTCTGGTACCCAAGGGCTGCGGCTTAACATTGCATGTGAGTTCTGGTTGGTACGGTGGCAACCATTGCCACGTCATTCAGAATGTTGAAGGTAGTATCATACTTTTGTAAGACACCAAAACAGAAATGTTCACAGATTTACGTATAACTTACAGGGTATGAAGATGGTGGTGGTAGAAACATACCGTTAAAATGTTTCCGCCAGAAATGGTGCATTTATCCAGAAATTAGTAAAACAACGACCGAAAATATTTTCAATCTTTTAAAAGATCAAAAATAAAAGAGAAAAAACTTAACAAATACTGTGGCCGTTTTTCACTGTTTTCTCAAAAAGTGGGCACCGTATGGGACTGAAATTTTCACAGATGACTATTACTGTATCGTCCTTGATATTTTTGCCCATGAATCTGTATTCCATTGACAAAAACCAATGTATGATACTACTACCTTTAAGTCATTGGAAAGTGACCAAAGAAAAATTGACAGGAGGGGGGATTCAAAACAAGTGACCTCCAGAACACCATATGACATGTGTTGTTAAATACTGGTGGTTATTCTGCTCTGTAACAGCCCGGCAGAGTAGGGTTTTTGTTTTTTGGCATTGGATCTTGGGCAACTTTGAAGAGATCCAAGCTATGCTATGCCAGTTCACATGTCTATACTGAATATACATTTCCTGTACTGAAGAAGATTTGTAAATAACCTATAGACCGATCCGACGGCATGAAATACTGTCCGCCATTACTGGTGTGTCCCCGCCCGTATTTTGTCCGGCACAGAAATATTTACGCCTGCCCCACTCTTTAATTGCAGGGTGTACGTCCCATGATTACTAGGGGACGTACACCCTGCAATATAGAGTGCGGTGGACGTGAATTCTTTTGTTGCCGGGCAAAATATGGATGGGGACACACCAGTAATGGCGGGTGTTTCCTACCTCCATGGTCGCACCGTCAGATCGGTGTATATACTCGAAAATAAAGCATCACCAGTCTAGCGCCCTCATGTAGTCACACATCAATTGTGGTCACGGATTCTTAATTTCAAATGGAAGATCATTTTTTTAATCAAATGTACCAAAGAATTTGTATGATTTCTTAAACAAATTTGATATTATAGTTAGTTGTGGTTACTCGATATTCTGGCTAGAATGCTCAGGAGCAGAGCCAGAGCATACTGGTCGGAACGTTGAGTTACCTCTGAATCTTTTCAGAATCACACAAACTCGCAAACTCCCTTTTCCTTGATTGCATTTTTATCACGCAAACCTTCAAATTGTTTTGATATATTAAATTGTTACTATTTATCATTAAAGAGTCGTTTCCAAGTAGCACTCTATTAAGGAAAGGTTCTTTTCTTGATATGCTTCTCCTCTCCAGAATCGAGCCTCTAACTTCTCTCTGCAGCCTGGTCATCCTAATGTCATCGCTCCTGGGAAGCGGTCATTCCACACCATCATTCCGGCCATGGTGACCGCTGCTGATACTGGCTCTCTCATGGCTGCCATTGGTGTCATGGGGGCATTCATGCAACCACAAGGCCAGATTCAGGTAATGATATATGCTAAATAAACATCAACAAGTAAACAATGAAGGAAACAGACTTAAATTCAAATTTGTGAAGATTGTGTTAGCTTTCCAGCAAAGTGAATAGTATCATGTTAAAGCCACATTTCTCCTCTTTCCAATGATACATTTTTTTATTCATACAAGGTCACGGATGGCTGAGTAATCATTCTTTTTGGACAATGGGTCAGAATGGACTTGGGACCAAGTTTTACACATGGCTTAGAGCATCAAACTCATCAATGATTCTTTGTCGGAGAGTTGCAATATCAGGTGGAGGGGTAATTAACACTTTCCCAAAGAAAAAAGTTACAAATCAGACCTGGAAATTGATACTTACAGATTTTAAATGAAAATGTGATTGGGATTACTGAATTAATGGAAAACTTTCCTATGCAACAAAGGGGTGTGTTCAGACGCCTATGGAGGGCACAGGATGGCGCATCAGCCCATCGACTAGTTGCAGTAAGAAACAGATTGGCTGAGGTTTTTGGACATCGAGTGATTGCTTGTATCATGATGTGGAGTGGCCATCGTGATCTCCGGATCTGACTTGTTGTTGTGACTTTATCTTCTGGGGTTATCTCAAGAACAAAGTGTTTATTACCCTCCACCTGATATTGCAACTCTCCGACAAAGAATCATTGATGTGTTTGATGCTCTAAGCCATGTGTAAAACTTGGTCCCAAGTCCATTCTGACCCATTGTCCAAAAAGAATGATTACTCAGCCATCCGTGACCTTGTATGAATAAAAAAATGTATCATTGGAAAGAGGAGAAATGTGGCTTTAACATGATACTATTCACTTTGCTGGAAAGTTAACGCAATCTTCAGAAATTTGAATTTAAATCCTGTTGCGTTTTTTTTTATACACACTGTATAGTACTGATTGGGACGATGTGGATGTGTACGCATGGGGCCTTTTCCAAATGGAGGCTCAGACTCAGGCTCTACCTCCATTTCGTGAATCCATTCTGAAAAAAGGGTATCAATATAGAGGTTTTGGGCTGCAGTTCTAAAGTAGATTCTCAGCTTTGAAAAGGAAAACAGAGTTTCAGCTTTTATGAAAAACCACAACTTATATTTTCAGCATATGAATGACTGAGCCTGAGCCTGAACCTCCATTTTGGAAAGGTCCATAGTATGTTGATATGGAGGCCAGCTTAGTGTAAATGTCACTGACTTGGACACGTATAAACATGGATGTTAATTTCAGGTCCTACTGAGCATGACTGAGTTTGGAATGAGCCCCCAACAGGCACTGAACCAGCCGCGCTTCATGGTGGAAGTGACTCAAAATGGCCTCTCCGGTAAGGTGTACGTGGAGCAGGGATTCGAACCCCCTCTCATGGAGGAGCTGCGAGCCATGGGCCATGATGTCGTTGGGCCCGTCCAGGGTTGGGATAGGGCACAATTCGGCAGGGGACAGGTCATCACTGTGGGAGACTGGTCAGCCAAGAATGACCCTCCAGCCAGCGGTCATTCCTTGCATGCTGGGTGCGATTTCCGTGGTGACGGGGAGCCAGTTGGGTATTAGTGGTGAAAAAAGCAGAGTCGATTTCAAAGTGTGCTTATCATAAATGAGGATTTTTAGTATAAGTATACTCAGGTCACCAGCCAAAATGCCATGCCAGTCGTATATGATTGTGCCTGGTATTCGGCTAGATTCCAACTTTGTAAGTGCTAATATGCTGGAAATACGGGTTACGGCTTCACACTGAAGTGTTAATTCACAAAGTATTGACAAAAGCTAGTATTTTGTTACTTTGGATTTCAAAATGAATTTGAGAAATAAGACAAAGGCAAGATTTAGAGAAGGTTGTATGGAACAGGCTTTTCAATGCCATAAACAAAACGTACAGAGAGAGACACACACATGTTTATCATGTCATGCACACTATAACGATTATTCACCATATGCAATTTTAATATTGGTGTTTTACTATGCCGTAATTCAGCTCTTTTGAATTATGATTCAAATTAAATCAAAAAAAATAAAAATTATTATTTCATAATTTTATCAATGCAAGTAATAAACTGTTGCAAAGTGCTCATCAGCCAAAATAATAACCTGAAATATATAAAATGCTTGGAGTTAGGAGGGACTGCTGACGGGGTTCGATCCCAGCAGGATCTTTCTCATAGGCTACTGATTGTGCTATTATTTATAATTGCTACATAACATTGCCATTAATTATGTTTATAATTGCTATACAGGGTGTCCCAGAAAAAAAACGCAACACTGTGTCGGGACCCATTATGTTAAAATTAAACTGTTTATCACGTCAAGATTCAGATATGTGATACAACCATGTCTTGGCTATCACCATGTAGAATTTAAGCAAAATCAGGCTGATTTGGCGAAAATATGACCAATTGAAGGTGTACTCCTTTAATACAAATTTGCACGGAAAACACGCATAGTGGTCAATACACACATAATGTGTATGAAAGAAAGTTGAAAATTGGGTTTTGAGGTTGGGTAATTCAGCCTTTGTTTTTTCACTCAATTTTAGTCCAATTTTGCTCAAATCCTACATGGTGGTAACAAAGACATAGCTATATCACATATCTGAATCTTGAAGTGATGAATAGTTTAATTTTCATAAAATTGTTCTCGACACAAGTGTTGCGTTTTTTGGGGGACACCCTGTACATGTAATATCATCTTGAAACTTTATTGCATTCTACATTTAAAACTGCTCAGAGCAGGAATCAATTTCTTTCTTTTTTTCTTTTGGAAATCAATTAATTCATAAAGTTTCTCTGTGCTATCCTGGAAGTGTTTATTTTAAAGCAACGATTTTATAAGCAATAATTTTATTGAAATTAAATTTCAAATTTAATATATTTTCATCAGTACTGCTAAAGCAAATTCACATGTCTAAAATTTTTGTGCCAAAGAGTGTAAAATGTAAAAATAAACAAATTTGTCAGGAAACAATTTGAGATGATTTCGAGTCAGGATCCAATGTATCATGAATCATTTGACTGAATATTATGAATATCTATTTATAGGAACTTTATATGAACATTACAGTCTTAAAATAAATGTTTAACAATTACGGACTAAAACATGCACTGCTAATTTAACCAAGCCTGATGTGACGGAGATATCTTCTATAAGCTGGTCTGACTGCTTTTTTAAAGGTACTGTCATACTTTGGTAGCATACAGAAACAGAAATATTTACTTGTAACTTACAGGGTTTAAAGATGATGGTAGAAATATACCGTTAAAATGTCTCTGCCTGAAATGCTGTATTCATCCAGAAAATGGTAAAACCATTGACCAAAATCAATTTTGATATTTTAAAAATAAAGAATAACGGTGAGAAGATTTAATAAATACTGTGGGTGTTTTCCAGTGTTCTCTCAAAAGGTGGGCAGGCACCGTATTATGGGACTGAAATTTTCACAGATGACTGTTACTGTATCTGTCTTGACATTTTTGCCCACGAATCTGCATTGTTTTTTTACCAAGACCAAAGTATGATATTACCTTTAAGCATTTGACCCTCAAATTCATTCCTTGAACCGAGTAAATTAAAGCTTTTAATATTCTACCTCAGTACCCGTGAACAAAAATCACGCACACCTTAAAATAGAAAGTTATATTTAGCTGCATGTTCGTTAAGCCGCTTGGTTGTGTCAGTCTATGAAATTAAGAGGCTTCCTAAACGAAATGAGAGTCTCTGAACACCAGACCGCAGAGTCGGATGTCAAATTATTAAAATGCTGATCTGAAAATACATTTTGCGGAAATTTGATTAACTGCGTGTCCATCAGGAGCTATATTGGATAGGGCTAAATTAGTTCGTGTATTTTATTCACAAGTGAATACTTAAGTTTGTTGAGATAATGAGGGAAAACATGACAAAACTCGTCTCTTTTTTGGCTCGGCAGTGCTTTGATTGGTCGTGCTTTCGTTTGTTTGATTATTTGTTTGTTGTTTATTTTGGGAAGAGGGCATTCATAACAATCGCATATTTTTCAAAATTCAAAGCGGTTTTCAAGTTTTGAGAACAGCGAATAATTCATGTGGAACTGTTTCTGTTTTTGTTAATTTTTCTATTATGTTTAACTTTTGATTTTGTTGTGGTTTCATTGTTGGAGGAATTCAGATTTGTTTCCAGGACAGTAACATTTTAGAGGAATGATGATTTCACAAGAACATCGACATTACTTTCACTTTACTCACAACTTTTTTCGCAGAAAGCAAAACATTTTCGATTTTTTTTTTTACACTTTCACGCTCTGATTAAAGGTAATATTATACTTAGTTTTTTATCAAAGAAATGCAAATTCATGCCGCGGCAAAAAATGAGGATGATACAGTTACAGTCTATTAAAATTTCCATTCCCATACGGTGCCCACTTTTTGAGAAAACAGTGGCGCCCACTGTATATAAGTCAGTTTTCACCGTTACTTTTTTATTATGATCCAAATTGTTTTGGTTATTGGTTCTACTCTTTTCTGGATAAATACAGCATTCCAGGCTGAAAAATTATAATGGTATGTTTCTACCATCGCCATCTTTATACCCTGTAAGTTACAGGTAAATCTGTGAAGATTCCTGTTTCGGTATTCTACAAAAGTATGATAGTACCTATGAAGCAAAAAGCGTGGTTGATTGGTTTGAACCTCAATTCATGCTAACAGTACCTGGCTTTTGTTGCTCAATCTTGCTAACATGTCTTAGACTGATTCGGCTGTATATTGGAATAATTATACAAGGAATAACAAATTTTAATATTCAAACGCGGAAGAAGGAAATGAAAATCTTTTTATGATAATTGCCTGGAGGTTGGCTCCTTCTTAAATATAATTATCTCCCGGCCAGCCTCGACGAGTCCAATCATCGATCGGCAAAGATAAAAAAACAGAAGAAGAATATTGTCGATTATAGATTGCATAATATCATTATGCAGTTAGTTCCATGTATTCAGGGAGAGATGAGACTTTATGTATGCGGCCTTTTACACGATCAGCTGGGACGAATAACAAGTGATAGAAGGCTAGCTGATAAAATGATTCTGTTTGTCGGTGGCAGTATCTTTCCAAAATTAATTCAAACTCGTATATTTTGCTCCCAATTTAAGCTGGTGCGTCGGCGTTGCTCTCTTAATGCAAAAGAGTGAAAAGCCACTCTTTTAAAAGTCATATGAGGGACAACTCTTTATCGAGTTATCTTCCACTCATTTAGAGTGAAGGTTGCATCGTTCAGTTGAGTGATTTTTCACTCTGACCCAGAGTGCCAAAACCACTCCAAAAGAGTGAAACAGTCTCCACTCTTATTTAATGAGCCATTTAAAGGACAACTCGATTCTAAATGAGTGATATCTTTCACTCTTTTGCATTTATTGTGAGATAAATTTGGTAAAAAGTAAAACATCTTTTCCACCTTTTATTTGCGTTTCAAAAACCCTTGCCCGCACCGGCGGCAACCGATTTCTTCAACCCTTGAGTTCACAGTATTTAGAGAAATGTGAGAATATTTATGGACGGTAAGAAGCTTAATTAAGCCAAGGAGCTGTGCCTTATACACGTCGATGAGCTGATAACAGTTTTTTTTCTCAAAGGGCAAACCGTTATTAAAATTCTAGCCTACTAAAAAAGTACTATTAACCGTCTTCAACATTTCCTTCATTTTTATTTTATGATTTATTTAATTATATAAAGGTGTTTAGAAATGTTTTAAAACTGCCAAATTTAGAGGGGTATGAGCTTTCTTATACCCCGCTCATCTGCAGTGCGGCATAATGTGTTGACTGATTACTCATAACGAGACCTTTTTTCCAACAGGCCATACAGCTGCGAGCACCCCCCCCCCTCCCCCCCATCCCCTCGATGTTGACGTCAGAGATGCACGGTGAGCCGAAGCGAGCCGAGGGCGAGTCGGAGTGTGCCGTTGATTTCCCTGGTTGTCTGCATACAGTGCGTACGTACGTACACTCAGCTGATGAAGAAGATGATGTCAAGGGTTTGACTATGGGAGATGGCGACGTAGTGTATAGCGTACAACACGCCTAGCATCCGTGCCAATTTAGGGGGACTTGAATTTAGACAGAGCGGTTCAGCAGCACCGCCCCGTCTGTCAGTGCAGCAGTGCCCATCCCATACCGCTCTGTGTATTCATCCCCACAACAACGACTACAAAAAAGGACTGCATCCCTGTGTAAATGCGACAGGGTGGATGGAGAATGTTGACATCTTGAGCATCGCCCGGCCAGTCATTGCGACCGTACAGTGGAAACATCTGCGATAAAGACATCGTCTTCATTATCATTAACATCTCTCACCCTGCCCAGTGTAAAAACCGATTCAAGAAGAAGTAAGGCCGTGTTGTATGATAAATGCTGTAGTGTTGTAGGCCCACCAGTCAAGGTTAGTAGTGTGTGCGTACAGGGCGGTGATGGCATCTTAGTGTCTGTGTTATCTGCATCAGTGTTTTCAACGAGACGACAACGCGTGCCGTGTTCATAGTCATTACATGAGGGAAGCTCATTGAGTGATGGACTACAGAAACACACGACTGCGAGTATAGAGTGAATTGGAAAACGACTGGAGAACACCGGGCTCGAGTCTGCTGATTCATAATTAGCTCGCCTACGCGTGTCAGTAGTTAGAACGGCGCGTGTGCTATGTGTATGATTGTAATACGTACGTGAGCCTGTGTGATATATGGTACGACGACTGCTGCAGTAGATGTATGACTGAACAGTTAATTATACAGAGTAGCGGTATAGTGAGAGTCATTCACTGAGGTACTACTCTAGCCACGATGATGTTGTTGTGAATGGTGATACCGGTGAGGATACAGCTGGGCAGGCAATGCTATGCCTGATGCAAAAACAAAACTTGAACCGGAACATTCAAGCCAATTATGAACGGGATTACGGTGACCAATCCGGACAACAACAATACCGTCACGACCATAAGCAAGATAGGAGGGGCGATCAGCAGTAGATCGGCGGCCGAGGAGACCGGCTTGAACGCCGGCAGTAAGGTGGGACGCACCGCTGGTTCGGACTCGCAGTGTGCAGGTGCGGCGTCAGACAAGCACCAACCGGCAGCCGAGAAGTCAGACTCTCAACACACGATGGAGTCGTCGGACACTTGCAAGGCGACCGAGGGGAGTGAGACGGCATCGAAGAAGGCCCTGATCAATGGTAAGGCCAAGAGGATGCCGCTTACTCGTGATCGGATTATGAACGCCAAGAACATGAGTGAAATCATACAGGAGGAACAGTTCCTGAAGAGGCTCTTCGCTTGCTTCACGCCCTTTGAGAAATGCCTGCTGGCTCAAGTGTGCCACAAGTGGAAGGATATCCTGTACCATCCCAGGTACTGGAAGTACATCGTGCCCATCATCCACAAGAGGGACCTCTACGATGAAGCCGAGGATGGTCACAAGTCTTTCACCTCGCTGGTCAGTTTCGAGCAGCGAGGCTTTGAGTCCGTGTGCCTGGTAAGCGTCTCCGACCTGGACATCTGCGAGTTCATCGACCACTGTCCCAAGACCAAGAAGACCCTCAAAGCGGTCAGCCTGAAGCGCTCCACCGTCACGGACGCCGGCCTAGAGGTGATGCTGGAACAGCTTGGGTCTGTGGAATCTCTGGAGCTGAGCGGCTGCAACGACTTCACGGAGGCCGGCTTGTGGTCGAGTCTCCAGCCCCGTATCGTCTCCCTCAGCATCAGTGACTGCATCAGCGTGGCGGACGAGAGCGTGGCTGCCGTTGCCCAGCGCCTGCCCAACCTTCGTGAACTCAACCTCCAGGCCTACCACGTTACAGATAGTCTCTTGGCCTACTTCCCGGCCAGGCCAAACAGCAGCATGGCCATCCTGCGCCTGAAATCCTGCTGGGAGTTGACTAATCACGCTGTGGTCAACATCGTCCAGTGTCTACCGCAGCTGAGCGTGCTGAGCCTGTCCGGTTGCAGCAAGATCACGGACGAAGCCGTGGAGCTGATTGCTGAAAACATGAGCCAGCTGAAATCTCTGGATCTATCCTGGTGTCCAAGAATCACCGACTCCGCCCTGGAATACGTGGCCTGCGATCTTCCCAAGCTAGAGGAACTTGTTCTGGATAGGTAAGTCACTCACCATCATGTCA